>JAHXMU010000308.1:375431-443589 GCA_019455685.1 Philornis downsi
TCCGTAGTCTTATTTTAACTCGTAGTAAGATAATGGATGCACTAATTGCCGTTGGTCTAATGGATGTGCCTGTTACAATCTTTCTTATTTGAATAGCGAGAAGAATATACAATCTTATCCATTATACTCCGCAAGTGCTTCGGCGTTTTGCGCTTTTTCCAATTCGTTGCAGCAAGTTTTGACTTTATTTCCCTTTTTGTGAAGCCGTCGCGCTTGTTGTCGCTGAAGCACATGGGGCAGAGCAATCGTTGTATTTTGATGCCTTTGGTCGCGTCGATATTATGTGGCTGACACAGCTCTTTATTCATATGGCGCCAATACTCTCAGTTTGCGATGGTGTAGGGCTATGTTCATTGACGGGTTATTTCTTACCTTGAAGACTCTCAGAATTTTTTCATCTGCTTGTGTCATAAGCCGGGTTTCAGTCATGCAGAAATACAGATAAAACCAACATTTGGCATGGTTGGATTTGTCGTCGTTAAGAGGGCTTTGCCATTAAAATGCTTGCTTAGCCCACAGTAACATCTGTTCGCAAGCAATACTCTTATCTTAATATCCAGTCAAGACTGTATGTTAAACGTATAAATTTCGCAAGGATACAAAACTTGTCCATGACTTACTACAATTTTTGTCATACTGGGTTGTGGAAGGCACTTTATAGCCGACAAAAGGGTGTCGATCTGTTTTCTGGGTCTTCTACAGGATCTGACGTAGTATAAATGCCCGATCAGTTATGGATTTACCAGGTTAGGCAAAATATCTATCACATATCACCATATCAAAGAGCCGTACTTTAATATAGGTCTAACTATATAAAGAGTTATACTTTCGTCATATAAGAATCGAACAACGTTTTGGCTCAACGCGTTGTGGTTACATTATGTTCATTAAAGCTAAGTTTCCTGTCTATCGAAATGCTAAGTTGGACGCGAGAATTAACTAAACTCAAATCAGTATTAAAAAAAAATCCCTTCCAACCCGTGAATGAGATATGGAAGAGTTACTCCAATTCAGTGAATTTACAACCTTTCTATTGTTAGACTCCCACAATGCAACTTACAGTTTAACGACGATTCCGAACGCCACGGTTTAAGAATCATTTACTAGACTAGTCGATTATTCGACTACTCGAAGTGTTTGTCAGACACATCGAGGTGACCGTCGTTCAAATAGTGGGTGTACTAAACACGGTGCCAAGGTCGGTCGCTTTTGCTTTTATATTATTTATTACTATTTATATTATAATCATTATTATTTTAACATATTACTGTATATTATTTATGACAGTAGAAATTTTGTTGTTACATAAGTTATATTATTGTAGTTGTTATTTAAGTATCAGTCTTGATGCGAAATCTGTAGCTGGTATCCATTGTGTTAATCAATCTAGACTCGGGTCACGATATGTATGCGGTTCCTCTGTCGTAGAAACCTACCCTTTGTCCTGGTTGGGGAGGGTTAGTTAAAGACGATACGATTTCATTAGGGAAAAAGAAGACATTTATTTAACTCTGTTATGTATGATAATTTTTATTAAGTTTCCTTTTTTACATAATTTCTAAATTAAAAATTATTTTTACGTGTTTGTATTTGTTTGTATATGCGTATTGTATTGTATTGTTGTATAATAATAATTATAAAGAAATACATTCTTTCTCTTCAACTTATAACTTCACATCGATGTCGATGTAACCTAATAAAAATGATGTCATGCATTTCGTTTCGAATTCGTAAAGAATAAAAAAGATAAAAAACAATAAATGTGGAATTTTCAGAAATATTCTCCTTTTATTATTTAGTGCTAATTAATTATAGAATGTATGATAAAATTAAAAACAAAATTTAGAAACGTTTCTTTAAAAGAAAATTGCGAATGATAGGAAGTGAGGATGAGAAGGAAAACAAAATATTTTGAAAACGAGTAACGAAAAACACGTATTTATATCAACCCAATGTAACTTGGAAACGTTTACAAGTAAAATAGAATGTTACGAAAAAATAATTAAACTTATGAAAAATAAATGTTCTCACTTCATACACAAAAAATAAAAAAACGTAGACCTCAGAAAACATGTGGACAAGCAACTTGAAGAAAGAATGTAAATGTGTTATCATTAAAAATATCTAAGATAAAGCGAATGTTTGATAAAGATACTATTCGTTTTATTTGATTGTGATTGAATGGAAAAAAGCAAGAAAATGCAAAGCAAATTTAAAATGAAATAAAGTAAATGATATAGGAAAGAGAGGTGTATGAAAAAATCCCGTTTGGGCCACAAAGTTTATGTGAATTCGTTGTTTTTCGGGGGAGAGAAGTTGTATTGATGCAAACACGAAAGATTGTATTTCGGAAACATTGCTACGTTTACTTTACATTTTCTTTGAATTAATGGCGAATTCATGTGCCGGCTCCTACCGTTTGAAAATGAACGTTCATCATTAAGTTTCTTTGATTATTTTTCTTTTCTTTTTTTTTTAACAATTTCATTGTATTTATTGTGTGGAAAGAAACATGGTAATAATAAGAAACCTAATTAAATGGTGTTTATTCTGTCTGTTTCTGTTTATTGAGTTATTGTTGTTGCTGATGCTTTATGTTTTCTTATTTTGGCTGCTCAGTGAGAATTTCGTTCGACTGTTTACCATCTTCGGGAACGTGCAATACGCGAGAGACGTGCACGATTCTGTGAGTAACTGCGACAGGTTATGGCGGTCGCAGTCCTTGTTGCATTATGCTTTAAACCTAGGGGCTAACTTAAGAATTCCTTAATCTCCTTATGCATATGACATAAGAAGTCCACATAGCTGGCTGAACCATCAGTGCCGCGATCTTCGATGAGGAAATGCCGGAATACGCTTTCCAGTTTATCGTTTTGACGGACGCACGTTATCTGTGTGAGAGAAGCATCGATTAAATGTTTATAAAAAATTTATATACGAGTATATGTTTTTTCAAGCTCAAGACCAATTAAGTGTTTTTTTTTGCAAAGCTTGATTGATAAAAAGAATTTTTGGAATGATATTCTCATAATGCGAAGCTGTCTGTATAGCTATTTCGTATCCAGTCACGGAACTGGTCTTGAGTTTGAATAAACATAAAAACAAAGCTCTATTACGCGCAGAACGAACTAAACATAAACAATTGGTTTATAAAAAATACAACTTAGATTTTGCTGCAGAACAAAATGAAAAGTGTAACCAAAAGAAAGCCAACATTTTTGTAATAGATGGCTCTCGCGTTATACAAATGCGGTTGATTTACGCTAGATGGCCTTAGAAAGGTACGATTTCGTACCCAAAAAAGGTGATTGCTTGACCTATTAGAACCCACTTTAAAGATGCGCATCAATAAAGACAAAATATGGCATATTTCATAGTAATGAGTGGCGAAAATGCAACCAAGCGGCTGAAAACCTGAATAGCGTTTATGATCCTGACACAGTCACAGCCAATCATACACAATTTTGGTTTGGTCGATTGCCTTCCGGTAATTTCAAAGATAGACCACGCTCTGGAGAACAAATTTTCAAAAATAAAAAGAAAAATCGATAGAACGATTGAAATCATTAAGTGCGATTTTGACAAACTGAACATAAAAAAGGTTTGGAATTGGAAAAAAAAAACCTAGGACCGAGTTTTCATCGGTGCTGAACAGCAATAAAATCGATCCTTTTCTAAAGCGAATGTTGACTGACAATGAAAAGTGGGTCATTTACAACGTCAAGCGAAAACAGTCGTGGTTGAGTAGCGGTAAACGGTAGCCAAGCCAGAATTGACGGTCAGGATAATTTTGCTGTGTGTTTGGTGGGATTGACAGGAAATCACCTATTATGACCAGTTACCCAATCAGAGTTTTGGCCAATAGGAGAGGAATTGTGTTCCATCAACATAACGCCAGGCCACGCACATCGATAAGGTCCGCGAGCTTGTCAATATTATTTGTTCTTGCCTGTGGAGAATGCATTTGCTGTGGGAAAAAATCGCCATTCAAAAGAAGATTGTTCATATTGATTGTTCCAGGTTTTATTGGTTACTAGGGACACGGGTTTCTATGAGAGAGCCCTAATGGAATTACCTTCAAATTGGCCAACAAGTTCTCGAACAAACTGGTGCGTATTTGACCTAAATTAAATCATTCTGACTATGATAAATAAGGGATTTCTTTTTACTACACCATGTATGATAATGAATATCGTCGTTATTTATATTGTTAATTGCGTAAATTCCAAATTTCTCGTAAGAAATATATTTTATCGATTTTAAAAGACTCCACTACAAAATATAATGAAAACGAACAAACATGAACTTACCCTCATATAACGCGTACGATCCTTCATAATGCTTTCAATAATATTATTTATCCTGTTGGCCAGTGGCGTATCACCCGTGATGGCAAAACGTTCAGCGTTAACTTGCTGAGTGCATTGAACATTAAACAGTGGTTGTATAAATGTCTGCGGCAACGATTGTCCCAACCAAATGAAGAAATGCACACCATTTTCCAATATATATGCTCCATCCCCGGACATTTTCTCGTGAGTACAACGTATGGACATGGGCAAGTCCGTATCATCCGGATCGACATTGTGTATGGGAATAAATCGGGGATACAAATACGACACCGAAGTGTTCAAGTCCATTGACAGGACAAATTGTATAACATAAGAACGATCATCCAACGTCATATCTGAACCACCAGAGATAGCATCATTCTTAAGTAAACACGATGCATAGAGTGGTAGTAACTTCAAACATTCTGGTAATATTAGTTGGCCAGCCGATGAAGGACTGGTACAGTGCTTGCGATAACATGCCAGTATTTGTGCTGAACGATGAATGAGACTATCTTTGACCGCCTTCGGGGTAAGTTCCATCAGCTTGAAACAAGCCTGTTTGGCAAAGAACAACATCATGGCATCCAAATCACAACTCTTAAAGACATCAGCAATTGTTGTAGTCGCAGTTAGGGCCAAATTTAGAACACGCAAACGACGCTGGCCACTGCAAGAAGTGTAGAGTAAAGCGATTTGCAAATAGACATTTTCCTCGGGTGGTAATTTGTCGTCGTGTTTGATTTCGATGGCAACCGATTTATTGCAATCTGAAAGAAAGGCAACGGTGAACGATAAAGAAACGAAATATGTATGAAGGAGAGCAAAACTAATTGAAATATATGTGTGGCAATATTCGGTATTTAGGATTGGCATATAAAGAGATGTTTACGAGAGATATATAAATGACTAAAAGACATCGAAAACAACGATTTTTAACATTTCCTACATAAAAAGAGATGCAGCAGACACTGAGACTCCTAAGACATTACTAAATGAAAGTAAGTTCCGTCTTCCGGACACCTTTCTCTACGAAACGAGTCTTCTCAGACGCTTTTCTGTACGAAATGAGTCTTGCCACAAACTTCTATACGAAACGAATCTTTTTAGACACTTTCCTCAAAAAGCGTCTTCTCAAACTCTTGTCAGAAATTTTTGTATAAGAAAAGCGTATTCTCAGACACTTTTCAATGCGAAAAGATTCGTCCCAGACAATTTTCACCATGTAAAGCGTCTTATCAGACACTTTTCTACTCTGTTTCGCTAGGTATTTGGGTTATTTTTTATATTCTAATCTTCCAATTCTCTTTACATTCACATAGCTTACCAATGCTTGCCAATTCAATATCCGTTGTATTGCTCATAAAGAAGTGGCCATAGAAATCAGTTGCCCTTACGCCAGCCGATGTACGGACACGCATGACAGCATCGAAAGCAATTGGTCTGGACACATTCTTAATAATATCTCCAATCAAACGTTTGCCATCAATGTCAGCCTGAAATATAATCGTGCACTTACATCATTATTCTGTTTCCAATTGCCTAAACAATGATGCCGACAACTAACCTGGAAATAGGTGTATTTATAAACTTCTCCGCCCGACAATCGGGCCACTTGACCAATGGTAGCTATATCAATGTATGAGTTGTTAAACAAAAACATATCCACCGAACAGCCATTTTGAACACATTCTTGACCCAAATTATTGTATGATTGACATTGGGGAATCAATACGGTCTTCTCTTTCTCTGTACCCAAGAGTTTCCGATCATCACGGTTCTTCAATCGGCCCGGTGCTTCAGCTATAGGTAGGGTCGAGTTAAATACCAATAATTTACCAGAACAGTTTGAGGCTTTCAAGGCTTCCAGACCAGCTTGAATGGCTGGATAAAGTATTGTCTCGGTTTCCTTGGTATCAACAAACATTTTGGGAATTTGTTCCATTAAAGTGTCGATGACAGCTTCAGATTCTTCGGGGTTACAAAGGAAACCATCCAGTAAAGGCATAAACATGTCCTGCGAGAAAGAGATCGGAACAAACATTAGCAAAATTTGCGAAAATTATTGCAAATGGCATCATACCTGGACGTCTCCAACAACCATCATTTGTGGTTGTGCCAAACTGCTTTTAATGTTGTAAAAGTGTACTGTGCTATTGTAGGTGATGAAGCCCACACGCATTTTCGATTTTTCCTGCCCCTGATCAATGGGCAAATTTTTCAATATGTTTTTGATTTGAGAACATAGAAGGTGGACCAAACCAGATTTGATGGTGTTGTAAGAAACATCGATGACAAAAATAAATGCTGGTACTTCGGGTGGTGTATTGTTCTGTAAAATAATTAAATTAATGAAAATGATCAGGGAACACATCAGTTGACTATTTTCAAATGCACATTCTGAAACTAACAAAATATAATTGTGTAAGGCTGCAACTTCCCCCAAGTTCTCATGTTTTTCTTGCAATGAAGTTATAACAATTAACAAATTTTCTCTTTGAGACAACTTGAAAATAGATTCAAAAATGTTGTAGATGTTCCCAATTAAAAGTTTGGTTATCTTATATTATTATTGTATTTCATTCATTTCGTAATAACAAGTCTTATTGTTAATAATTTCTGTTCGTCCGTTTTATGAACTGCCCCTTTCTCGTGTCCATCGCAGTTTAAGCTAGTTTTGAGATAATTGAATTATCGCCTGCCATTTCTCTCACTAAATATTCATTTTTAATTTCGCTTTTATTTCGTATCCTTAATTTCCCCCAACTTTTCTTCTACTACTTAACTTTCTAAGTTTTAAGTTACTATTTGAACAGCTCTCAAAAAGGAATAGTTAAAGTCTTCCATTTTATTAAATCTCTAAACAATCAATATCGAGTAATTTCGGAAATTTAACGAAACCCCGGCCTTTTCACATTTTTCTCAGACTTTATTAAAAGCCGAAATGAGTCAATATCAAACTTTTTTGCACAAAAATTATTGTGTTGCCTATCGAACGTTTTAATACATAAATTATTGGCCGTCAATGAGACATTGAAATTTAGCTTCTTTCCCATTATATGGAAAGGCGAGCGTCAAAAAAAGATTGCATTTGATGCCTTAAACTATAGGGGAATCGGCAAGCCAAATGAAATTTTAAAATTGTTTGAAAAAATGGTAGCGGATAAAATCTCTCATTACGTTTCCTTCCTCATCATGTGCCTTCAGTCGATAAAAGACATAAAAGGGAATTCGCTTCGAAAGCACTGGCTTTTCTAGAGAATGCTTTTTGATGATTGGGATATTCGTTGGCATAAGTTCATTTTTTCGGAAGGTGACTCAAAGTAAGCGATGTAAAAAATTTGAATGAATAATAAATATTATGAGTTTTATTGGCCAAATCCCATCACTTTTTTATATAAATTATGCTGCGCTTTCTATTTGGGGTGTATGGCGAAATTTTCAGTTTCATTTTGGTTAAGAACATCGACACCGATTACTATTTCACTTTAATGTACTTATTCATGTTCTATTCCCCTATAAAATGGCAAATTACTTACGCGACAATAATCCTTGGTTGCCAAGAATTCATATGTGCCCAACACCAACTCAGGGCGTTCATATTTATCCACTCTCTGTCCGGTATGATCCAAATGTTGGAAATATTCCGGGGGCACTGCAGTAATTATTAAAGATTAAGTTTTAAATCTTGTTTTCATATCACGTTGTCATATCTTATTTACCTTCTGTGGTAACTTTACACATCAAACACTGGAAGCGACGACCAGCATCCACAAATTGCATATTGGGTGACATATAGGCCTTACATCTATTGCAGCGGATGGGTCCAAGGACTCCAAAATCAACAATTGGTGGCTCGTATTCACCTTCAGCAATGCGAGCAAATGGTGAGACAATTAACGAAAATGGAAGAGCTGTAGTTTTCAAGATATCTGCTGTAGCTGGAATGCAATACAAAGAGGATCTGCAAAAGGTAAATAAATAAACAAAACATTTGTTAAGTAAAATTATAATTTGCTAAACCTAAATATATTACACTCCTTGTGTGAGGAGTATGTGACTAATTGATTCCCTTGCGGAATATCCACAATTTATAAGTGTAAGTGGGAGTAAGTCGTAAATATCCAGGGAGATACCTTAAATATCTGGGTGAAGAATTTCCTTGATCTTGGACCACATATTTTGTGGTTACCAAGGGCGGTAAGAGGCCAGCTTGGTTGGTGACAAACGCTCCGCCCGCATTACGTTGATTTTCAATCATCACTTGGATGGGGTTAGGCATTTGATCGGGATCCAGACGTCTTGGTTGTTGTTGCTGATATTGTTCAGGTTGTTGATATATGCTTCCAGGGGGTTGCTGGAAGCAAGAATTAAGGATTATGTTGTAAATGAAGGTCAAGAAAATTGCAAATTGCATGTCTCATACTTACATTATACCCAGGCCTTCCGGGCATGGGTTGTTGCCCCGGATAACCACCGGGCATGGGCATTGGTGGTTGCCCTGGTTGTGGTGGATATCGTGCCATTCCCGGTTGCTGTCCTGGTTGTGGCGGGTATCCAGGCATGCCAGGTTGCTGCATGCCCATCATCGGTTGTTTCATGCCTGGAGCCATGCCGGGTTGTTGTCCTGACATAGGGGGCATACCGGGTTGCTGCATTCCTGGCATATTGGGCATGCCGGGTTGTTGTTGTCCATGCATTGGCGGCATACCAAGTGGTTGCTGGCCGGGCATGGGAGGCATACCGGGTTGTTGCTGACCTGGCATTGGAGGCATTCCAGATTGGGGCTGTCCAGGCATGGGGGGCATGCCATGTTGCTGTTGTTGGCCTGGCATAGGGGGCATACCAGGCTGCTGTTGTTGGCTTGGCATAGGGGGCATGCCAGGTTGCTGTTGTTGACCTGGCATTGGATGTTGTCCCGGCCTAGGTGGCACTTGAGGCTGGACTCCAGGAAAACCTTGAGGTGGTTGTTGCTGCAATTGTTGTCCAGGCATGGGCGGCATCATGGGAGTAGATTGCTAACATATATTGAAATAAAAAAGGCATAAATTACAATTGCTCTCTCTATAATCTTTATATCATACTCAACTTACAGCTGGCTTTTGCTGTTGCTGCGCCTGTTGTGATTGTGGTGGCATATGTGGCAATCCCGGTAGGCTTGCACTACTCACCGACATTTGATTGCCAGCACCGGGTACATTTTGTGCTGGTGGCATACCGGCGGCACTCATTGCAGGTGGTGGCATGCCAGGTGTGCCGGCAGTTGGAGGTCTACTTGAAGAACCATTAGGATAGGGAGCGAAATTATTATTGATATTTGATTGTGGTGGACCTCCCGCTGACGATGTAGGCGGACCATTTGTAAGGGGCTGCTGTGAGGGTGGTCCTCCGGCACCCATGGGTGGTGGCACATTGGCGTTATTGAAATTTGTTGGACCAGCTGGTTGTTTCATAGGATTCATAGTCATGGCACCCATTGATTGTGTTAACTAAGAATGTAAAAGAAAAAAGTTAAGATAAAAGTAAGTGAATCAGGAACAATAGTAGACACCTCCGAAAACGATTTAAAACAGGAATTGAAACTAATAACAAAAATATTTATTATACAAAAACATTGAGTTGAATAAAGATTAAACACAAAAGAAATGCTTAATAAAGTATAAGTAACTTTAATTCTGAACTTTCATGACTACGACTGCTTAGGCTTACCTAGACTTAACTTTATTCAGTTTTCTGAACTTAAATATATTTAATATATATATATACATATACATATATACAATCTTGCAGAGAGACAAACTTGTCAAAATAGTTAATAATGCCATAAGATCCTTGTATCCAACAATAGTACAGTAATATTCCGCTTTCGTACATATTTCTTTCAGTGTTTGCGTAGGTGGGTTATATCCACTCTGTGGTTTGGTTAACTTAGTGCAAGTGGCACCGGTTAACAATTTCAAAAAAGTTTGAGTTTCCGATAGGTACAAGATTTTACAAATAATTTCTAGATATCCGGATAAAATTAATTTATTCTGCCTGCATTCTCGAAATCACAGAAGAAAATGTCGAAATCACAGCTTTCAAAGCGAATAGAAGACAATAACTATTCATGAAAACAATCCTTCACATCTACGAAATAGGAAAATATTTAAATTTGTATTATATGACCGAGGGAATCCATATAAAAGTGTAACAGTGTAAGGAAGGTTTACCTCCAAGCTGCTGAAATAACAACACACTTTGACGTTTCGTTCCGTTTATTTAATAATCTTGTAATTTAAAATCTTTTGTCAATATTAAATAAGTTACAAAATGTATAAAAATAAATACTACTGTAATTATACGAAAACAAAACAATACGAAAACAAAACATAACTTAGAATATAACATCAAATTAACTAGTAAATATTAACTTATCACGCTCAAATTAAAGTGCACTCAAAATAGGGGAAATTGTGGAAAAAAGATAATAAAAAAAAATATATTAAATATTGAATTATATAAGTCAGTCAGTCCAAATTGCAAGTTTTTTTAAGTTAACAATATAAAATAAAAAAATATATTTTACCACAAAGTAAATGTAAAAAAATTGTATAAAATTATTAATTAATTAATTAGCAAATATCATTTCCGAAAATTCACATAAATATAATTGACAACGGCATCCTTTGCTGAAGTTCTGTTGCATATCTGACTTCTTTACTTCATTTTATTTTTACAAAAATAATGTCTATCTTTGGAATACACAAAGCGAAGATTAACGAACTTGTGGAAAAAACCTTCGTCTTCGGCTAATGGTATACATAATATATATACTTATATATATATATGTATATACATATATAACCTATGGTTTACTAAAATACGGGGTCAAACAGAAGAAATACTTTAGTGAAGTTTCGAAATTGGACTGCCTTAAATATCATACTCATTTCTGTTCTACATTAACCAGTACTCATAATAGCTGCATATGATGGACTATTTCTAAAGTAGAAGTAATCGAAGGAGAACAAAAAAAGTCTGTCTGTTGGTCGATGGCTTAATTACACCGTTAAAATATGGAAAAGAGGAGACAGACAGTTCCAAAACGAAAATATTTTCCAATGGTTTGTGCAAAATACGTCTCTTGCATTTCTTGTACTTTATAATATAAATTTGAAGACAATTTTTAATACGAAAAATAATTTTTGGATTACCTTTGGTTAATTTTTAACATTAAACGTCACATTACTTCCTTACGAACTAATGATGAACAGATATTTTTCTTAATGAAATATAGTGAAAGATTAACATTTTAAATAAAAATGCAGACGTAGTACTTGTTGGCACCTTCAATAGATAACTTTTCATGATGAATATGGCCGGTACTTATATTATCGCAACTTTACCGTGAAAATATTATACACGTATTTGAACAATTAAAATTGCAAAAAATGATTTCTTTGGAGCTACCATAATAATTGGCGTCTTACGCTGTTTTCAATCATAAGATTATTTCAAAAGTTGTAACTTGACAGATTTCCAAACATTTTTCACGGCTTTTAAGACATATTTTAAAAAAAAAAAAAAAAAAAAAAAAAAAATCATGAAAGACTGATAGCAATTAGGAAATTGTTACAGAAAAAAAGAATCCTAAGTGAAAAGAGCATGCTTAGATTGCACATCTGTTGCTTATTTATGGCCTTTGCACTTATATAGAAGATATGCAACAGTGTTGACAATTGCGGTAATACCAAAATTGCGGTAATACCAAAATTGTCAACCCCTTTTTCTAGATAGCCCAAGTTTACTTGGATATTCCAGGGGTGCGCTGGCAATCGCATTGTAATATACCCAGTGTGTCGCACACCGTGGGTAAGTCCTCCACAGCAAGACTTACGTTAAGCCCTAGTGGAGTTCTGTAAATGTTGCAAGCTGCCGATGAGCAAGCCCGTACAAGATCGATTACATATGGGCCATAGAAAACCCAGAGTTGTGCTTTTAGTCCTAGAAAAATTGTTTTTTCTAGCCGCCTGTTGAGTTGCCTATCGATCAAAGGCGGTAACGAAAAAGAGATGAACATAATCTGGAAAGTCTTTGTGATTTCTGAACTTTTTCAAAAATTGCTCTTTGATGCTTCGAGCCGTTGCTTATAACACTACTACTAATTATTGCATTCCGTTTTCATTATTATGGAGTGAATTCTTTTCAATCACATAATCTACGTAATTGTCATGATCCGAGAATGGGTTTGCTTATACGAATAATATTAAGAAATGTCCATTTCTTTTTAAGATGTGGAAGAAATAGAACTATTTGGCTAAGAGACTCAAACCTTTTTTTTGACAAAGAGAATTAATACAGTGATATAAATTATTATCTAAACACTCGATACTCGGAGTGCTTCAAACATGTTTATTTTATACTCAAGACAATTATGAAACTGTTATACAAAATTTAATTATAATCCACAAATGGGGCGAAATACAGGAACTGAATCTATCACAAGAATAGTCGCAAATTTCTGTATTTTTCCAACAAATACATTAATCGTTCACCAATTAAAAGTTATACATAATAATAGTTCGTAGATAGAGAGAAATAACCGGTAGATAACCGGTCCTAAAGTTGATAATAGAGTGCCCTAAATGTGGACTTGATTGTTGAAAAATGTAAAAAAATGAGTTTTCATTGGAAAACAGCTAAAGTTAGTGCATTAATTATGAGAATATGGCATTTTCAATACAACCACTTGTCTGACGACGAGACGATACGTCATTCCGATGTGATTTTGTAATATTTTTTAACATTTTTTTTTTCAAAAAATTGCGCTATTTTGTAAACAATGGTAAAGGACAACCCTAATTGCGGAAGTGATTATTGAATAATACCCAAAAATGCAATTCTCAATGGAAAAGTCGGATGAAATAAAAATGAGATGTATTGTATGCGGCAAGAAGCCGTTTTTGGCAAGTCTCCAAGTCTGACGATGGATCAGTAGATCGTCGGCAATACTGCGAGCCATAGTCTATGATATTAGGTATAAAATTATGAATTTATCCATTTTTATATGCTGATGATATCCATCTTTTTTCCATGAATAGTTCAGTAAATATTACAATGTAGTATCAACAACACAACACTTTAATATCATCGCATACTGTAGTAATTTTTTTCTGCGTACTCTCCGAAATATAGAAATTTCAGTCATATGAACTGTAGTAGTTCAGTAAATAACTTACAATGTAGTATCAATAACAGATTGAGTGCTATAAATAATTGGTTAAATGAAAATAACTTTTATATTAATTGTAGCAAAACTAAAGCTATGCTTTTTGTCTCCTCGTTTCAATCTTTTCAGAATCTTGACATCAACATGAATGGAAACAGTATTGAGTTTGTAGATGAAATTAAGTGCCTGGGCATAACAAGAAAGGCTTGATTTTCGTGTTCATATTGATTCTATATTTCCAAAGATACCTTTTACTCTGCGGAAGTTGTACAATATGAATACATTCCTTCCAATTCATATTAAATAATGGTATTGAAGTCTTTTCGGGAACAAATTTTGGTTGCCTTAGGAAAATTAAGAGGATGTGTACAGTTTAAGGCGCTATGATCATATATCACAATACGCTATACGTTTTTTACGTATTCCCTTCAGGAATTGTATTGAATTTCGAATCATTAAATCATTTTATAAATTGGTAATATCTGGTTCAACACCTTCACTGCAAAGTAGATTCAGGTTCACTAGATCAACTAGAAATCCACAACTTGTAACTTCTCTTAAAATTATTTACGGTGCTCGTTTGCAGAGCTTGGATTCGGTTCGCTCTGCATCTACGAAATTTTGCTTATTCAAATCAAGCTTTCCAACTCAAATATACAAGATTAGATTTGCATTAAGCGAACTTCATTAGTCTATTTTATATTATGAGCTCATTATGGACACTTATTTTTTTTTCAATTTGCTTTATAATTTGCTTTGATTGGGGAACCATAATATAAACTTTGCTATTAACATTTGAATTTATATAGTTTTTAACTTTATTTTATTATTATTATTATTATTTTTTTTTTTTTTTTTGATATTTAGTATTGTATTAAAGAATTTTGAATTTTACTTGTGATGTTACAAAATTGGTCTTTTTGGTTTTCCTGCATTATGATATATGAATAAATGAAAATTCGAACCGGCAGAACAACTGGAACTAATTTGCTTTCACGGACATAACCTCAATTTTTAATTTTTTTATTTCTCACAAGTCAAACTTTTAGAAGGTATGGGCTTCCAAACTTGAAATGTATAATATGACCTTTTCTCCTACTTTGTACGTCGTGTCTGTACGGTATGGTCATCTGCAATTCCGAGACAATTGCGAATTCTTGATTTTTTAACTTAGCTTGTTCTAAACAAAACGTTTTTTCGGAAAGTAACGGTATTACGGTTCCAATCAGTTGTCTTAAGTATGTACTTCCTCAAGTCCTTGGTCTGAAAATAGAGTACTGTGCGACCCTTTAACCTCTCAAACACCGGGAATGTTAAATTTAACAGTTCAAGTATCTACCTTGTAAAGCTTTGTAAAAGAAAATCGCTACAGTGAGGAGGAGAAGGACGAATTTGTAACATTTTGTCTGGAAGTTGTTACGATTGCTCATTATTTTACTTAACTTTGTTTCATTGCACAAATTGTAATTTATAAGCCTAAAGACCAAATTCAAGTCATATTACAATATAACACTAGTTGGAGAAAACTATTCTCTAATTATTCATCTATTTATTGATAGTTGAAAAAAAGGTGACACCTACGACTAAAACATTAACAAAATGTTTGTTGTGGGGAAAGGAATTGTAAATAAAAGTCAAAGGCGAAGAATATTTAAAGAATTTTTGGAGACAACAGATGTTAAAAGTTACTGGTGCAACAGAGGTGTCGTTTTGAGAACCAATATTTGGTCTATGAAACAGGAAAATTTGACTTGTGCAGACACTATTTGAAGCTAATATGAGATTAAAAAGTCTAAAATGTTTGCTCTTGTAATATGTACGAGTATTATTGGCCTTGAAGTTATGTTACAAAAATCCAATAAAAAGGAAGAATATTGCTATTGGCTCGGAATTATACAACTGCTACATTACTAATCAATGCATAGGTGATTCCAATTGGTGACTACATCTTCCAGCTACGACCAAGCAAGGGTGATAGATAGTACATATCACATTTTCCAGACTTGGGGGCGTATAACTCGTATTTTTACTGGTATTCAAAAACACAAATTGTGATCGAATCCAACGCCCATAAATTGAATTTAAACCACCCAACAACTGTCTCATTAATTTTTTTGTAATTCACCATAAGAGGTTAAATGCAACCCGCTTTATTACTGGGACACCGTTTCATAACGCTTTATAACACTGCCAATATAAAAATACATGACAGTGACATTCCCATGCCACCACTGATAATCTTTTTCATAAACGACAAAAATGAAAGATCTCTTATCTCTTGCTCTTGTCCGCTATTGCCATCTCATATTGTTTGTTTCCAGTTGCAGCAAAACGGAAGCGAAAAATTCTTCCATCTCAAGCTAATGGATTCCAATCAGATCAATTTCTTTTCAAGAGGAAGCAACGACAAAACAAACCATGATAACGAAAAATAAAAGGGTAAAGAGCAGATAAAAACAGACAAGCTAAATAACTGTAATGATTTCATCCGAGAGATAAAAAAAAAAAGAAAAAAATTTCACTAACCTGCTGCTGGTAATTGCCATTCATAATGCTGGTCTGTGGTGGTTGTGGAGGAGCTGCACCGGGCTGTGTCATAGGAGGTGGCTGCGTCTGTCCCGAGGGGGGTGGGCCCTGCATTGTAGGCGCTGCCGGAGATTGAGCCGGCCAGCCAGGAGGAGCATATTGCTGGGCACCAGGTGGAGCCATCATCTGTGACGTCTGCTGTGGCGTTTGTTGCATGGTTGGCGGAGGGCCGTAAGCATTTGGGTTCATCATTTTTTTTTTATGATCTTCTATTACTACTATTTGCACAAATTAATCATATATTTTTCCACGATTTTCTCTCTGAAATTGGGAAACCTCTTCAACTGCAACAAAGCTAACTGGAAAATTTGGTTTTTGCACTTTTATCCCGTCCCCGTTGAAAGAGCGAAGGTTCCGATGGACTAAATTGTGTTAACACCACGTAAACACCACACACACAAATCAATCGAATGACAACGAATTTTCTTTAAATTTTCTTATCGTTTACACAACTGGCTGGACCTTGGTCATAGGCTCTTCTCGTTTTACAAAGTGGACACAGGTTTTTTAAGACTTCAATGGAAATCTTTGCAAGAAATTAGGATTTCTTTACTTTTGTTACAATAAAACACAATTTTCTACACTTCCACGTCAGAGCAGCCCAGTTTTGCATACAAAATTCTTCACAGCAAAAGAGTTTTTTTCTTATTCTTTCGTTTCTCTTTTAGCTTTTGACTTTTCTTCAACTGGATTTGACAGTTGCCACGTACATTTTCCATGGGGTATGTTCAGTGTAAATTGTGCAACGAACATAGTTGTATTTGCTGTAAGGAAACGAAAAAGAGCGGTAAAATAGAAAAAATGCTTCAGTTCCGTTTTAAGATCGTCTGTGAAGTGGTTGTGAAATTGAAATTATTAGAAAAAATTAAATAAATTTAATTTCTAGGCAATAAGTGAGAAATGTAAGTGTTTAACAAAAGCGTAATGAAGTGTTTAAGTGAAAATCTAGGTAATTGCAAGGAGGGCAGGGAGTATCTGAGCGAATTGTTAAGGTAGGTCGGAAAGTTAATGGGAATTTCAATTGGAATCAAGTAAAAGAATTTTTTGTCACTCTAATTAACAGGTGAGTAGGCTGCCTGCAGTCTCGTTGCATATTTTGCAAAATAACTCTGGCCCAAGTAGACAAATATCGAAAAGAATTCCACCAGGAAGCAATAGGGAAATAGGGATACTATCCATTCTCATTGGCCCTAGAAGGGTCTTGCTACAGCATCGGGAGCTGAATTGGATTACAAAATAGGTAAGAAAGGAGCAATATTTGGCTCGGAATATTAACATGGAGACGAAAAGTGGTGAATCAAATGAAATTTATGGGCGCAACCCAATTCCCTACTGATTAAGACAATAAAATAGTTGCACAACCCTTTGATAGAATTTATGCTTACACTTTCCTAAACAGACATTGTTTAGGAAGCTACTATTTTCTTCGAAAAGTGTTCCTGGGGACACCCAATCAAATCGTATTTGGGGACAACCAAACACAAGAATAACAGTTGTAGTTTTATCTATTCCAAATATATAGAATGAAAGTACTCATGAAAAATTTTCAAATTATTCAAAGAAAATGTCCGATTTGTGTAGAATCCGATTTATAGGAGGAAGATACATGGAAATTGTTTTGGTAGCTACTATTTTCCTCCAAAAGTGTTCCTGTTTCAAATTGTATTTGAAGACAACCATACACAGGAAAAGAACTCGTAGTTTTATCTATTCCAAATATATGGAAATAATAATAATAATTTTCAAATTATTTAAAGAAAATGCCTGATTTATGTAGAATCCGATTTATAGAAGGAAGGCAGAACTGATTAGGAGAGTATTCACTATTCCACTTCCAATTGAAATTGCAAAAATTCGAAATGGAAATAAAATTTTTTATTCCATTTCGAATTTTCCGATTTAGAGAAAGAAAATACAATTATTTAGGAGAATATTTACTACTCCACTTCCACTTGAAACTGTAAAAATTCGGAATGATTAAGAAATTTTATATTTCGTTTGGAATTTTCTCAAATAACAATTGAAAAAGGCAAGTTTTATGAAACGTCTTGCGAGGGCATATGTCTGTTATGTTGTGTGAGAAAAGTTTTGTAACATATGCATCTCTATGTCGGTACATGAGGCTCGTGGATCCACAGGAATACATTCAAGGATTTACTGGAGAAGTTCAAAACACAACGAGAATGAGGCGGACGCCAGATGAACAGGCTGAATTAGCCAAAATGGCAGCTGCATTAAACCCAGCCGATCCTATAGCCGTTATCGATCATCTTTCCTACAACTATTTTTCGAATAAATTTCGTATAGAAATGTGTCTTAAAAAAAAATAATCAACACTTTAAAAAACATAATATTTTGGAAAAGCATTTTCTACATAAATGTTTCTTTCCACGGCTATTGTAAAAGTATTTTCCAAGTGAATGAGTGAAAGGCTTAGAAGATATTTTTCTGTATGATTTTTTTTATAAGACACTATACTATACGACAATTTCTTCTGAGGGACTGCTTTCCTTGTTTTTTTTTCTCTCTATCATATAGAGAGAATTGTTTTGCCAGACTCTTTAATATATAAAATTTCATGCAAGGCACTTTTGTGATAGAAAAATTTAGTGAAAGGCAATTTTCCTATAGAAGAATTTTATGGAAGATACATATGACGTTCGAAATATCTTGAAATATTATGTTCTTGTAGAAAGGCATTGTAGAAGACTATTTACTACTAGAGGACTAATGTGGAAGATGCGTTTCTTGTAGAAAAGTGTTATGGAAGACGATTTTCTTGGATAAAAGTGTCTCGGAAGTCTGTTCTAACAGAAACATTTCTTGGAGTTAGCTCTTCTTATAAAAAATTGTCTTTTAAAATGTTTTTCTTATAGAAAGATGCCTTGGAAGATGGGTTTCTTATAAAAAAATGTCATGGAAGACGCTTTTCTTATAAAAAGATTTCTTGGAAAAGGTCTATCTTACAAAGAAAGGTGTAAAAGATACGCTCCAAGTGGAAAATTATCATGAAAGGTACTTTTCATGTAGGAAATTGTCAAATTGTCCTGCAACAAAAGCCTGTTGGAAAGCACCTTTTATAAAGAAACATAACTTTCATGAAAGTTTTCGTAAAGAAAAATGTCTTGGGCTATACTTCTCATATAAAAAATTTTCTTCGAAAGATGCATTAAATTTGAAACATTAACAAATTAAAAATTAACAAGAATTGACTAATAAGACACAAAATATTTATAATTTATTGAATTTTCTTCAAAGTAGGGCTCTATCGAAATAATATGCAGGTGGCAACGAATAATTCAATAATGGAAACTTTTTTCAAATAAATTTTCCGGAAAAGGCTTCAGTTTTCATGCACAAGAAAAAAACTCGTAGTTTTATCTATTCCAAATATATTTAATGGAAGTATTCATGAAAAATTTTCAAATTATTTAAAGAAAATGCCCGATTTATGTAGAATCCGATTTAGATAGGAGGAAGATACACGAAAATTGTTTTGGAAGCTACTATTCTCCTCCAAAAATGTTCCTGTTTCAAATTGTATTTGAAGACAACCATACACAAGAAAAGAACTCGTAGTTTCATCTACTCCAAGCGTATGGAATGGAAGTATTCATGAAAAATTTTCAAACTATTTAAAGAAAATGCCCGATTTATGTAGAACCCGATTTATAGAAGGAAGACAGAATTGATTAGGAGAGTATTCACTATTCCACTTCCAATTGAAATTGCAAAAATTTGAAATGGAAATACAATTTTTTTATTCCATTTCGAATTTTCCGATTTAGAGAAAGAAAATACAATTAATTAGGAGAATATTTACTACTCCACTTCCACTTGAAACTGTAAAAATTCGGAATGATTAAGAAATTTTATATTTCGTTTGGAATTTTCTCAAATAACAATTGGAAAAAACAAGTTTTATAAAACGTCTTGAGAGAGCATATGTTTGTTATGTTGTGTGAAAAAAGTTTTGCAACATATGCGTGTCTACGTCGGCATGTGAGACTCGTAGATCCACAGGGAATCATTCAAGAATTTGCCGAAGAAGTTCAACACTCAACAAGAATGAGGCGGATGCCAGATGAACAGGCAAAATTAGCCAAATTGGCAGCTGCGTTAATTCTCGCCGATCCTCTGGCCCTTATCGATCATCTTTCCTACAATTATTTTTCGAATAGTTTTCGTACAGAAGATACATTTCTTTAATGTTTAAAATCTCAAATACAAAGAAAAATTAAAAAACTTCATTTCATTAAAGCAGAATTATACAAAAATATGTGTAGCATTTGAAATTTGCACAGCAGAAGTAAAGACACATCTGTTAAAATAGTAAATATTTATTTGACAAATTATAAAACATTCCAAAAATGTTACCTTTTATACTTGGTGACGTAGATTTTATTGTGCAAGGCAGCATTTAGTCGTTTATTCAATGAATGTACGAAGGTTTGCGAGGTTTCAGAACTTATTTAAATCGGTTGAGCGTTGTGCGTCTGTCTCGTTGGTTGGTTGGACCGATTTAACCCATACATTGTTATCTTCATACCATGCGGTTGTACCCTATTCTACCAAATTTGCAAACATCAAGAGTTTGATGATGTAAGTTATCATTCTAAGTGCTCATTAGTACCTTGAAGTTACTTAAATTCTCATCCATTATGTTGCGTAATAAAAATGTAAACAAATTAAGGGAATGACCACGGCCTCCCATACAAATTACTACTAAATTACCAATTTGTAATTCGTATTCTTCGTTCAATTGCACTATTTTCTGTATAATTGAGCCCGCATTAGGCATTTAGCACTGTGAATGTAGAAGGCTTAAAGCATCACGTCCGTTAGAGTATCACGTTGACCAATTTGGCAAAAATTGACTGTCTTTTCACATCTCGTAGAAGGACGACTTCAGAAAGTTACTGTTGTGCTTCTTTTACTGTGCTTTTTATTTTGCATCAGCACAAAAGGACGTCTGACGAGGGTACGAGGATGGACCCAAAACTTGCCGACCTAACAAAGAATACACAAAAGATTTGGGAAAAATTTTCTTTATTTTTCAACATAATTTCTTTATTTTATTGAGTTAGTAACCAAATACTGTTTCTTCTTTTTTGTATTTATGCGGGCTATTTTTGGTCAGAGTTTTCTCTGATGCAAATAAAAATTTTATTTCATCGTATATTTCTCAACGTTTTGTTGACTTTTTTCCAACTTCAGCAGGGGGAAAACTTTTATTGAAAATTTCTGTGTGAAAAATACGTTCTGTTGTATTCTATTACGTGAATATTAGTATTTTAGTATTATGTGATAATCTCCTTTTAGCTCGATACAATTTTTCCAGCGCTATTCAATAGCTTATATTCCCTGTTTATAGTAAGAACTGTCAAACTCCTTAAAATAACCCTCACCTACAGACTTGACCTCTTCATTGTTGTCAAATCTTTTACTACCGAGCCATTTTTTCAAGTTTAGAAATAGGAAATACTCTGACTAAATCTGGCGAATATGGTGTGTGATGAAACAATTCGAACTTTACTTCATTAATTGGCCATCGCAATGGCGGTTTTGTGAATTAAAGCATTGTCTTGATGAAACAACACTTTCTTTTTCGCCAAATGTGTCATATTTTCCATAATTTCATCACCTAAACGCTGCAGTAAATTAGCTTAATATACGCTGTTGGTGTTTTTTCCTTTCTGAAAATAATTAATAACAATAATCCCATGCGCATCCCAAAAAACAGACGCCATAACCTTGCTTGCAGATGGAACCGTCTTTGTCTTCTTTGGACACGATTCTCTAATTCCAGTCCACTGCTTTGATTGATCCTCTGTCTCAGGTTTGACGTTGTGGACTCCAGTCTCATCCATAGTTATAAATCGACGCAAAAATTCGGCTTAATTGCGGGGAAACATTGCCAAACACTACTGAAACATCTTAACGGCGCTGTTTTTGCTCTATTGAAAGCAAACGCGGCACCCATCTTACGCACAGCCTTTTCATCTTCAAATCTTTGGTCAATATACGATGCATGACACTTTTTAAAATGTCTATCATTTCAGCTAGCTCACGCACCTTCTGCCGACTATTATACAACATCATTTTGTGGATTTTCTTAACCTTGTCTGGCGTGTACACCTCAGTTGCTCGACCACTACGGTGCTCGTTTTGGTAGCTCGTCCGGCCTCGTTTAAATTATGCTACCCAATATTTTACAGTCGTAAACGAAGGATCAGACTCCCCCAGAGTAGAATCTAGCTCGGTTTTAATATTGATTAAACTGAGACCCTTTAAATGCAAATATTGTTTTATACGACGGTGACCTATTTTTTCCATGTTTACAAATTCACTGAGCTGGTTTACTTTTTATGGCTCAAATAAAAATATTAAACAACGTAGTGCCTTGAAATTTAAAAAATATGTTTTATAAGGTTGCCACTTTTCTCCAAAATATTTTTTTTCAAACTACTGGCACCATCTATACGTCAGGTTGGCTAGTTTTGGGATCGCCCTTGTACATACTGATACTGATTGTATTTGTTTTTGCCCACTTATTAATGTGAAAATTAACTTCTATATACCGGACAACTCCCTCTCTCTCACATCGGAATTGTTTAGTTAGATATTACAGTATTTTTTTAGTCGAAATGCTTTATCACAAATATCAGAACAGAAAATGGTCTGTTCACAAACAAAATGTTTTTAAAGGATCCCTTTAATGCCAATAGAAACGCGTTTATCTCCCTACCACACTCCCTCTCCATTTTATTGTATTTTTACTCGTTGTCCTTTTTTGCATACGGGTAGCTCCTTCCTTATCATCTTAGATCTCATTAAAATTCTCAACAGCACCCTCTCATTAGTACACTCTATTTGAGTTGGTGTTAATTTGTCGCTAATTGGTTTTGGAATAACACTCCGCAAATTCCAATTTACTTTATGACCCTTCGGGGGGCGAAATGTGACAATGCTACTACAACTATAAATGCCACCGAGAAAAAAGGTGAAAACCTCACAAATTTGCATAATTAAAAACTGTTATCAGTGATGCGTATTCGAATACTTGAACAGAAGTTTATTCGCACATTTGGTTAAGGGTGGCGTTGATATTTGTTAGCTATCGAAGAAGAAAAGGAAAAAATATTGGTTTGAAATATGCAAAATGTTTGTGTCGTCAAAACGTTTCGTTCCTAATCAAATGCTTTTGTTCGGAGTTATGTTCGCTTTTTCCACACTATAAACTTGATTCAAAGGCAATTCTTGAAATTAATGAGGTCTTTTTCAAGATTTGTGATTGTAATAAGGGTGATATTATTGACATTCAAATTGGTGGCAAATTGATGAAACGGCTGTCGAAAGTTCAATGGCAAGATTTTGTGATTAAATGTGTTAGCGGCGATCGAAATTGTTATAATTGGGACTGTAATTAACAAAGCTTAATAAAAAATTATGTTTTTAAAATGTTGTTTTCAGTTGATTGAAATTGAAATAGTGTAGATTTTCTATATTTGTACACCTTCACCCGGAAGAATGAAGGTATTCGTATACATCATTTGATACGCCCAAAAATATAACATCCAGAAGGGAAAGTGTAAAGTACCAAGTATCTTTTGACCAAATGCATTTTATAACTTTTTAAGCAGATTAAGCGGTGTCCGCCTGTCTTACTGGTGGACATAATAACTGCCTTAAATCTTTATGAAACTTCTTAAAACTTGGCACAGTGTAATATTTTGCCAGACTGTAGGTAGAGATTTAAAATGAGTTATATCGGTCCAGCTCTTCTGGTAGCTCCCACACAAATTGATTAATTTTCGGAAATTCTCCTTTTGCCTCTCTGTCTCCTAATTCGAAAGTTGTAGCATTCTATAATTTTCTCCATTCTATTATTTTGTAATACTAGGCAAAACTGCATAAAAAAATCGACCGATTGGCCACACCCCTTCTGGCATCTCCCATTCCGAATAAACTCATATATTCTTATGTACATATCTTTTATCCTTCTTCTTCTTCTTATGTGGCATCTGTAATAGAAGTCTTATCTATTATACGCCGCCCGTAGATATTAATTCCAAGCGCTTTGATCTTCTGCGTTTCTCCTCTAATTCGTCACACCAAGCTCTGATAGTATTTCAAAAACCTGGTCCTTCCAATGGAGTTTTGGATGCCCACTTCTCCGCCGTCCATCGAGTTCGTGAATATATTTTATCCACATACTCTAAATTCAGTCAAACTTGCCATATGTAAAGATTTTGCTAAAGTACGCTCGCAAAATAAAAATGTACCGCATTGCCACTCTCCGTTTGGTACCTCCCATACAAGTTTATCGATTTCGCGAATTTCAAATTCTCCCCTGTAAGTCTCCCCTATTCGTAATCTGTTTCAACCTAAAGTTTTGTTCGTTATGTTGTTTCATAATTCCTGATAAAATTTGAGAGAACTCGACAAAGTGATCACACCCCTCTCCATACAAATTACCGATTTAACCTACATATTGTCAGCTGCATATCTTTCAAGCAGTTGCATATCATTCACCTTTAATAAATTTAGTTCTGAAGATGTGAATAGGCTGCATTGCCACGTCATTTCGGGTGTCCTTCAAAGAAATTAATTAATTTATGGAAATTTAATTTTACCACTGAAAACACTAATTGGTAGACACTTTTGCCGGTTATATTAATTTGCAATAGTTGTCGCCTTTGGGTGCCCAACAGACAAATTACCTATTTTAATCCATATATTCTTCGATTCATAACTTTCATTCAATTGTAATAAATTCAAAATGACCTACAAAGCATAAGACTTTAATTAAGAAATGTGCTGAAAGCAGAAAGTTTCAATAAGTTCTTTATAAAGTCGGTGTCAAATTGGTGAGACATCAAATATTTGTATATCCGAATGATCACTTTAATTCATTAATTCATCATAGAAATAATTTCAAATTTGCCTATGGAAGTGACAATGAAGTTATTATATTATTAGTAAATCTAAATACATAAAAAGTGTCAGGTAATTGACGTAACCATCGAGTGAGAGATGAGCTTCATCGCCGAAGAAAATTTTGTTCGAAAAATCATCATTTTCAATGCTGATCTGTTGCTGTAGCATCCAATCAGTATATCTACGGCGTTGTGAGTGGTCAGCCGGCTTTAATTATTGCGTGAGGTGGACTCTATATGGATGGAGGTGCAAATCCAAATGTCAAATGAGCCATAATGAGCTTTAAGATAGGCCAAATTGCTGAAAATGCCGTGGAATCGACAAATTCGGATTATCCGCCACACTTTCACTAACAGAAGCTATATTTTCGGCAGTGCGTACATTGCGATAATGCACAGGCCTGACTACATTTGTAACGCTTCCATTCTCTTCAACTTTCTTTATAATCTTGCCAATTCCTTAGACGCTAGATCAATTAGGACGACCATAATCACCCCGTAATGCACGAAAAGTGCCCACGTTTAAATCACCATTTTTGTAGTAAGTTTTAATTGGTTCTACGCGCTCTTCCGTTGTTGAACGATTCATATTCGTCAGTGGCAAATATTTCACTAAATAAATAACACTTCAAATGATAAATATTTAACAGCTGACAGCCCTGCTAGACCAGCGGTTTTGAAATCATTAAAAGGATAACTCATTATAACAACCTTATGCTCTGGTATTTTGAAAGTATTTAAAATTACTCCAATACCGAAGGAAATAAAAAATCTTTACTCTCTGTCTTTAATCAGCTATTTGAAAAATTAATATGTTAATAGCTCTCGGGATATTTCGAATACTTTCAGTATTTCAATATGAATTCAGAAAAGATTGCGGAAGTGGCTTTTTCAGTTAATTAATGTCATAAATTATATTTGGGACGGATTAGATAGGGGTTCATACGGAGTAAGTGCTGTGACCTCTATGGCATTTTAAAAGCCTTGGATCGTGTCGATCACTATATTATGTAAAAAAATTACATACTACGGCATACTAACGTAATAAAGAAACTGTATTTATAAAATACAGGATGTCCGTTGGGTAGGTATACTATTTTGTTTTGCCGCCATTTTGGTAAACATTAGTCTTGACGTAAAGCTGTGGCAAATTTATTATGGAAAAATATTCGATAAACCAACGTGTTTTAATCGTTAAAACATTTTATCTAAATCAACCATCGATTTCTGTGACGATGAGAAAGTAACGTGAAATTTTTGGGAGAAACAACGTGCCAACAAGACGCACTATTTATCGTGTAGTGAATGATTTCGAAGAAAGAGGGTCTGTAGCTGATAGGGCCAAGCATGGACCACAACGTACTGCAAGATCGGCTGAAAACATTACTGCTGCTCAAAAAAGTGTTCAAAACAATCCATTAACCTCAATTCGACGCCGTGCTCAGGATTTGGTCTTCAAAAAACAACTTTGGCCACAATTTTGGACAAGGATTTGCATTTGTTTCCATTTAAGATTCAGTCCACATAAGAGCTCCTTCCACAAGACCATTTACGCCGCCGTACATATGCCAATAGGATGTTACAACCCCGATTTTCATGAAAAAATCATAATGAGTGACGAGGCACATTTTCATTTGAATGGATATGTGAATTAACAGAATAGCCGATTCTGGGCAATAGAAAATCCTCAAATCATTCATCAGTCAGCTTTGCATCCATTAAAAGTGACAGTCTGGCGTGCAATTTGGTCAAGAGGAATCATTGGACCTGCCTTCTTTGAAACTGAAAACGGTGTAACGGTAACTGTCAATAGGGAGCGATATCGAGATACGATTAAAAATTTTTTAACGCCACAACTGCATGCTTTGGGCTTGATTAACATGTGGTATCAACAAGACGGTGCCACATCGCATACAGCCAGGATTACAATGAAATTACTGCGAGACCTCTTTCCACAACAAGTTATTTCAAGAAATGGTGATGTTGACTGGCCTCCATGGTCGCCTGATTTGACTGCTCCGGACAAAGTTTATGCAAACAAACCAGAAGCGCTTGAGCAACTCAAACAAAATATTCGTGATGAAATTAATGAAATGCCGCGTGAAATGTGTAAGAATGTAACGAAAAAGTGTGCTTAAAAGGGCTCGCATTTGTGAGGCTAACGGAGGCTGACATTTATCTGATATTGTATTCCATACATAATTGCCGACATTAAATAAAACATTTATCAATATATATGTAATATCCATCCTGTTTCATTTAATCAAAAATTATAAACAAACAAAGTAGTATACCATCACGACAGACACTCTGTATAATCTACGTAATCAATCGTTGGAGGCAGTACAGTTTGGAGTTCCCACTGTGTGCAAATGAAGGATTTCCCGTCCATTATATTTATACCTGGGTACTCGAATATAGCCCAACCATAGTGTTTTCCAAATATATCATACTCATATTTCAGAACAATTTCAGAAAACGGCAACATTGTGTGCAAGTGATGGCTTTCTTGTTCATTCAACGTATGCCTGATTATAATCCTTATGGTATTACTTTCTGAATATAAAAACAAATTCCATTGTACCCATGAATGAGATGTGGGAGAGCTTCTCATGTTCAAAGAGCTAACATGTATTCTATTTTTGTACTCACTCAACGGGATCTACATGTCACAGTTTGAGAAAAAGCCTTGTTGATTATTCCACTACTCAAAGTGTTCATTAAACACATCGATAGGTGGCTGTATGGGGCATTGAACCCACTATCATGCAAACCATAGTAGACCGCGCCGTGATCGGTCACACTTTCTAAATATATTATACTCATATTTCAGAACAATTTCAGAAGTTGTCAGGTTATTTTTATGAACTAAGTAAATTGTTAACACTTTTTCCAAGTGTAAACAAACGGAGAATTTTTCTTCCATTAAATTCATACTATATGGCTCTATGATATTATATTCTAAACATATCATGAACATATTTCACGAACAAATTCAGAAAGCTGAAATCTGATCTAATGTGTTAAGTTGTTAGCCATTAAAATTATGTCAAAATATGACCCATTAATAGTATACCATTTATTCTATCAGTCAGACTGTAACACCATAATTCTATAACATGTATTGCTATTAATCTAGTATAATTTAAGGTAAGAAACATTTTTGTTTTAAAAAGTTACAGTTAGTTGTCCCATAATAAGAATTTTGAGATTATTCTCTCTCTCTTTCCATCTCTCCTTCTCTCTGTTGTTTAAACTATATAATTATTCTCTCCCAATTCATCCATTCTGTCCAAAAGTAAGAAAAATTTTTATTTTAAAAATCTTAAATTCGATACAAATAAATAATTACAGTTAGCTGTCTTATAATATGAATTATGATATTATTCTCTCTCTCTCTCTTCTATCTCTGCTTCTCTCTGTTGATTTAAACTATATAATTATTCTCTCCCAATTCATCCATTCTGTCCACTGGGTTTCTTCTGCCAAGGGCATATGGCGGCTTAGCATTTGTCTTAACATAAAACGTCCCCCTCTTGGGCGTAGAAGGTTCACCGCCCATTTTAAATTCCATCCCAGAGGTAGACATAACCCAAACTTTCTCCGATTGGCGCTGGCATAAAGTGCCCCAGAAACCTTTCTCACTTGTAATGGATTCGGCAAAATAATTATGCGATCTGGAATGGGAGCAGCCATACATGTAACATTTTTTCTGGTCCTTGCCAAAATTGGGATAGAATGTAGCGTGACCTACGGGTTCTTCGAAGCCCAAACTGCTGCTTGTTTGTATGGATTCGACATAGTCGGCATCTGAGGGATCTATACGCATATCATCATTAAAGTCGCGGAATTTCGGACCAGCAGGATCTAAAGCAAATATGGTATTAATACGAAATGGTTTTACTTGTTTGCCGGCGCTTCCAGCAATTTGAGCGCCCAACGAATGGCCAATCAAATAGACGTCACCAAAATACAGATGCGCCTTTAAATGAAGGAATCTTAGAAATTCAGCGAGCAGGAAACCAAGATCTTCGATCAAATCCACTACACCGAAGTAGTTGACATTTGATGAAATCACACTCCAATCGACTACAATGACATTGAAATCAGTGATGTTGGGCGAAAAATCAGCCAACATTGTTTTGACTTCTCTTTTGTGGACTCCTCCAGCATTTAGGTTTCCTTCAACCGCAACATCTTCTGTTGATGGTGGTGGCAGAGTTTCATTGCTGACGACGGTGACATTACTTTCATTGCTGTTGCTGACACTGGATTCTGGGAAAAAACCTCTTGGGTTTGCCAATCGCATGTAAGCATTTTTCACAGCTCGATTGAATGACCCCTTACTTTGACTCATCCAGCCATGTATGATGATTCTGCAAAAGAGGAGAATAAGTGAGTGCAATGAGTAGAGAGAATTAACAAGTATCTTGTGGTGGCCGGTTGGCTGATGATGCTTTTAAGTTTAAAAAGGCGGAAGTTACAGTAAGCGGCGGTAAAAAGAGTTAATTGTTTATATAGTATGTCCGAAGAAACAGAATAATAATTCATGATGTCATTGAATACACTCGACTAAAGTTGAAAGTTTCTTAATATTTTTTGTGTAGGTTTGGCTCTAATAATTGATTGTTTTTAAATGTTAAAATAATGCAAAAACTAATACTGTTGCTTTACAGATTTTTAACACATTTCATTAACTTATTGCTCTATAGATACCAATAGAGTATCCCAACAAATATCCAAGCTATTTTTGTTCGCAGAACTGAATTTCATAAAAGTACAATTGAATGAAAGATATGAAGATCTATGAATCTTCGGTTTTTCTGCATAACTGGTGGCCAAATTTAGTACAATTACTTTAAATAAATGCAGATATACGTTTGCATTTACACAATTGGAAAAGATCTTGTGAGTTTAAAGATATTTTGGCTTAAGTTTAAAGTGGTTGTTCAAAAATATTACGTATTTAAAACAAGCTGTAGTCGCCACTGTAACATCCAGAAGGCATCAAACTTTTCTAAATTTTATTATCTTACAAAATAATACAAAGATATTATAAATTCTTCAGCTGCTGTTTCGCAATCAGCGTAATATTGGTGATACTTTTTTTTAACAAAATTGTTGCAAAATTGGCGCTATTTTTCACAAATCTTGAATTGAAATGGCTACAGAGGCTACTGAAGTGATTTTTTTACAGTTTACGTGCAATTTTACTGCCTTTTGAAAACATATTTTACGAAATAATTTGGATTTCTATCAAAAAAAAAAAAAAAACTATAAAAAGTCAAAGGAACAAATATGAACAAATTTATACCCGGCGCAAGTACGCATGTTTTTTGCAGACTTTCAAAGGCTCACCGATGGCATAAAAACGTGGTCATGGCAGCACAATAAAAATTTGTCCACCCGGACATGCAGTATTCTAGGCTCTCAATATGCGGCTCTGGGGGGTTACTCTGTATTGCGATGCGAAAGAAAAATAGTAGCTAATCGAACACTTTGTACTCTTTAACGCGTTTTCGTATTTTCCTTTCGCATCTTATTTTTTTCCTTTTCGCAAATCTGGCATCACCGCACTCTGTAATACGAAAGCGTATGTCAAAATCTTTGTTTAAGCGCAAATATTTTGCGCTTACAAAATACCAAACGCAAAGAAGTCGAATCATTTAAGTAAACAAATAAATTTTTATATTTATAACTAAATTATTATTTTTTAGGGAAAAACCGAAAAAGTTGCAAACCCAACAACGGCAATTTGAAATCTTAGTTGATTTTATGCTGCAACATAGAGATTTGGCCAAAGGGCAGCTACATTGTGGAAATGCCAAACACCAAATACTCTCTCAATAATGGGCTTCCTTTACAAAATTGTTTATTATAAATTGCCTCGAATGAGTTTCCCCGTTGCGTTTCTGCATGGAGTGAGTCGCCAGTGTTCCAGGAGGTAGCCCGAATCGCCTTTTTGAAAAATAAAAAGTAAATAAGAAAGAAATCTATTATTTACATTTATTTTGAAACGCTCTTTTAATTTTTGGTTTGCGCTATGAAGGGCCCAAACGTGAGAGTCATGGCTTGCACCACCGTATCGACAATCAATATATCTAATTATCATTTTATGATCACATATCTAAAAATTTAATATTACCGAGAGATTTAATAAGCCAAATATATATGTACATACGTAATATGTGCTTTAATTTTCTATTGAAGTATAAGTGTTCAGTCCTGGCCGGTCGGATCATTTGTATATGGGTACCGTCCACTGCCCCAATCACCCCAGGAATGTCACATGTCTGGAGGAACCCTCTTTTAACTTCATTTTCCTCTTCCGCAGTTGCCTCAAATTTTATGTGCTTGGGACAGAGTATTCGCTCAATCACCATGCAAACTTCTTGTAAGCAACGCGACATAGATTGTTGCGATAGTCCTAAGAGATGGTCTTGCCCAATTTGGTGTTGATACCCACCTTGGCCAAGCAATTTCAAAGCAGTGGCCACTTTTATTGCGTTTGGAATTGATGTAGATCTCTGTGGAACGATGAGGTCGTATTGAATAGCGTGTAACACATACACAAATGCATCTTTATTAAGCCGAAAATTTTGTACAAAGCTATAAAAATTAAATGTTTGAAAACGTTTTGCACATGGTACCTATTCTTACCTGTGGTTGTTTAAGCATAGCTGATCTATCTCTTAGAATTCTCCTTGTAATACGTTCGACATGTTCATTTTCTCTTTCCAGCCATAACGCCACTGAATCCATCACTATTTATTTATTTTATATTAATTTATTTTTAATAAAAAACACGACACGCAAATTTATTTAAAATGTGTTGCTCCTTTTTCAAAATATTTTGCAAAAGCGTTTGCGTAATCGATACAGAGTGCCAAGTTATGCACTTATCGCATTTACCTTGCGCATCGAACTTGCTTTCGCATCGCAATGCAGAGTAACCCCTCTGGTTATACCTGGAGTGTTGGGTCTACGACCCTGAGCTGCCCAATACTTTAAAAACGTTTGTGGAAAATTTCATCAAAATTGTTAATGGGTGGCATGATACTTTTCTGTTTTTTTTATTTTATTTTTTATTTGTGTATTCGGACGGAGACTCTTTAGCCTACTTCGAAAACTGGAAGAAACTTTGGCAAAAGTGTATTCTGTCCAGGGAAGATATGGACGAATAAATGACGTTGTACATTTTATGTATTAAATACGAGTATATACTAAATTTTATAACAAATTCTTTTATTCTAAACGGAAGCCCAAGTAATTTTTTTCACATTCACACGCTTCAAACGAAACTAGAAATTATTTTCATATTCAATCAGTTTATGAAACGTTTTGTTTGTGTTTCATGTTAAAATTTTCAGTTAACAAAAAACATATAGAATTTTTAAATAGCTGTGTAAATTTGTAACGACATGTATCCTAAAACAAGCAGTAAAGTATTTGAAGTACTTTTCTGCCAAGCAAAGAAAACTACATCAGATTTCGGCCCAGATTAAGAAACGAAACTATGTGCAGCAGCTGTTCCACTTCAGACCTTCGAAACAAATCATTTGTTTCGTTATATTTTGATATGAAATTGAATCAGTGATAGTTTCGGATAAAAAATGAATCGAAGCATTAAGGGAATATTTAATTTGAATATAAAATAATACCAAATTTCGGATGCAACGGGTGTCCCAACAAGAGCGCAAGATTTAAATGACTGATGCAGCAATTGAATTGTTTCTCTGGCTGTGCCTTCCACATTAATTTCTTCACCACCGCCTTCCACATTAATTACCGAACACCATTGACTATTTGCGCTTGACATGCCTCATTTTAATTAAAAAAAGGTCTAATGATTCCTCCAGCCCAAAATCCACACCACACAGTGACGCGTTGAGGATGCATTTGCTTCCCGTGAATCACTCGAGGATTTTCCTCACCTCAAATGCGACAATTCTGCCTATTGACGAAGCCATTAAGATGGAAATGGGCCCCGTCACTGAAGATGATTTTATCGGCAAAATCAGCATTTTCATGTTGTCTCTCCAATACCCAATTAACGAACTCCCTTCGCTGTCCATGGTCAGCTGGCTTTGGTTCCTGAGTCAGTTGAACTTTGTATGCATGAAGATGCAAATCTTTCGTCAAAATTCGCTGCATAGTGGATTTGGAGACACCAATTTGCTGAGCTCGTTGTCGAATTGAGGTGAATGGAGTTTGAGCGACACCAATACGTACAGCTGCGACATTTTCAGTCGATCGACCTGGTCGAAGGCGCGTTGTTGTCTTTACATCACTAACAGACCCAGTTTTGGCAAATTTATCCATTAATCTCTTTACAGTTGACTCTTTTGGAGCATTATTGTGAGCCCAAATTGATCGCAATTTGCGAACTGTAGCCGCAAAACTTTCATCATTTTGGTAAAACAATTTCACAATGAGAATGCGTTGTTCATTCGTGTAGCGCTCCATTTTTACTAACCTCGTACCTTCTACTAGCAAACAATAACAGTTGTTCAAATGTCAAACAATGACACTTCGAATGGCGCCAAATTTGAATCTTGCGTTCTTGTTTTTGACACCTTTTATTTTTAAATAAAATCTCAAAATCAAAACAAAACTGAATTTTTGTGAAGATCCGTGATAAAAATTACAACAACAACAAAAACAAATATTGATAATTTCTAAGTATAAATGAAAAAATTTCTGAAACTTAAATAAGAATTTATTGAAAAATAATTTTCTCAAATATTTCAATTTTTTAAAAGATAAAATTAAAAAATTCTAAAATTTTATTTAGAGATTTGAAATACAGGGTGGCGCAATAGAACGTGCATATTGAATCATCTTTTTTTGCGGGGTAAAAAGGCGCGGGTGGGGGGCGCCTACATCGTTGAGTTGGCGGGCTCATGGAGTTTTAGTCGCTATGAATCACTTCGACGGGAAGCGTCGCGCATTTTGCGTGCGCGCATTCTACGAGAACTCTCGTTCATATATTGCTACTAGGCGCCTATATTGTGCTGAATATGGACTACGGCGAATTAGTGAAGCTCCGAGTGCTAATTAAATTAAAATATGGGTAAAGCGTTTTGAAGAGACCGGTTCAACATTTAAACCACAAGCAAATGGTCGCCCAAGAACATCTAGGACCGAAGACAATGTTGAGAGAGTTATGGAGTCAGTACGAGGAAATCCACATATGTCGACTCGCAAGAGATCGTCTGTCTTACAATTATCGCGACGAAGTTTGCAACCAATTTTAATATTGGATCTTAAACTGCATCCATATCAGCTGCAATTAACACAAGAATTGAAAGAGTCTGACTTCATAGCAACGCTCGCATTTGCTAATGAAATGCTTAACCGATTTTCCAATTTTGACAATATCCTTTTCTCTGACGAGGCTCATTTCCTTATGAATGGGTTCGTAAACCGTGAAAAAATTGTCGTTACTGTCGAAAATCCCAAAATCAAATACCAGAAACCATTGCATAGTCCTAAAGTGACAGTATGGGCAGCAATCTCTGGCAGAGGAATAATTGGTCCTTTTTTCTTCGAAAATGCGCGGGGCCAAAACGTCACGGTCAATGCGGAGATGTTGGACGGATTTTTGGCTCCAGAAATTGAAAGTTCAAGAATAGTGAATTCCAGAACTTGGTTCCAACAAGATGGAGCTACCTGTCACACATCAAATGACTACATGGCGCTGGTGAAGCAGATGTTCCCTGGCAGACTGATTTCGAAAAGAGGTAATATCCCATGGCCCCCACGTAGTCCAGACTTGACGCCTCTTGACTTTTTTTTTGTGGGGATACCTCAAACACAAAGTCTACAGTAATAATCCAAGAAACATCGTTCAGCTCAAGGAGAATATCCGTGGTGAAATGGCAGCCATTACACCAGTATTACTGAAGAAAGTTTTCAATAATTTTCGTTTGCGGTTAGAGGAGAGCCGTCGTAAAGAGGGTCATCATTTAGATGATGTTATTTTAAAAAAATAAACTCCATTTATTACTCTAGAATGCCTTAGATTTATTTTAACCATACCTTTTGTATTTATTTTGTAAATATGCACGTTCTATTGCGCCACCCTGTACAGTTTGAATTATGTTTACTATCATAATTCGAATTTTCAAAAATGGTATTTTATATTATATATATATGTATATATTATATTTCAAAATAAGTTGATGCTAGTCTTCAGAATTTGTAATATAAGCAGATGATTTTTGAAATTTTCTGATAACAAAAGTATTGAAGAAGTGCAAAATACTAATTTAGAAATATACCGAATATACAGGCATTCTAATAGTGTCTTCAAATATAATTTTCTTTTTATCGTTTTGGAACTATTTCAAATGATAATTTGTGGTCATATAAAAACTAACAGCAATATCTCTTGTATATATGTAGACTACGTGTGTTATTGATTGTTTTTTTATTTTTTCGCAATATATTAGAAATTTTGAGATTCGCAAAATTTTCCACATTTTTCGGATAAAATCTTGGCGAATAAGGGCAAATTATTGCAATTATTCTGCTCGATTAATGTCTTGATTCTTATTTCTTCATTTTAATTTTTAGTTCGGTAGTTTTCTTTGAGTGTATGATTTTACAAACACTCATGCGACATACTTATACGTAAGACTGTGACATTTGTGCAACTGATAAGCTTCGTTTGCACATCATTCTCATTCAACATTGACGTTTGCCAATCTAAAAGTTTACGGACATATACTTGCACTTTTGCCATTCATTCATGGATTCAAAAACCTAAACATGAATTATATTTTATTGTTATTATTTGTTATCAGGACGTTAGACATTTTCAGGGTTGGACGCATTTCGACCCACACCCTTCATTTCATGGGCGTCGCTTTCATGATAACGATTTACAAGGTAATGTTAACTAACGAAGAATGTATGATTTATCATTTGATGATATGATAACATATCGTTGGGTTATATTCAATATGATACACAGGATGGAGCACGAATTGTGCTACTATCAAGCGTCAACTGTCAACTGTCAATGAGGACCGTTTTTTAAAGATGTTGAAGCAGTTTTTTTACCCAGATCTGCGTTTCAATAACATTTGATTTCAGCAAGATGGAACACACATAGCCAGACCAGTTATAGCGGCGCTTAAACGGAAATTCCCAAACAAATTAATATCCACAAATTCTACTTTCCGCTGGCCCCCAAGGTCGCCTGACCTGACTGTATCAGACTTTCTTTTTATGGGTTTATGTCAAGCAGGAGGTGTACAAAACGAAACCAAAGAGTTTGACTGAATTAAAGCAGTCCATTAAAACAATAATTGAAGCGATTCCGAATGAATAATTTTCCGATCCTGAATGAATGAAATGACTTCTGATCTGCGTGAATGAGCAAGAGATTCATTTACGGTCTATTATCTTCAAAACCAATTAGTTATATAAAATAAAACTGAATTTTCTATGCAATCAAAAAAAAAAAAAAAAAAAAAAATAAAATAAATAAATAAATGTAATACACTGATTAAAAAAACGTTATTTGAATTTTTTATTGTAGTGCAATTCGTGCGCCACCTTGTATTTGCAAAAATATTAACTGCATTTTGCTATTCTAAAGGCATCGATAATTTTCAATATAATTAACCAGGGTTGCTACAATAACTTGTCTAAAAATTCGTGTTCCACGCTGTGATATCGTAAATATTGTGCTCCAGTAGCATTCAACTTAAAGGAAAACGATGTGGCTACGAAAAAAATCTTACGATGTTGAAAAATAGCTCTAAGGAGGAATTAACGAATCTAAGATTTAGAACCTCATTTTTCGAGCCTCATTTTGCGCTCGAAGATAGGTCAAATTTCTTTTTATTTCGCTGTGAAGTAGCTTGAAGAAATGTTTACGAAGTAGAAAAGTTCAAGCTATTCAAGGAGAAACTCGAAACATTAAAATTGTTATGTAGAAAAATGAATGTCTCTATACGAGCTATAATCGAATTTTTATATTAAACGAAGAAAGTACGAGGTACTCAGAAGTACCTTAAAAGTAGTACCAAAACCTAATTAAAGAATTTGTTTTTGTTTAAACCTGATGTATTTGGATCTTTTCTATTGAGTAAAATGATTGAAAATGTGATATATAGGGTTATCCATTTTTCGGTTTCAAAAGTAAAGTTAAATAAAACACACATAAAGCTACGATTTCGAGCACTGGATCCCTTTGAGGTTACCTCAGCATATTTCCAGACCATAATGCGTCCCTTTTTCTGGATGCAATGGCTTTTCCACAATCACTTCTGGGTTCTCCGAGCCCCACATGCGACAATTTTGTTGTTGACGTAACCACCGAATGAGAAATGACCTTCATCGCTGAAGAAAATTTTGTCCGATTGAAAGTCCATGTTTCGATCACTTTTGTAGTAAGTTTTAATTGTTTTTATGCGTCCTTCGGTTATTAAACGATTCATATTCGTAAATGGCGTACTTTTCACTAAATAAAAACACTTCAGATGACAGGTATTTAACAGCTGACAGACTTGCCAGACCGGCCTTTATAAAGTTTGTTTGATTATGCGCCAGTTCAATTTCACGCCTATCCATTTATTTAGGTTTTGAAATCGAAATATATTTAAGGGATAAATTTGAAGACAACTTTGTAGATGTACATTCTAAAGAAAAGTGTCGGGAATTGGTTAATAAAATGCAAAATATTTGTTATTCATTCACATTTTTTGCAGCGACTTCAAAGTACGCTCCTTCCGATATAAAACAAGTATGCCAACGAACAACCCAAACGTCAAAAAAAAAACGCATTTTTCCAAAGAATTTCGCGTCGAGAAGACTCTTTACGTCTTCTATCAATTAAAACGAGTTCTCCGAAGTAATAGTTCGAGTTTTGGAAAGAGAAAAAAGTCAGCCGGATCCATATCACGCAAATACGGTAGTTATTCGATGGTCTTTATTGCATTTTTTGCCAGAAAATTGTTCACAATGATAGCGTTTTGAGATATTCCCTTATTATGCTACAAAATCCATGAGTTTTACGTCTACAAATTCGGCAATTTTGGCCGAATCTGTCCTTTCAAATATCGCATAACGCCCAAATAATATTTCTTATTTGCCGTCTGTTATTCTGGTTAGAATTTCGAGTGCACAACACAGCGATCATTAAAGAAAATAATCAACATTATTTTCGAAGTTTGTTGAATGGTGTGCATGTCAAACTCTTAAATTAATGTTCTATCACAACTTATAACGCATTTTATGAATGTGGAGTTGGAATGGTTCGTTCGAGCGTATCTTCAGCGGTCTTTACGCGATTGAGTTTATAGAAAATTTAGATCTTTTGTAACCATTGAAGCGGCAAAGCGTTCCATTTACACACAATAGAATAGAACGCTACGGATTGATTTGTGAGACACAGAAAGTTAAGCGGTTATACATCCCGAACTTTAATGACGATGCCAGTCACCATTTAATTCTATTTACTGATGTTAACTTTAGTTGAGGACGTTGATGATCGATCAGAACGACGCAAATTTTTCACCACATTTCGACCGCTTTTGAATGCACTGTATGACTCGTACACCCGTGTATTTGCACTGTTTTCCTTGCAGTATGTTCAGCGATTCGGCACACGAAATGTCATTTGTAATACAAAGTATGTGACGAATTCCTTGTTCGACATTTTTATCCATTGTTAAAATTGCAATTTGCATAAACAAACTAAATGGCAGATTGTGCTCGAACTCCGCACCAGTTCATAGAATAGTTGGTGAATTTAGTGGTATAAAGAACTTTCACAATCCCTTTTTAAATTATCAATTTCTTTCAATTTTTTGACCAAATGTATGTAAATGTGAACTACATTACGAGCAAGATTTATTATCTTAGTTTTCATCAAATTGTGATTACATTTTGAGTTGTTAATCCTAAGTTTGCCAAAAATTCTGCTATGAATTTGTAAAATGAATTTGGTCCAAATTGAAAAACCCCAAGCCATGATGACAATTAGTAGTTCTTCATTTTACTACTTTACTATTTCACTATTTTACTATATTACTATATTACTATTTTACTATATTACTATTTTACTATTTTAATATTTTACTATTTTACGATTTTACTATTTTACGATTTTACGATTTTACTATTTTGCTATTTTAATATTTCACTATTTTACTATTTTATTATTTTGTTATTTCACTATTTTACTATTTTAATCGTTTACTATTTTACCATTTTATTATTTTACTATTTCACTATTTTACTGGCTCACTATCTCACTATTTTACTACTTTACTAATTTACGATTTTACTATTTTTCTATTTTATTATTTCGCTATTTTACTATTTCACTATTTTACTCTTTTACTATTTTACTATTTCACTATTTTACTATTTTACTACTTTACTATTTTACTGTATTACTATTTTACTATTTCACTATTTTATCTCATAATGTAGTTAAGTACTTGATTTCTATTTAGATTTAGACTAAACTCTCACATACAACTCACCTCGTTGGATGATCAGCATTGAAACCTGATGCTGCAATGCTTTCTTCATCGTCTGTTCGCATTTCGCGGCCACATTCTGGAAAATCACGTTTATATAAAAAGAACTGCATTTTCACACGATCAGCACTAATAAACGGCACCCAATGCTTGAAGAATTTCTTCAAGAAAGACCCATCAAAATGACGTTTAAAAAACGTCGTGGGCCGCTTCAGTGTGTGAACACAAACATCATCGATGCCATTTAATTTTGTGTCGTCAGAGGGCGCACTCGCAACTGGAGTTACTAAAACATGATCCAGAAAAGATGGCAACATATTAGAGAAACATTTAAAAGTTATTGTTTCTAATTTACACACAAATGCTAATTTGATTTGAACTTCTGTTATTATTACCATTTGCCAACATGAGTATCACGCTGACCACCATTAAAACTAAGATAATTTGGAATGTTCTAAGGCACAACTTCGATAAAGGCTTCATTATTTTTTTTTTTGGTTGGGAATTTACTATTTTCTTAAATATTTATATAAACACTACTTTTATTTGTTTTATATTTTACTTTCTTTTTTAAAATACTGTGTGTGAGATTTCTTGTTTTTGTTGTCGTTTTATTTTTCGTTTTCTTATTGTGTGGCCAAAAATAATAAATGATCAATTTAGTCTGTCAGCTGCAAACGTCCGCCCAACATTGCACACATGCAGCGCTGACCTGCTCAATGGTCCGAGTTTTGTAAATAACTGAAATTGAATGTTTTATTTATGTTTTCTGATCGCCAATCGTTGACTAAAACCGCATGATAAAATTCGAAAATGAACTGTGACTGAATGATCTGATAAACAAACGGTGCATTCAATGGGATAGTGGAGGGGAGATGTGTATAAATGGTAGACATAGAGAAAAATAGAATAAAGAAAATATGGCATTTAATAGAATGTTAATGAGACCTGATGACTTATTAAAGTTTTAGAAAATATGAACAAAAATATTAATTAGTTTGCTTGGCTCAAGCCAACACTGCAAATAGCGATAAAGTCTTGAACTTATCTTGAAATAACAATAATGTACACACTTTTCCTACACGATACTTTATCATGTACAGTTTTCTATATGCAGCGCAATTTACTTCATATTTTTCTACACAGAAACTATTTCCATATTACTTTTCTATATAAAAAGTCTTCTATACATAATTTTTCTACAAAAAAAAAGTATTTTAGGTGAAACATTTCTATACGGAAAGTGACTTCCATGGCACTTTCCTGTTTGAAAAATGTTCTATATTAATGGCATGTTCCATAACACTTTCTTGTACGAAATGTGTTTTGCATAACACTCTACAGTAAGAAAATTGTGTTTCATGAAATTGCCTTTCGCGACTTCATATTTTTCTACACACGTTTCTATAGAAAAATTGATTTCCGCGACACGTTTCTATCGAAAAAGTGTTCTCCGCGACATGTTTCTATAGAAACAGCGCCCTCCGCAACACATTTCTATAGAAAAAGTGACCTCCGCAACACTTTTCTATAGAAAAAGTGCCCTCCGCCACACTTTTTTATGGAAAAAGTGCCCTTCGCGACAGTTTTTTTATAGAAAAAGTGCCACCGGCAACACTTTTCTATAGGAAAAGTGTCTTCCGTGCAACTTTTATATTAGTAATTTGTCTATTAGAGAAGCGACTTCCATGACCCTTTTCTATAGGAAAGCTCTCTTCCATGACTTTCCTCTAGGAAAGGTGTTCTCCATCATACTTTCTTCCACGAAAGGTGTCTACCATGACACTTAATATAGGAATAGGAAATTGCCTTCTGTGACGCTTTTCGATAGAAAACGTGCCTTCCGTGACACTTTTCGACAGGGGAATTGTCTTCCATGACACTTTCCTCTAGGAAATGTGTCTTCCGTGGCACTTTTCTATAGGAAAAGTATTTTTCATGGCACTTTTCTATAGGAAAAGCGTTTTTCATGACACTTTTTTTTATAGGAAATTGCCTTCCATGGCACTTCTCTAGGAAACGTGTCTTCCATGACACTTTCCTCTAGGAAACGTGTCTTCCATGATACTTTCCTCTAGGAAACGTGTCTTCCATGACACTTTCCTCTAGGAAATGTGTCTTCCATGGCACTTTCCTCTAGGAAATGTGTCTTCCATGACACTTTCCTGTAGGAAATTGTGTCTTCATGACACTTTCCTCTAAGAAATGTGTCTTCATGACACTTTCCTCTAGGAAATGTGTCTTCCATGACACTTTTTTCGAGGAAGTGTGCCTCCTATGACAGTTTTCTCTAAGAAAAGTGTCTTCCATCACACTTTTTCTATAGGGCAAGTCTCTCTGATGAGACTTTCTTAAGGGAAAGTCTTTTCCAAGACGCTCTTCTGTAGGAAAAGTGTTTTCCATGGCGCTTTTCTATAGGAAAAGTATCTTCTGTGATGCTTTTCTATAGGAAAAGTGCATTTCATAACAGTTTTCTCTATGACGAGTGTCTTCCAAGATGCTTTTCTCTCAAAGGAATTTCTTCCATCTATTTTGCTATATGAAAATTGTCCTCGGATATACTTTCTTGGATGACAGTTTACAGTATGAAAAGTATTTTGGATGACGCTTTCTTACGTGAAAAAAAATTCCGGTGACACCGAAAAGTGCCTTCGATGGCAGTTCCCAATCTGCCTCCGATAAATATTTAATTTGTAGTTATTTAGGAATAAATTGGGAAATATCTGCACCAGAGGATTTAAAACGAAATTCTTCTACTCTCATTGCAAAATGTTTAATATTTTGTTTTGTAAAACGTAATTAAATCCATACAATCGTTGTTGGGTTCAATTAACAGTTTAACAACTGAACAATTTTCAAACAACCATCTATTTATTGTCACAATACTACACCATCTTTTCAAATGCACTGTTTTGTTGAATAAATCATCAACCATATGTACGGAACTCAATATTAGCCCGTATCTGCTCTATCAATTCCTATGAGACCTTTCTCTTTTCTCTGTTTTGTTAGGAAGTACAAAATAACCCGACACTCTGCCATAAAGAACAGAGAGTCATCGTCAGCAACTACTGAAAACCACACAGCATGTGACAATTAAATCAATAAACACGAGAGTCGACTGCCATCTGACCGGCACAAAGATGATGACGTCTCATTAAGCTGAGATTAAATATTTGCACAAATGCTGCGTAATAAATCGGTGCGATGGCGGTGGTAATACTGGCGAGTTGTAAAATAGATTGCTCGAATGCGAAGTGTACTCGATGAATTCAAACTCAAAGAGTGTGATTGACCTGTGGAGAGGGCTTAAATAGTACAACACAGATGCTACAATTTGTGAGAGAGAGAGAAGAGAGAGTTTAAATCTTGTGTTCTTTATATATTATTATATTATGAAATGAGAGATATAGCCAAGAGCGGGAAGCAATATGACTTGTAAATTACTTCACACCTAAACTCTGTCAAAAAAGTACTGGGAATTGACCTTTTTACAAATTTTGCTTTAAATAATTGCCAAGTTTCTTTTTATGGTTAAATTGCCAAGGGAAGTTTGAGCGAAATCCATCACGTAGTTTGTTTGCATTTCTTGATTTTGTTAGTTTTACGATGGACAAACATATTGAACAAAGGATTTGTGTCAAATTTTGTATTGCAAATGAAATTTTGTGCCTACCGGCCTGTCATGAACGTCTTTAACTGAAGTTAACATCGATAAAGTGAAGGAAATGATGACTGGAAATTGTTATTTATATTCGAGAGAGATAATTGTTGTATTTTCTGTGTCTCACGATTTAATTCGTATCATTTTACTTGATTGTTTGGTTATGAAGCGCTATAGTTTTAAGGTTTTTAAATCAAAACTTTCTTTAAAACTCGGTCGTATAAAGGTGGCTGAAAACGTATTAAAAAATTCAATTCTGATTTCACATTCATAAAACGAGTTTGCAAACCAGTCAATAAGTTTCCGAATGACGCCTTTCAACTGTGCCGAAACTGAAACAAATTCATCAAAGTCGAAAAGTCAATATAATATTGACAGTTTTCTGGAATTATCGCGATGTTGTGCACTCAGAGTTCTTGTCAGGAGATCGGGCGGTAGATAAAAAATATTACGTGGACACTATGCAGCGTTTGTTGAAAAAGAGAAAATTTGTGGAAAGAAAGCTCATAAATTTTGCACCATCTTAATATCATTGTGAGCAAATTTTGGCCAAAACTCTACAAATATCATCGAATAACCACCGTATTTAGCTGATACTGCGGCTAACGTTTTTTCTTTCCAAAAGTTGTATTATCGCTTCGATGCATCGCTTTTCAGTCAATGGAAGTTTTCTTGAAAAATGTTTTGATGATTACTTATAATTGGCCGGAAGGCCAAATAAATAAATAATATATAGGGTGATTTTTAAAGATGTAAGCTTTTCAGGTTGGCAGCACTGGTTGCTAATGGCGTCCAAAACGTCATCTGTCAAAGTGAAAAGCGTACAGTATACTCTGCCATTTTACCATGGAAAGACTAACAAACGAGCAACGATTGCAAATCATTGAAATTTAGTATCAAAATTTGTGCTCTGTGACAAATGTGCATCGTTTGATACGACCATTTTATGGTCGTCATAATCGACCTGCTGAATCAGCAATTCGTGCTGTTATCTCCAAATTTCGCACCAAATTTACTTTGTTGGATATAAAATCATCGGCTCGCATGCGCAGAAAAAATATTGCAGAAAATATTGCAGCCTTAGCGACCAATGTTAATGACGATCGTGAAATGTCAATTCGTCTCCGTTCTCAGCGATTTTTTTTGCCCCAATTAGTTGAGTTGAACTTGTGACATGTGGTTTCATCAGGAAGGTGCAACATGCCACACTGCTCGTGAAAAATGGTTATGTTGAGGGATGAATTTGGTGAGCAGTTTATATCTCGATTTGGTCCTGTGAGTTGGTCCCCAAGATCTTGCGATTTAACGCCTCTTGATTATTTCTTGTGGGGTTATGTCAAGTCGTTAGTCTATGTGGACAAACCGAACAGTGTTGAAGCCTTACAGGATAACATAACACGCGTTATTCGTGGAATACAGGCTGAAATGCTCAAAAAAGTGACGCAAAATTGGATCTTCCGAATGGACATTTTGAGACGGAGCCGCGGACAACATTTACATGAAATTATCTTTAAAAATTAAAGATAAATTGGTCTTTTCAATAAAAAATAAAAAATTTTAATATATGATGCAAATTTGAGTGTTTTATTCAAATTAAAAAAAACTACGATTTAAAAATCACCCTATATATACTTCGAAACAATATAGAATACTAGGCATGACATAAGCATGAACAAATTTCTCCTTAATCGATCTGGGCAACACTAAATCAGGGTTGTAAAAACCTCAAAGTGAATAATTTAAATGCCGGATTACATTATCCACATGATAGTTAAAGCTTAGTTTTTTATCTAAAACTATTCTCAAACAATGTACACTGTGGACCACTTCAACACGTGTGCCACGATAAGATAAACTCAAGTTTGAATCATGATTACAAAAAAAGCATTGCTTTTGCTTTTGGAATGTTGAATGAGAGTTTATTTTCCGTCATCCATGAGCGGATCAAATTTAATGCATAATTAATATTAGTTTACAGGACATCAGCAAACTAATATTCTCCCTTAAAGAGCAATTGTACATCATCTGCAAATGAATAGGGAATGCATGTATCATCAAGGATACTAAACAGGTCATTCAAGTAAAAAATAAAAAGTATAGGACCAAGTACCGAACCTTGAGAAACATCGCTTTGGACAGGTAAAACAAAAGACAACGAATCATTGACAACAACTCCTATCATATAGGTATGATAAAATCAATCGACAGGTATATAATATAATCTAATATAAACAATAATATAATGTAATATAAAATTATGCATATTTTAACATGCAAAGCGTTTGGTGATTCGAGGAAATGTCCTTTGCTACTAAAGGGTTAAGATCACGCAATAAAAATGCTTAACCTAATGAAGAAATTTATAATTTTTCAAAATGTACACAGACAAATTGCAGCCATTTAGTAATATGATTAGTTGTGCTCGAAGATGCTTACTAATTTCTGCTGCTAAGATTCTTTTCAAAATAATTTTCGAAACTTTTAAATGTGCTAAATTTACAGAAGTTTTAAATATATGCATATATATTGATTTGTGAAGCACACTAATCGTAAATATCCTGTAATTCGCTGTAATGCGTTTGGTATCTGTCTTCGAATAGCTTCGTTTATTTATGCTGATATCCCTTTATCTACTGCATAATTAGGTATATTGGAAAATTGCAGTGTTTATCCGCCATCAGAGGGCTTTTGGTATTTTGCTTTTGTACGCTTTTGACAGGTAAATCAAAAGAAACAGAAACAGAAGACAAAATTAAGTGATTTTGTTATCGAGATCAGGCGCATCTGAGGGTATATTTTAAAATTGATCCGTTTGAAATGACGACGATCATCAGCAAGGTCCATAATTGTTATTCAGTGGTTAATTTTTCGAATCTTGTCAATAATTTTGACATATTTCTGAGAGTTTCTGGGGAACGGCGTTTTGACATTTAGTGCATTCAATACCGCAGATGATCGGACGTCCACGTTTAATATCATCACATCGTCAACAAATTATTGTTTTCAAGGTGGAAGAGTCAGCTTAACATTTTACAAGTCATTACTGAGTTTGAAAAGAAAAAAACATAACAAAAGTAGCGTCACAGATTAGCTTCAAAATGCTGTCCCTACTTCCGAGTATTTGTCAGAAAACTTTGGATATCTACATATATTATATCGATTCTTGTTTTGTTTAATTTCATTATTATATTATAATCGTCTGCGAAGGTATTGAGTTTAAATTCTCTATGCAATTGTATGGCTGAGCATTATTAAATACAAAAATACTCATATGGGTGAATAATGCGCCGAAAATGATGGGGCTACGGCATTATTAATTCGATTTATCATTTTCCGGTTAGCCACAAAGTAAATAACGTTGGTTATCATTCAATCGCCACTGTTCCAATATTCTATTCCAAGTATTTAATTTATCAGTGATTACGTGTACAACAATTTTGTCAGATATTTTTTCAAAGCCAAGAGATAATACCTAGTTGTAGGCGCTGATGGCTACCGGGTAGCAGAGCAGTTTAAAACCGGTAGCGATGAATTGATAACAGCTCCTAAATACTGTTTGGCTCATGCAAATGATTGGAATTTGAGTGTATAGGTACTATCTCCTGTGTTCAAAAAAAAGAAAAAAAAACCATCAAAGATTGTGCAAAAATTGTCGTGGTATCAGGCTTTTATCCATTGTTTATAACATTCTGTCAAGTGCGATATGTGAAATTTTAGATGGCATGATTGATTCTTGTCAGTGTGACCGTAGACCTGGTAAATCAACAATTGATCAGATGTTCACATTACGGCAAATTCTGTAAAAGATTCATGAAAAACAGATCGACATGTACCATTTTTTGACGATTATAAAACTGCATTTGGTAGTCCGCTGTAGTAAAAACTGTATGAGGCCACGTCCGAGTTTACAATTCCCGCAAAGCTTGTACTTCCTTGTAGGATTATGCTGGCAGAAAACTGCGAAATGTGACTACAGCCTTCTCAACCATTGAGAAGTAATCAAGAAAAATGAGTCTGAAAGTAAACGAGAACAAAATAAAGCTATTTATTTCAATGAAACAAAGAGTATACTCGCTTAGGACGCTGTGTGAACGCAGAGTTCATTCTTGTCGCACATATTCAGGATGGTGGTGATGTCACCTTTGTATTTACCAATAAGATATGATAGAGACACTTTCTCTGCAAGGAGTGCGGACATTCCAGGTGCATATTTTTAAATCAGGGTCCTTAGAACGTTTGTAGAGATTGCCTACATTTGAGGGAGTCCATTTCCATGATGATTTTATTTCAGATAAGCGGTTTATCAAGCCACTGCATCCGATCCTAATGTCGGGAATGCTTACGACCACTATGCTGACATGAATTGAGTTTCAGTAAGAGCTGTTACCTACTGGCTTAAGACGAATCGCAGTTAGTAGGGCAATTATGCTACTCAGCTAATCGCCTTAACAATTAGAGAGCCTAAATCAGAAATATCCCTATAAAATTTATCAAATTATATGAAAGTTAGCAGAAGAGTAGGCTGATATAGCGCATTTATAGTCTTCGACGCTCAACGTCCTTTGGCTCCAACTCATAAGGAACCCAAGTTCCTTGCTTTAGAATCATTCCCAACGCGTGCAATCGCTTGGAAATGGCTTGGGGGGTAACTCCTAACACTGAAGCAAGTTCTATCTGCGTTTGACATAGAAGCAACGGAGCCAATCTCGACACGTTGTTTTACTTAAAGCAGCATCTCCGTAAACATTTTGAAGCTCTCGATGAGCTTCAGCCGTCGTTTTCATCGATTTATAGAAGAAATCAATACTTCTTGCATATGAAGATTATTTGGCACAAAATCATTCATATTCACACTACCAAAAGAATATGACGTCAAAAGAAAATCACTATTGTGTCGAGGCGGTATGTTTACCGTATGCCTAAGCTTGACTCATAACGTTTAGGTTACGGCAGAATCGACTAGCATTTACAGCTGGCGCCATCTATTGGCAAACAGTAGGACCTTAGTTGCACACCTTATAAAATATTTGTTAGGCTGTGTCAAATTTTAAGAATTTTTATACAGATTTTTAGTAGTTATTATGCCGTCGAGCTAGCCAGTCAACTAGACAGACAGACATTGCAAAATCAATCCAAAGAGCAGTGAAACGCATTTGGCCAAAACATATTTTGTACTTTATATGCTTCCTTCACGGTGTTACACTTTCTGGTTTACTTTCTTTCGAGCGAAGGTGTAAAAATACAATTTTCTGCGGTGGAAATATTGTAAGATATGCTATGTATAATGAGAAACCATTTTTGATGCATCCACCTATCTTATGATAAGTCGATACATGGTTCCTGCTACTGTGGGTCGCAGTCTATGGTGTATAAGCTTTGGCACAGCCTGTCCAACTTCTCTCCCGTCCACTTGTTTCATGTTCGTCTGATCTGAGGACTGACTTCTGCTCCCTGAGATGAAAGAGAGGTTCCGAAGAATAGCCAAACCGGGTGGAATTGATGACGTTTTGTCATGAAATCAATGCAAATTTTGTCCCCCACTGTAGATTATTACAATAGTTTTACTAATTAATATTGTGTTGAAATGAGGCGACACAAATAAATTACGAGCTATCGAAAGAAATTAATGGCAAGCCATCATATTTCACATTTTCACTTTAGTTATGAACGCATTCATATCCACATATTTCCACGTAATTGCTTGACATACCCCGGATAATTGGATTTTCTAAAAAAATTTGCTATAAAACAAGTTAGAGACCTTCTACAAACTCCATCAAAGTTCATTAGAATACATCGACACTGATAATGAAGATATTTTTACTACTGGCTCTAAGTTCCATTTTGGCAATTGCCAATATGACACCCATTGAGATGGGCGTCCGTTGTGTCCCTGAGGAAGGCAATTTAGATTGCAGAAAAGGTTTAACTTTTTCATTTGTTGTCGTTGGTGGCGGAGAGATGCCCGTTGAATATGAGACCAAGAATTGGAAGAATGTTATTAGCAACGTCATGGAGAAATTGGACACAGAGGAAACGGATAAAGATACTCGGTTTTCTGACATATATGGTGTCCTTGTGGGCGCCGGCATGATGGGTGGTGGTAATAAGGAGAAGATGGGACGCACAGCTGATCTAGTTGAAGGTGTAAAAACAGTGGATTATCCGCGGAAGTAAATGATTAAAAAGAAGTAAATGATTATGTCATGTACATAAAATCATATAAAGTTTATTGTCTGTTAAATTAACTTGTGTTTCGACTGTTAAATATCGATCAAAAGTACTATAAAATATAACAAATTTCGAGCATTAATTAAATATATTTATTAATTGGTTCAAAAAATGTTATAGGATTTACAAATAGTCGTAATACCGCCAAAACCTTAAGCAGAAAAACAAACAATAACGTTTGGGAAAACCGAAAAAAGGCTCTCAATTACATATATTATATCGTGTATTTTGACTATGGTAGACTTGAGTGTATTTCTGGTTTTCTTCTAATTTTGTCTGCATATTTGTTATAAGAAGTTCGATTTTGATTGACTAAGATATTTTTTTTCAACTTGGGCGATAATGGAAAACTGGTTTTTTGACTTCACCAAAAACCTCTTTAAAAATATGTACAAAGAAAAACTTTGAAACCAAAAAGTTGTTGTCCCCATGGAAAAGTTATGCATTACACTTTATCATATCATTCGGCTTCATTGCAGTGGTGGATCTACCATTGGCTGAACTTGTCAAAAAGGACCTGCAACGAATAACTAATACGCAAATTTGTCATAGAAGACTGGCCCAATGGCGTTAGATCTCTCAAACCATTGCTTAAGTTCGTTAAATTCGGGATTGGGCGCAAACATTTTGTCAAATCCATTCTGTTACTCGGCATAAGCAAGAATAAAGGAAAAAGAGATGAGGATATTAGAGTCGCTGGCAGTGTAGAAAGAAAACGTATTTGGATGCTGTCGGTTTGTGATCTTTAGTATCAACCACAGGAAAAGATTAATACGCATTGTTAATCACACTGTACTGTACTGTATTCAATGGTCCGAGTTCCAATTTCGACTAATGATGGAGACATCATCAATGTTCGCACAATCTGATTGTCATCGTTTACAAAAAAGCCAAATTCGCTTTGGGTGATGCCTTCTCTCTCAATTCTTGTAAACCAATATGTGAATTATATTGAATATGGTGCCAATTGTGATACTATAACCTCTCTTTATATCATATCTCAAAATGTATGTTCTACACGTTGCCGCCTGGTTTATGACACTGTAAGATCTATTCCTATCTACACTAGAAGCTTCATGTCCGTCACTGCAGTACCACAGAGATGCTGCAAACATTGAAACTAGAAAAATTTTAAATAGTCGCTTTGTTCTTGAGACTTTTCCAGGATTTACAGTAATCTTAATAACTGCTTAGTTATCAATTTACCAAAGCTTAAAGAAAGTTTTAAGTGTGATAATGTTAGATAGAATAGGCTTTAAACTTTTATATAATATACCTATATGTATATAGGATGATTTTTTAAGATTTAAGTTTGTCAGGTGGGCAGCACTGTTTGGTAATGGCGTCCAAACGTCATCTGTCAAAGTGAAAAGTGTACAGTATACTCTGCCATCTCATCATAGAAAGACTAACAAATGAGCAATGATTGCAAATCGTTGAAATTTATTATCAAAATTCGTGCTCTGTGACAAAAGTGCATCGTTTGATACGACCATTTTATGGTCGTCATAATCGACCTGGTAATCAACAATTCGTGCCGTTATCTCCAAATTTCTCACCAAATTCACTTTGTTGGACATAAAACCATCGACTCGCATGCGTAGAGTGCGTACCGAAGAAAATATTGCAGCCGTAGCGACCGGTGCTAATGACGATCGTGAAATGTCAATTCGTCGCCGTTCTCAGTGATTGGGCATATGTTACTCAAAAACAAGGAAAATTGTATACGTCGATTTGGGTTTGAAAGCCTATAAAATTCAACTCACGCAAGAATTGAAGCCGAATGACCTACCACAACGTCTAATTTTTGGTGAATGGGCCTTAGAAAAGCTCAATGAAAATCCGCTATTTTATCGAAAAATTGTGTTCAGCGATTAGGTTCATTTCTTGCTGAACGGATACGTAAACAAGCAAAACTGTCGCATCTGGAGTGATGAACAGCCACATAAATTACCGATGCATCTCGAAAAAACGACAGTCTGGTGTGGTTTATGGGCTGATGGCATCATCGGTTCATTTTTCTTCAAAGACGACCGCGAAAGAAACGTTACCGTTAACGGCGAACGATATCGAGTTATGATACGCGATTTTTTTTGCCCCAATTGGCTGAGTTGAACTTGGTTGACATGTGGTTTCATCAGGACGATGCAACATGCCACACTGCTCGTGAAACAATGGATATGTTGAGGGATGAATTTGGTAAGCAGCTTATCTCTCGATTTGGCCCCCAAAATCTTGCGATTTAACGCCTTTTGATTATTTCTTGTGGGGTTATGTCAAGTCGTTAGTTTATGGGGACAAGCCGAACTCTATTGAAGCCTTACAGGATAACATAACACGCGTTATTCGTGAAATACAGGCCGAAATGCTGGAAAAAGTGACGAATAATTGGACCTTCCGAATGGACATTTTGAGACGGAGTCGTGGACAACATTTACATGAAATTATCTTTAAAAATTAAATGGCAAAGACCAATTTATTGATTCAAATACAAAATGTTAATATATGATGCGAATTTGGGTATTTTATTCGATTTTTTTTTTATCGAAAAAAAACTACGATTAAAAAATCACCCTATATTATTCGTTGGCATAAATCCGTCATTTTGGAAGCAGATTGCTGTGAACTCGTTATAATAAATTGTTGCTCAGTAGATGAAAATTGTTGATTGTTGCCCTTTTCTGACGTAATGAAAGTTAAATTTTTTACAAAATGACACATTTTATTGGAAAATGTTTTCTTATTTGTATATTGTAGGCGAAACTGACAGAAATCAGATTTTAAATCGTCTTCTCTGAGCCGGGTTTAAGAAATTATAAGAGCTGAAAACCGCAGCTTCTTGATAACCGGTGATGGTAATGAACCACACGCTTATTCGACATTCGTAAAATGATGACTGGGAAAAAATGAGCTAAAATTGTACACAGAAACTAGGCAAAGCACTGAGGACAGTAGCAAACATTTCGACAGAAGTTTGTATTTTTCTTCACAACTTTTTCTCTCAGTGCTCAGAATTGTTGCCACAAAATGCCTGCAACAATATTTCGGAATGTCTACACATGTACTGATGTTGTTGTGATAGTAATATTGCACTACTTCTCAGATGTTTTACTTTCATGTGACCGGGTATGCATTACTCTTAGCTTAATGTTGTTGGCTGCCGTTGTTGATGATGATGCCTTCCGGGTTGGCAGTGACTGGTGAGCTACTCGTATGTAGTATGTGTTGCCACACTGGAACAGTACATGCCAGTACATGGAAGCTTCGGTGCTGTTGCAGCAGTTGTTGATTTCTATTGCTCAGTTCTTGATGTCCTTGCAAATTGCTGAGCTCTTTGTCCACATGCGAAAGAATTCAATTTATGTTTATGCATTTATTTCATTTTTATTTTCATTTTTGCTGCTGCACCTTGACAACATTTGCTTCAGGTTTTGTGGTCCCAGACAGAGTGAGTGGTAGATAGAGATGGAAAACAAATGTAAATGAATTCAAAGATCTGCGTTGGGTGGTTTTTTTTTTCTTTTGCAAGACAAAAACATGAATGTCTCGTTACTGCAGCTGTTCGTCCTGAGGTTAAGGACGATAAGAACAACACATGAAAACGACAAAGATATGTTTATGAATTTCTGGAATAATTTCGAAAATTTATGTTAGTATGAAAGAGAGAGAGGCAGGAAGTAGAAAAATGAAATGAAGTAGAAAATAAGATAAAGGCAAATGTTATGTGAGTACTTTGAAATGGTTTACAAATTGCTCGAATATTTTTCTAAACACTACGAATAATTGGGAATTTTTGAACAAATTAAGGGATACGTTTAATGAAAGTGTGCAATACCGTTAACGACATAATTTTTCGGCATGCATTCCATTTCCCCAGGGGAAATACTACGAAAAGGAGCTGAGGAATTATTGACATAGAAAAATATCAATTCATCTGCAACTGTGGACAGAGTAAGACGCAGTTAGGTTAGGGCAAAAGTGAATATATGTATCGCAAAATGATATTGAAAATATTGAAAAATTATTGAAAAGATCTCACCACATAGTTCCAAACCTTCATCTGTATTTTCTCAATAGCTGGCCGTATCGCGAATGAATGTTATGAACTGGACGACATGTGGTTTCAACAAGATCACGTGCCACGAGCAACACAACGCGACTAATTTTAGCTTTATTGCATTGGAAGTTTCCATAAAGCGTAATTTGACGTTTTGGCGACGTCAATTAGCCACCAAGATCATGCGATTTGACGCCGTTAGACTTTTTTGTAGGGCTACGTCAAAGTCCGTGTTTGCAACGATAATCCCCAAAAGTTGGAGCATTCGAAAATCAACATACGTCCAATTTTCGCCGAGATACCGTTCTAAATGTGCGAAAGAGTGGACGAAAACTATCTTGAAAGGATCCACAGCTGCAAACAATCCAGGGACGGTCATTTGAATGCCATTGTATTTCGTACATAATGGCAATGTCCATTAATGATTAATGATGATTAATGAAATAAAAGTTTCATTGAAATCATTGGTTTATGAGTGTTTCATTTACTTTTACTTTTAGTAACTGAAAAAATGGATAACCCTGTACGTCATATTTCACAGCTTTTCGTCGATAAAGGCGAAAACGCAAGCCAGGCAGGTAACATCTGAACGATGTTTATGATCCTGGTGCTGTAACAGCCAATCATACGCAATTTGGATTTTGTCGATTCTGTATCCGTAATTTTGGTATCAAATAGGTCGTGAAAACACCATTTCGATTACCCGGAAGCTAAATATTGCACAAAAATTAAAGGGTTTCGATGCTCTTGAAAAAAGATGGATACTCGATGTACGATTATGGGTACCACAAGACTTATCTCGAAAAAACCTTCATGGGCAGAATTTCCATCTGCGAATCGCTATTGAATTTATCTCATTTCTGAAGCGAAATGTGGTGGATGATGAACAGTGAAGTGTCCCCGAATAGCGGTGAACCGGATCAAGTCTGGATTAATGGTCAGGAAAGTTTTGCTGTTTGTTTGATGGGATTGGCAGGGAATGATCTACTATAACGTTATTAATTCGCACCTGTATTGTCAACAATCGTCTGAAGGTCGACCAAATGCGTTCATTAGGAAAGGAATTGTGTTTCATCGGGACATCGTAAGGTCGCACAAATCGGTAGCAAGTCGCCATCAGAAGCGACAGCTTGGCTGGGAGGTTCGAATGCATCCATCCAGTAGTCCACATCTGGTATCAAGTAATTATTATCCCTTTTGTCTATGGCAAACGGTTTTGCTGGTGAAAAACTCATCTCAAGAGAAGCTTATGGTTGTGATCGATTGTCTCAATTTTTGTTGTGCCATTAGAGACGAGGGTTTTGCTGAGAGAGGCATAATAGAATTGTCTTTAAGATAACAAGCCTTGACATAAATCATTTTTTTCTGTCTATACTAGGTACAGCTAGCCTTCAATGTCAAACATAATGAGTTTATTTTTACTACATCTTATATTTGGCTTTTTGGACCAAAAAGTATATTTTGATCAAATGTATTCATGACTTTCTAAGACGACTAAATATTTATAAAAATTCCTTAAACTTGATCTAGCCTATTATTTTACCAAATCTTATTTGCGCCTTACAAAGGGTATACAAACAAGAACGCAAGATATAAATGACTGATGTAGCTATTGAATTGTTTATCTGGCTGTATGACATGTGGCGCCGTCTTGTTGAAGCCACATACCCTCCACTTTCATTTCTTCAATTCTAGGCACGAAAAAACTGGTTATTATTTCACGATACCAAACACCATTAACTGTTTGCGCTTGACATGTCTCATTTTCATAAAACAAAGGTCCAATGATTCCTCCAGCCCAAAATCAACACCACACAGTGACATGTTGAGGATGCATTTGCTTCTCGTGAATCACTCGAGGATTTTCCTCACTCCAATTCCAATTTGCTGAGCTCGGTGTCGAATTGAGGTGGATGGAGTTTGAGCGACATCATCACGTACAGCTGCGGCATTTTCGGTCGATCGACCTGGTCGAAGGCGCATTGTTGTCTTTACATCACTAGCAGACCTAGTTTTGGCAAATTTAGCCATTAATCTCTTTGCAGTTAACTCTTTGGGAACATTATTGTGACCCCAATTTGATCGCAATTTGCAAACTCTAGCCGCAAAACATTCACCATTTTGGTAAAACAATTTCACAATGAGAATGCGTTGTTTATTCGTGTAGCGCTGCATTTTTACTAACCTCGCACCTTCTACTAGCAAACAATAACATTTGTTCAAATGTCAAACAATGACACTTCGAATGGCGCCAAATTTAAATCTTGTGTTCTTGTTTGGACACCCTTTAGAATATATTTATAGAACTCCCGAGAAGAAGTTGAAAAATATAATTAATTGAATAAATTTCTTATTTTTGCAAAGTGTGAAGATCTGCAATTATCTTCGAATCCTTATGTTAATTCTTGGAATACGATTATGAGCATTTTGTGGTTATTATATAAAATATTAGTAGAATATCTTCGATGTAGATTATGTATTCAAATGTGTATGCTTTACATGAGTCTCGCTGCTTTCCGTCGTTTTTTTCTTGGTTATATGTTCTTTCTTTCTTCTAGCAACAGCAAGCGCCCCTTTGGGGTTCTCAAACTAATCCCGAAAGATTAGCCAAACTACCAGAGATTGGAGGTAGGTCCCTTAGAAAAGCTTCCTCAGGTCCCACTCCCTCACTCGGCCAAAGTACCTTTGTAGTCACTTGGTATGAAATCAGCTACCTCCCGGGTAGGACTTGAGGTAATCTAGGAAGACATCGGATAGTCATGAACAGTGTTTTCTAAGCTAATGCCTTCCTTCACCAACGCAACCTGAAGCAACGCAAAAATGCTCCCACTAAGGATCCAACAGCATTGACCAGGAAGGAACAATGCTCCTTGGGCCCCTGGTCACACGTGCTACCAGAAGAGAAGAACCCTCTGGTCTGGGTTTCGCAGACAAGCTACTCCAGTTTTGCTCTATCATACCTCGCATGGAACTGGTAATCCATAATCTACGGCATAGATTTTCAATGTCCGAGGAGAGAATATCAATACATTAAAGAACACCATGCTCCAATCATAGTTCATTAACCAGATCTCTCTGGTCATACAACTATATTAACGGAAAAGATAAATCTTCTGATACCTCCCGACGGCTTCTCTATAACCGCACCTGTTGCCAGGATATGTCTTGTTTAACTATGACTCTCCCCTTTACTTGGTTTTCGGAAAACGAGCTCCAAGATCAGTTTGATGTCATATTATAGGTGAATCCCAAGACATAATCCACCTTTTGCTAGGTAGATTATGTATTATCTTCACGCTTTTATTTTGAATAATTTGTAGTTTTTTAAGGTCTGTCTTTGCAGTACTGGGATACCAAATTTCACATCCATACGCCATTATCGGCCTTACCCACAAATTATAAATAAGCATTTTATTTTTAGAATGTAATTTACATTTTTTATTTAACAATAGAAGTACTGCTCTTCCACACCCAATAACTTTTGCACGTATGTAATTAATATGTTTAGTAAAGCTTCATTTTTTTTTATCAATATATACGTCAATATTATGGTCTGGGGTTGTTTCTCGTGGTATGGTGTGGGTCCGATACATAGTGAATTACCGACAATATGATTAGATTCCATTACAAAGATATCTTGGAAAATACAATGTTGAATTATGCTGCGGAAAGTATGCCTTTTAGATGGACATTCCAGCCGGATAACGATCCGAAGTATACTTCCAATTTGGTAAAGGATTGGTTCCAAGGTAATAATGTTGACCTTCTTGACTGGCCAAGTCACTCCCCGGACTTAAATTCAATCGAAAATCATTGGGGAGAGTTAAAAAAAAGAATTAGAAGAAAGGCTCTTAAAAATACGGATCAGTTATGGAATTTTGTTCCAAAAAACTTGGTATGAAATACCAGTAGAAACCTGCACGAAGTTTATTGCCAGCATGCCAAAAAGAGTCAACAAAATAATTAAAAATGAAGGTGGATATACCGTTTTTTGTTTTTTCTTTTAATATAAATAAAGTTTCGTCTACGAGCCTTTAAGAAAAAAAAAATATAGGGTGTACTTATTATTTTGAACATATGTGTATGCCTAAGTACTTCACTGAATCTTGTAGACTTATGGTAGTATTAAGAACTATAAGCGGCTGTGTTGGGATTCTCTTGGGTGATTTGTTAAATGGAAATATTATTGCTTGTGTTTTATTGTGCTTAATTTTAATTTTCCAGTGCTCAAAGTACTTTTAGGCTGATAGCAATGTTTGTTCCATTCTTTTAATTATTGCATTGGATACTTTTCCGCTAGTTATAACATTATATTGTATTTTATAATAATATTTAAATTTATAGGAAAATATTTTGTACATGGTTCTTGTTAACTTGCCTCAAATATGCCTTTTTGGAGCTGATACCATTTTTAATTCTAAATATATTTGTGCATAAAAAATTACTAAAAAAATAAAATTTTGAGAATCTTCCATTTTAATGGGAAGTGCACAGTAATGTAGTTAACGTCAATTAGCTGCCACAACTCTGAATATATTTAGTGAAAAGAAAATGTACGGTAAACTGAAGAATACCCCGGATTTAGCCATTTTTATGGCTACATATTCGTCCACCCTAATACCAAGTGAATGTCATTTATTCTAATCGCATGTGCCCCTTACTACGCGAGTATAAATCCCTTTATGTCCGTTGCCAGTTCACCCGGTTTAAGTGATCCGAAAATTAAATATTCCACTGCACCTTTAAGCTCTACTATCTGTGCGATATTCATATCCTTTAGTCTCTCACTATCGTCTGTGGTCAGTGGCTTTTGATTCCACTCACTTGTTGGAGATTTTTCAAGTTAACATCTTTGTTGTATGGGTAAATGTGACTGTACATAGCTAATGGGTGTGTGTATTCATGTCCATACAATAGAAAGTTGAAAATATGAACAAGTTCTTTTTCATTGCACTTTAGAGACCCAGGCATTTGCAAGAGAGTTTGTCTCTAATACTCACACACGGTGTCATCCATTAAAGCAAACTTATGTTGCATCAACACACAACAACACAGTGTATAGGTAGTTGAAAACACACGTATACTACAACACGCTCTAGTTGTGTTGTTTGCAAGTGTACTTAAAACATGTGTTAGGATGGCTCGATTGTTTCATTTAGTTCTTTAAATTAAAATCGTTATATATATCGTTATAATATATATGTGTAATATAATCGTTATACCTATATATAAAAGTATGTAGAACACAAATTTTTTTTCCATTCATTTTCTTTATTGAATATTTCTTTTGAAATTTACAATAAGTATTAAAATCCTAATCTTAAACTAAAGTATCCTGCCATTGCCGGACCTTATTTTTGGCAAGCCGAACTTTTTATCACCGGACCAAGTCTAGCGTGTCCTTTCTTCTTAGCTGTATATGACCGGGAAAATGTTTAAGGTTTTGAGCGAGTGGGTTTGAGTGGGAGAACAACTTCGACACATATGACCTGCTTAATTTTCTTATTTCCTCGGAAATATAAGGAATGTTTAAATCCTTGTGTATGTTATCATTCCTAATATACCATGGGGCACCACAAATTTGGAGCAGTATTCTTAAATTTTCTTCTCTGTACCTTACTTATGCCGTTCCCCACAACTTGATGCCGTATGTCCATATTGGCTTCAATATAGTTTTGTAGATGGTGATTTTATTTTCCAAACTGAGAGTAGACTGGTAGCCAATAAGCCAGTGGAGTTGAGCCATTTTTTATTTCAATTGTATGATTTTTGAGTCAATGTAATTTTTCCAGGTGAGACGTCGATCAAGGTGAATACCCAAATATTTGACATGGTTATGAACGGATATGGTACTACCGTGAATAGTGAGGGCTGGGCAATTGTTTTGTCTAAGAGAGAATGTAACCTGTACACTCTTAGTGGCAATTACTTGTATCTTCCACTTTTCGAGCCAAGATTCTAATGTGTGTATATGAGACTGCAGTTGTCTAGAAGCCATTAATGGGCAAGTGCTAGTGCTCATGAATGCAGTGTCATCGGCGAAAGTTGAGGTTTGAATTAGGGAATGAACAGGCATGTCAGAGGTGTAGATGGTATATACCTATAGTATAGGGCCTAGTATACTGCCCTGCGGCACTCCTGCTGAAACTTTTCTTTGAGTTGAAACATAATCTTTCGATTTTACTACAAAAGATCGATCCTTTAGATAGCTCTCCAGGAGCTTGTGGGTATTTGCCGGTAGAAAAGGGACTATTTTGTGAATAAGGCCTTCATGCCACACTTTATCAAAGGCTTGGGGGATGCCTATAAGGAGAGCTAAGCAATATTTGCGTTCTTCGAATGTTTTTCAAACCTGGGTTACTATACGGTGTACTTGTTCTATCGTTCCATGACCCTTGCGAAACTCAAACTGGTGCGTGGGTATTACATGGTTTGCTTCAATGTGGGGACACAAAATTTGGAAAAAGATCTTTTCAAACAGTTTAGATAAAATAGAGAGTAAACTTATGGATCGATAGGATGTAATTTGTGACAGTTCCTTTCCAGGTTTTGGGATCATTAGTATAGCATAAAATATAAATAAAACTAATTTGGTGACATTGTGGGTTAGTTCTGAAATCATTTTCGCTGTTATTTTATCGTGTCCAGGAGATTTATTCATTTTCAATACACAAATAGTGTTGCTATTTTAGCTTTTTTTTCCTGATAAGTGTAACTTTTTTTCTACGTGCTTAGCTGGTAAAAATTTAATTAAATTTGAAGATTTTTTGTCTACCTTTTTCACAAATCCTTTAAAATTTTTTTTTTGATTTTTCGCTAAGTATATTATTGAAATATATGCAGCAGTAGGATTCAACTACAACAGTAGGATTTAATATAAAGGAAAATAATATAACTACGAAAACATCAGACTCACATTTTTCGGGTCATTGCGAGTGGAGGTAGGTCAAAAACCTTTTTATTTTGTTGAAAAAAGGAATGTGTACGAAATAGAAAAGTATAAATTATTAAAACAGCAGGTAACAATTGAATTAAATCTGAGGATTTTTTCCCATCTTTTTTCATAAAACCTTTAGATTTTTTTTTTGGATTTTTCGCTAAGTATATTATTGAAATATATGTCAGCATAAAAAATGTGTTTGTACCAAATGTACATATCAGTCTGTATAAAATATGTTCCCTATTTATTTTTGAATTCTAAAAAGTATTTATAAAACTTCCAAACACTTTGCAGCAAAGTACAATCCATAAAATACCATGAAAGTAACCATGTTCAAAACTCAATTTATGCCTAAAAAGCCGAACAATGTTTTATATGACCCTCTTCCGTGTCTGCGGTAGAAAATCTCTCCCTTGTTCGATCACATCTATACTAGTAAGGCTGTTAAATAGAAATAAATCCGAAATATTGCATACCATCCTAACTCATTAGTTTTACTTCTTTCCTATTCCACATTTTTCGCTATTCTGGGATAAAAAAGTCGATGTAAATATTGAAAATATTGACTTGTTTTTTCGGCTCAAGAGAGATTCCATTTGATTTCCAGATTCCTTTCCTCTTCATAGCAACAGAATGCTACAACAGTTGCATTTAACTTAAAGGAAAACGATATGACTACGAAAAGATCAAAACCGCACTTTTCAGGACATTGCGCATGGAGGTAGGTTAGAAACCTTATCGTTTTGCTGAGAAATAGCTTGGAAAATTTCCTACGCAGTAGAAAAGTATAACTTATTCAAACGGAAGTTTGAAACATTCGCAGTTTTACATAAAAATTAATATTTCTATGCCTTCATGCGAACTATAATCGAATTTTGCTATTAAACGAAGAAAAATATACTAAAAAATTGTACTGTGAATCCAATTGTACTGTGACTCCAGTACCTTAAGAGTGTTACTACAAACTATTTGCTACAGAAAATATAATTAATTAATACCAGCAGCCAACAAGGTTTTGGACTGGAGCAACCAAGTATGTATCTTTCCTAGGGTAATTTGGACGCCTAGATTCGAATATGTAAATTGTTTTTCTCTATCACGTCAGGTTTTCGAGATAGAAAAAATGCGTTTATTTGTTTTTTATATAAAAAATCAGTTTATTTAAAAATTACATATAAAGTAAAAATAAATAAAAAATTGGTACATTCAGTATCCAGCAAAAAAAGTAGAAGCACATTTTCACCACTCCAAAAATGCGATCCGTGCATATTTATCACAGTTATTTATCACAGTTATGAACCACTTTGTATTTTTAAAAAGTAGAAGCATGGGAATTTTGAAGACTTAAAAATAATGTTGTCCAAATGGCTTCCTTGGCTGCTTGATACTCTTGGAACCGAAGTCGCAAATTTTGGAAAACTCGTTGAAAAGTTGTTCTCGGTATTTTGTTATTTTCCTGAATAATGTTCCTCTTCAACTGCTCTAAATTGGTCGGATTATTCTCGTAGACTACCGATTTGAGGTAGTCCCATAGAAAATAATCGCATGGAGAGAGACCGGGCTACTTGGGGGCCATTCAATATCCTCCCTTTTCGAAATGAGTTTTCCAGGAAAAACATTTTTCAGCAGCTCTATGGATACCCTAGCCGTAAGACATGTGGCCCCATCCTGTTGAAACCACATCCTCGAGGTATTGCCTTGAAGTTCTTGCAAAGCTGGCAAAAAAAAGTCTGCTAGCATGTTGCAATAATTGTTCGCTCTAACCGTCATCGCATGCCCTCTTTCGTCCTCAAAAAAGTATGGTTGACGTTATCCCAGCCCACACGACAAGTTTGGGCTGTGAAGTGGACGTTCATGCAAGCGTCGGGGATTAGTCTCGGACCAGAATCGACAATTTTGCTTGTTCACATGGCCATTAAGGTGAAAATTGGCCTCATCACTAAAAATCACGTTGTTGAAATTGTTGAACCGCTCTAGCATCAAATTGACAAAGTTAAGTCGGTTATTGGCATCATCGGGTTTTAATTCTTGGACTATATGAATCTTATACGCCTTCAAATGCAAATCACGTTTCAAAATTCAAAGACTGACTTCTCTTACGTGTTGACTGTTGCGGATTTCGCTGAACTGAAACACGAACACGCACCACAATGTCGGCTGATCTTGCAGAAACTGGGCGACCACGAACCGTAATTGGTACTGTTGAGCCGGTTGTTTCGAACATTCTGATCTATTTTCGTATCACGTTGGCGCTTGGAACTTCACTTAAATCGTGTAAACCGTGTTCATGCCGATACAAACGTCGTGCAGTAATCACTGATTTATTGTTTTCGTAATACGCTCGGACACAAAATGCACGCTGCACTCCCGTGTACGGCTCCATGGCGACTAAATTTCCAGGAAGCGGCGCAGCGAACAACATATTCCCCCGCCACCCCGCGCCGCGCGTTACCGAGAAATTGAAGAATTAAAACGCCAACACTCATATGGTCCACCCTGTATAAAAAATCATTAGTTTATTTAAAAATTACGTATAAAGTAAAAATAAATAAAAATTTGGTACATTCAGCATCCAGCAGAAAAAATAGAAGCACATTTTCACCACTTCCAAAAATGCGATCCGTGCATATTTATCACTTCCAGTGAAACAATTTGAACCACTTAAAACCCACTATAGCAAAGTACTTAAAACATTGATTTTATTTTCATTTGTGCGTCGAATTGTGTGGTATAATTTATTTGTGAAAATATTTATTCACCCTTCTTTAGATGATGTAAAAATTCTATTTGTAAAAATTATAAATTACAAATATTCAGAGATCAAATGAAGCGTAAACATTTATAGGTCGTTAAGAATGCCCGTCCTCAGTACTGTGGACGTCACTGCATGTCTTCCAATCAGACAGTGTCCCGTCACGATTGGATTCTGGATTGATTACAGCCTCTGACAGACTCTCACCAACCATTTGCAACTAAAAATGCTCTATGTCGCAGTAGGAGCTTGCAAGTGGTCAGAGGCATGCCCACGGACTCTAACTCGGCTGGAGTCTGTAAGGTTGTCCCTAGTCTTGCTAGTTCGTCTGCTCTGGTATGTCCCTGTGGCCCGGCACCCACATAAGGTGAATGTTGAAATGCTAAGCCATCTCGTTAAGAGATCTGCGGCAATTCAAAGTTGATGTTGATATCAGCAAGACAGAATCCAGGCAGCTCGACTGTCGGAGAATGTGTAAATACCCACCGTGTTGAGGACGTTATATCTCAGTCATTCTGCCATTTCCGTAACGACCAAAATTTCAGCCCGATAAACACTACAGTTACCAGGTAGCCTTCTTGCTGTACTTATCCCTAGGCCTTTGGAGTGGACTCCGAAACCTACCCGATCATTTATCTTTGAGCCGTCAGTGTAGAAGTCGACATACAGTCTTGTACCAGAAGTTCTACAAATCAGCCAAACGGACGGATATTTCTCGAAAACTCGTGAAACACATTTGTTGAAAAGATACTTGGTTCTCCAAACACTTCCTTGTGGTTGTTACATTGTCGGCCATATTAAATGATATATATTTTTATTCCTTCGTTTCAAGGAACTCGTCAAAAACCCTTGAAACAAATTTGGTGAAAAGATACTTGGTTCTTTAAACACTTCCTTGTGGTTGTTACATTGTCGGCCGTATTAAATGATATATATTTTTAATCCTTCATTTCAAGGTAATATTCATTCGATATTATTTACCGCCATCATAAAGAATCAGTTCCTGAATCTTTGAGAAGGCCGCAGTAACATTATATTTCAATGATATCTTGTCATTGCAACCAAGTACCAGTCGTTTTTTTTTGTGGAAAATATAAAAAAAAGCAAATAATTAAGATAATTCGATCCAATCAGCCATAATCAGGGACTTGCTAAAAATGAGTCATCTTACTATTCAAACACCTACACGCACGCATGCACGCATACTCGTATGTACAATGATGGTATAGGTAAATTGGAATTAATATTTTAAAACCATTTTATGTACGAGTATAGAAATTTTACTTTCATAAAATTTAATTAATACTCTTCGCAGTTGAATGGAACGAAACGGCTATAACTACAAAAAAAAAAAGAACAACAACAACAAGTATCAAGAGTATAATAAATGTTCATTTGTGTTGGCTTATGAATTATGTACCTTGTATATGAATGAATACATACACACATTCATACATACGAATAGTAAGCATGAGCATGCATAAGTTTATATAATTGTATCCGGGCAATATGCGCCACTACTACTATTATTTCCCTATGCATGAGCGTTGTTTTTGTGTTCGCCTTTGCGTGTGCTTGTGTGTACGCGTGCGGATGTGTGTATATGCACGAGTTCGTAGTGTTTGTAGTGTTTTCATAAATATTTAATTGTGCAATACATTTGTGTAAAGCCATTTAAAAATGTGTAAATTAAACAATTTACAAGTGTTGATAAACAATAATTTCATTTATTTTCGAATGTTGAAATTGTAATGCAATTAGAGTTTGCAATTTCGGCAAGATTTTACATTTTATTTGAGTGAGGGTGATGATTCAGGGATGCAACAATTGGGGGTGCAAGGTGGGTGAATTTTAGCATCTCAAGATGCTTTAAAACTTCCACAAGGGTAGTGTAGCCAACAATACGGACTATAAGGCAATGGCACTAAATGAACAGGATATCAAATTATGAATTCACAAATATTATGAGCGGTCGGACCAGCACATTGACATCCTATATTACACACTATACAATAGCAAATAGCACTAAATGAAAATAAGTCAAATTACGAACTTACAAATATGGTCGGATTACCACATTAAACTACAGCAACAGGCTGGCGTTCACATAACAAATACGAGATGTGTTCAAAGAATAAAGTGAATTTTAATTTTTCTCAAAAAATATGTGTATATAATATAATATGTATAGGGTGGCGCATAAGTAACGCTAAGATTTGATCAGTGAATACATTTTTTGTTTGGGTCTTTTTTTGTCGTCTCTTTACAGAATTAACTAAATAATACTTGGGAAATTTATGATGGAAAATATCGGCACAGAAAAATTTTACTTTGAAAGTCAGCATTCGATTATTCAGATCATATCGAAATTTCTTTCATGTTCGAAATGCTCCTAGCGCTCCAACAATTTACCGATTGGTTCAGCGTTTTGCAATTCGAAATGAAGTGACCACTGCTCGAGTGCAAGCAAGTATTGAGGAAAACCCCGAAACTTCCTGCAAGCGACGTTCTCAGCAGTTAGAGATGTCTAGGCGGTCTTTGCAAAGAATTTTACATGTGTTACATTTTTTCCCATATAAGATACAATTGGTTCAAGAGTTAAAACCAAATGATGCACAAGAACGCATTCAGTATAGTTGGCGTTAACGTTACCTACACACTAGCCTATATATTCATCAATTTCTATTTGATCTTCTTCAAAGTAGTCCCCCTCAGATATAATACACTTATGCCAGCGTTTTTTCTAATCCTCGAAGCAGTTTTGATATTCACTTTTTGGTATGTCTTTGAACTCTCTCTGCGATTCGGTTTTTATTTCCTCTATCGTCGCAAAACGCCATCCAACATCCGTTTTTTTCGTATTGCTTCACGCAAACGGCGCATAACTTCAAGGTAATACTCCTTATTTACCCTACAACCTTGTGGTAAGAACTCCTGATGCACTACGCCATGGTAATGGAAGAAAACAGTGAGGAAAACCTTGACATTTGATCGAATTTGCCGTGCTTTTTTGGTCTTGGCTCTCTTGGACTCTTCTATTGGGACGATTGGACTTTGGTTTCGGTGTCATAACCATATATCCATGATGATTCGTCACCAGTTATGACCCTTTTAAGCAAATCTGGCTCATCGTTGACGTCATTCAACAATTCCTGAGCGATGCTCAAGATGCTGCGACGTTGTTTTTGGTCAAAATTTAGCAATTTTGGAGCGAACTTCGCTGCCACACGCTTCATGACCAAAATTTCCGAAAAGATTGGATGGCATGAGCCAACCGATATGTCGACATCCTCGGTAAATTCTTTGATTGTGATTCAACGATTCTCCATAACAATTTTCTTCACTTTCTCAACATTTCCATCGATTGTTGATGTGCTGGGGCGTCCAGAGCGAGCGTCGTCATTCAAATCTTCTCGACCTTCTGTGAAAAGTTTGTACCACTTGTAAACATATTTTTGACTCATTATACTCTCATCGTATGCTATTGTCAACATTTCAAGTATTTTTGAGCACTTAATGCCATTTATTACACAAAATTTGATGCAATTTCTTAGATCCATTTTTTTCGATAGCAGAAAATCGCCGAACACGCAAAACGCTTGTCGTATTTATGCCTCTCACAAACAAAATAAAAATGCTATATGGATAAAACCGTCAATATATCTTCGAGGCGAGTGTACCAACATAAAAAAATAATAATCGAACGTCGAATGTACGTAGCCTGCGAAATTTTAAAATTTGCCTTATTTTTCGAACACACCTCGCATATAACTGCCGCCTTGCTGCATTTGTTGTTTCGTATGTATATGAAACCGTTCGAACGTTGATCGCCGCTATCCCCTTCAAATATTTGAAACCTAGTAAATAAGTAATCACTTTGTTAGCAAATAAGCCTAGAATAAGGGATGATTAGAATTTGTCCAATCATCAGTATTTTTGTATTCGTTTGCTGTGTTTTCCATTAACAGCTAAATTCACGAATCAAATATCCCTATAATTTTTGATGTAGGCATTCTCTAATCTTAATACACACATATTGTATTGCATATTCATAATTTTGTTTGTAGGCAATTTAAAGATTTTTTCTTTAAATTTTCGTTTTTGCTGTCAACTTGTAAGCATATACGTTGTGACAACAAATAATTTAATATCTTTTGATTGCATAATTCTCATTCTTTATTCCCTTTGGCTTGCTTATTCCATTCTACACAATATGTATTAACTAGATTAATTTTGAAATGCTTTTATTATTCGATAATAATCTTGAGTTTGTGCCATTAATTGTTTTGCATAACAATTTAATCTTTAAAAGGTAAATATCGAATATTTCTCGAAGGCTATTAAGTAAATGTTGATATAATAGCCCGATTTGTGGGTGTGAGTATCTTACTAGGGTGGTCATAAAGTGAATTGGACGACACATCTAAAATGTGCTAATAGGCTGGTTAGAAAATGTGAATGACAAAGGTTTAGCCCAACACATACCTCACTACAGATAAGGGGAATGTTATGTCGTGTAGCGCCTTGACCAAATAAACACCTATTTTGAGCGTAATCCAAATTTATTTCAATATTAATTTTTATAAATGTACGTGTGATGACGACGACGTTGACAACGGCGACACGACAGTGTCGTGTTTTCATATAAACGGTGGCCAAAAATAGAAGGAGTTTTCAGAAAAGAATGAAAATTAGTACACATTGCTTTTATAAGTAGGAAAGAAAAAAAACCAAGTTTAGAGAAAATCGGTCCAAGGACACGCCCACCTCTCATATATCCTCTAATGAAAAAACCTTATTTTTTCCAAAGTTGTTTCTGGAATTGAACAAAACTTGGCTCGATTGGTCTCTGATATATTCCGGATAACTTTGATAAATTTTATGAAATTATCTCAGAGGACACGCCCACCACCCTTATATCCTTGATACGAAAAAGATGCAATTTG
>JAHXMU010000309.1:9170-72472 GCA_019455685.1 Philornis downsi
ACATATCTTAAGTGCTGCTGCAAATATGGGCGGGATTGGACAATGGGTAGTGGTACCTCCTACACAAACCACAAATTAAAAAGCAATTATTTCTGCTCCTGCTAACGGTATGTAAACAGAATTTTGTTTAACATTGAAACATTTCCAATAAAAATAAAATTTGAAGGCAAAGCAACGTTTGCCGGGTCGGCTAGTATAATATAAAACATACTCGTATCATGACATAAAAACATCAGCTGTTCCGATTTCAGTATTAAAAATCAATGTTGGTGACTTAAACCCGATACTACATACAAATACTATGTCATATACGTTACCGATGATAAATATCGACGCTGATGTAAACATCGCTAAGTTGTAAAAAAAATGTAGTAGAAAAGTATGAAAAATGACAATGCAGTGCAGTAAATGTAATTGAGAAAAATGTTGGCAAAAACACTATGTAAACAAATACAAAATGGCAACAAAGATATGACACATTTAGAGTGCTGCCAAGTTTATTTTCCTTAACGGCTATGGGTTTTTTTTGCTACTTATATAGGGCACCAACAAAATGCAACCAATGTCTTGTGAAATTTTTTCCTCGTGAAAAAATAGTATTTCCTTACCTGTATTACCACCTACTTCTCAATCTCACCTCGCATAAATATTGTCTACTGATACAAAAGTTTTATTAAAAAAAAGTGCAAACATTACAAATTTACTATCTTAGATAAGTGATTACAGCATAGTTGTGCTCACAACAGCATTTTTTTGTTTTGTCCAAACACTCCTACCATCACTTATTTTATTTACAGGGTAGGAGGAGGCGTCTTCTCTTTCTTCTCTTTAGGTTAAGAGAAGTTCATTGTCAACCACCCAAAAATGTTTTATTGAATGGATTTTTTTGGTTGATGCTAAAGGATGGAATAGGTGGAACAGCTATTGCTGCGTACGTTTGTGTTTTTTTTTTTTTTGTTCTCTTCTGTGTTCTCCTTCTGTTAGAAGAGTGGTATGTGGGTTATGGGAAATAGGGTCTAGGAGAATTGTGCTTTTTGCCGCAATTGTGGATGTTGTTATTGTTACGGCTTAAGATCGATTCAACAGTTGTATGGTTTTTTTCTTGTTCTTATTTTCGTGTACATTTTTTCATCTGGATGTTTGTAAGTTTTATCTCTTTACTTCCTGTTTGTCTTAGGTATGAAACTATGTAATTAAGGTTTTAAAGTTTCTCTGGGAATCTTTAGAGGGAGTCCAGTGTAATTAGGGATTGTTGGTTACATTTAGTGAATAATGATTTTGAACAATTCCCAAGGTCACCCTATGGAAATTGTTGGTATATGTAGATACTTTGTATAGAGAATAGATATGGAGATTTGTTTTTATAGAAGAATTTAGATGATGTAAGAAGTTGGATAGATTTCAGTAGTTATTTGAAAATTTGACTATTGACTATTTCCACATTTGTACGCTATAATGTTTTGGCGGCGTGGGCAATTTTGTTCAGCCGACGGCTTTAATATTTAATCTAAATTATTGGAACTATTAGATAAGACGTAACAAAAAGATATGAACAATGATTTGAACATTTTAATATCTGGAAGTTTAGATACGTTATTTTTCGAAGCTACCTCCGGTGATACCTTAGTCAAAGTTGTGTCTTACCTTATTATTATTACATTTCACTAGTTTACAAATCGAAAATAATATGACGTAGAATTGTAGAAACAGACAAAAAAACTTGCTATTGCCACTTGGAAAGTTTGTCACCCGAAAAAACATGGTACTCTTTGGCTGAAAATTTTTTTATACGGAGTTTCATCACGAAGAGTCAACATAGTACATGCCTTTATCTGTTGAATTTTGTATGGCTTATTTGCATATATCTTACCTTTAACTTGAAATGAAAGCAGTCCATAGACGGACATAGTACTTTGTAATAAGTTGTAACTATTTTTACACCTTATTCGGTTGTTAAACTTTCCATATTCGTGATTGGCAAACTTTTCGCTAAATAAATAACACTTCAGATGACAGGTATTTTACAGCTGATAGCCGGCGTTTTTGAAACTACTGAATGGATAATCCTGTAGTTCTCCACTTTTCATTTGAGACAAATTCTGTAACCAGTTAACGGTAACGGATATTTTACAGCACCTATTAACTGTAGATATCCATACATTTTTTCAATTTCTCAGTTACGGTTAAATCTATTAGACTAGTCTGTTAGTGTGCCATCCTCTTAGTGATGAGTATGTGTTATGAAAGTTCTGAATATTATGAATTTTATGGATACTGTAAATATTGTGAATATTATCAATATTACAAATATTATGCATATTGCGAATTTTATGAATGTTATTATTATTTTGAACAATACCGATATTATGGATGTTATAGATATTGTTAATATACGAGTATTGTGGATATTATGAATATAATATTATGAATATTATACTATAAATGTTATAAATATTATGAATATAATGAATAAAGTTGTATGCTATCAATTAATAAACTATAAAATCTCCTATAATTTCCTATGAAAATTATAAATATAGGTTAGGTTAGGTCAGTGTGACAGTCTGAATAGACAGACTTACTTAAACTACATAGTCCATTGTCCATTGAACCATCCTGAGCACCCCACGAAGCGCTTAAGTAGGACAATATCTATATCGTCCAGATCTCCTAGGTCCCTAAAGAAATAAGAGCCCAATGATGATCCCCGCCTGTTCGCCAGGGCGGTGTAATTGCAGAGAAGGTGTTCTGTAGTTTCCTCCTCCTCTTTATCCTTCCTGCAGAAGTCACTAGGCGCAACCTTCAGTTTCACTGCACGTCTTTCAACCAGACAGTGTCCCATCATGACGGATACAAGTAATGAGACGTCGGATATTGATAGCGACAGACGCCTACCTACCAATTGCTACTAAATATGTTCTATCTCGCAGTAGGAGCTTGCAAGTAGCTAGAGGCATGCCCATGGACTCCAACTCGACTGGAGTCTGTAATGTTGTCCCTAGTCCTGCAAGTTCATCTGCTCTGTAGGTCTCTGATACGATCTGCGGCCCGGCCACACATAAGAATGTTGAAATGCTGAGCCATCTCGTTAAGAGACCTGCGGATTTTCAGGGCTGATGTTGAGTTCAGGAAGTCAGAATCCAGAGATTTAATGGAAGCTTGACTGCCAGAGAATATATAAATCTCCACCGTGGTGAGGATGCTATATCTCAGCCATTCTGTCGCTTTCCTTTCGGCCTGTTAAACATTACAGTGATCAGGTAGTCTTATTGCTATAGTTAGCCCTAGGTCTTTGGAGTAGACCACGAAACCTACCTGGTCATTTAATTTTGAGCCGTCAGTGTAGAAGTCGACAAACCGTCTTATACCAGGAGTTCTACATTTCAATGTATCTCTATCTGGTATAAGTATATGGTACTTTTTGTCGAACAGTGGTTCAACCAGAGTGTAGTCAATAGTTCATGTTATGTCAGGCGCCATGTTAAGGATCACATTGTGACCATAACCACTATTTGGCCACTGTGACAGCTCTCTTAGTCTTACAGCCGTAGCTGCGGCAGCCTGCATACTATTTATGTCCAGGGATAGTAAATGCAAAACTATATTTAGTGCATCGGATGGGGTGGTGCGGAGCGCACCTGTGATGCACACACTAGCCATCCTTTTGGCCTTGTCCAGTATCCTACAATATGTGGACTTCTCACAAGACTTCCACCAGACGATAACTCCATACAACATTATCGGTCTTACTGCAGCAGTATACAACCAGTGAACAATGCGAGGGCTTAAACCCCCTTGTTTCCCTATTGCCCTCTTGCACGCATATAGCGCTACTGTGGCCTTTTTCACCCTGTCCAGAATGTTGAGTTTGAAATTCAGCTTCTTATCCCACAACACACCTAGGAGGATCTCCCAGGGAGATAGGATCCACTGGTGGTGTATTGTATCTCCTTGTTAATAGAACCACTTCGGTCTTGTTTGGATTTACTTCGAGACCGCTTTCCCCCGCCCACTTCGTTACAGTGAGAAGGGTTGTTTGAAGGATGTTTCCAAAAATTTCCCTCTAACTACTATTGTCCCATCGTTTGCGTATACAACAACCTTGGCACCACCCTCCTCTAAAGAGAACAGAATAATGTTCAGAGCGAGGTTCCATAGCAGTGTTGATAGAACGCCACCTTGGGGTGTTCTCCTACTGACAAATCTGTTCAGGTCCGACGGCCCTAAATTAGCCCTGATACGTCTCTTCGTAAGGAGATCGTACACTAGCCTCCTAATACTGACGTCTATCCCAGGTTTAATAGTGCTGAGACTATCGTTTTAGGAGAAACGTTATTAAACGCCCCTTCTATATCTAGAAAGATTACCAAAGTATACTCCTTGACGGCGAGTGAACCTTTGATGAATCCGTGCAGAGCGATGGACATACCCTTGCAGTAAGCTTGTTGTCTATCTGACAGCAGCTTCCGATCTATGATCGTCCTAAGGAAGTTGTCAATGAGTCTCTCCAGTGTTTTAAGGAGAAACGATGACAGGCTGATAGGTCCAAAATCGTTTAGTCCCGTACGGGAGGTTTTCCCGGCTTTGGGAATAGAGACCACCTTGGTCTCCCTCCACATAGCAAGGATGTACATATGTTAGGTCAGTACAGCCGATATATAGCTCCTATAACCATGGAATCAGCGTATCAGGCACCGTTTTCTAGTTCACCCGGTGACATCATGTCCAGTCCAGGTGACTTGAAGGGTTTAAAGCTTCCAATTGTCTACGCTATTTTGGGCTTGCCTACGATTTCCCTGGCATTATAAATAAAAAAATATTATGTATAAATCGGGATGTGTGATTGCGAATACTTTAATAATAACCAATTGATAGAGTAATCGTACACTTGAATTATTCATTTGTATGCACAAACTCAAAAATAACCGGTCAGACCAAATCAGGGACAATTCATATTCTTGCCCCTCCATTATACATTTTATATTTCGGAGTTGTTACATAGAATCGAGTATATTTTTTATTTGTATCATTACTTTGAACACATTATTTGATTTTTAAATAAATGATTCAAATGTGATTGACAGATGTCAAAATTAGTTTGTTAATCATAGCGCCATATGATCAAAAACTATATTAGTTGATTAACTTTTATTAACCGAATGATTATAGATTATTAACCATATGATTATATATTCCACATAATCCAACATCACATTGAATAACTTTATGGAAATTATAAATATGTTTATAGTACTTTATATACAGGGTAGCGCAATAGAACGTGCATATTTAAAAAATAGATCAAAAAATTAATACAAAAGGTATGGTTAAAATAAATCTAAGGCATTGTAGAGTAATAAATGGAGTTTATTTTTTAAAAATAACATCATCTAAATGGTGACCCTCTCTACGACGGCACTCCTCTAACCGCAAACGAAAATTATTAAAAACTTACTTCAGTAATACTGGTGTAATGGCTGCCATTTCACCACGGATATTCTGCTTGAGCTGAATGATGTTTCTTGGATTATTACTGTAGACTTTGTGTTTGAGGTATCCCCACAAAAAAAGTCAAAAGGCGTCAAGTCTGGACTACGTGGGGGCCATGGGATATCACCTCTTTTCGAAATCAGTCTGCCAGGGAACATCTGCTTCACCACCGCCATGAAGTCATTTGATGTGTGACAGGTAGCTCCATCTTGTTGGAACCAAGTTCTGGAATTCACTATTCTTGAACTTTCAATTTCTGGAGCCAAAAATCCGTCCAACATCTCAACACAGCGTTCCGTATTAACCGTGACGTTTTGGCCCCGCGCATTTTCGAAGAAAAAAGGACTAATTATTCCTCTGCCAGAGATTGCTGCCCATACTGTCACTTTAAGACTATGCAATGGCTTCTAGTGTTTGATTTTGGGATCTTCACTGTTCCAGTAACGACAATTTTGACGGTTTACGAACCCATTCATAAGGAAATGAGCCTCGTTAGAGAAAAGGATATTGTCAAAATTGGAAAATCGATTAAGCATTTCATTAGCAAATGCGAGCCTTGCTATGAAGTCAGACTCTTACAATTCTTGTGTTAATTGCAGCTTATATGGATGCAGTTTAAGATCCAATGTTAAAATTCGTTTCAAACATCGTCGCGATAATTGTAAGACAGACGATCTCTTGCGAGTCGACATTTGTGGATTTCCTCGTAATGACTCCATAACTCTCTCAACATTGTCTTCGGTCCTAGATGCTCTTGGGCGACATTTCCTTGTGGTTTAAATGTTGAACCGGTCTCTTCAAAACGCTTTACCCATATTTTAATTAATTTAGCACTCGGAGCTTCACTAATTTGCCGTAGTCCATATTCAGCACAATATAGTCGCCTAGTAGCAATATATGAACGAGAGTTCTCGTAAAATGCGCGCACGCAAAATGCGCGACACTTTCCGTCGAAGTGATTCATAGCGACTAAAACTCCATGAGCCCGCCAACCCAACGATGTAGGCGCCCCTCCGCCCGCGCCTTTTCTACCCCGCAAAAAAAGATGATGCAATATGCACGTTCTATTGCGACACCCTGTACTATAATATATATTTAAAGAAAAATTTGATTACCATATTCACGACCATTGTATGACGTTTCAAAACACTTTTGATAACATTGGGATCACCAGAACTATCACTGACAAAAAAAATTTACGAGATATGTACATTTTTCACAAAAAAGTTTTCTTTGCGGACATATACTATCGAAACTAGTTAGTGACAGCCGACTCCTGATGTGCTATATGCATCTCGTAATAAATAGCTTCAACGATGTAAATATTTCAGGGAATTTGCAATGATTTCTTAAAGATTATCACATTGAAATCACATGCGTTGTTATTAGTAATACATTTTTTATAATGTTAATTACTTAAATTCCTTCTTTTTGTTTTACAGGGAAATGAAACTTCTCTGCCAATGGAGATGTGCTCCAACTGTAAGTATTGTTTATAACATTCTATTCAATTAAAAACAAAATGCATTTTTCATTTAAATTTTTCTACGTAATAGAACTATAACAAAAAAAAACTGTGTTTAGATTGCTTCATTATAGAATATAATTATTGTAAATAAGAATTCAATATTTGTTTACTGGATCACTATGCATTGTAATTTGTAATTAGCGCTATGAACGGTGCTGTATATTATAAATATATAATATAAATAAATTGTCGTATCCCAAATAATTCCAAAGATACAGCGAATATTCTCTTTGCATTATGAGCATTTATATATAAAAAGTCTACAAAAAGCCTAACGCGATTATCATGTGATATTTACAAATGTTCAGTGAAAATAAACTGCAAAAGAAAAACGTACATATTTTATGAATGAATTTTTAAAAACTGTTTTCCTTTGTTCACTTTATTTTATGTCGTTGTACAGAAATAGAGAAGTAAAACGGAACATGTGATAATTTCAAAATTCAACAAATATTACTAGAAATATCAAAATATTTGTTTTGTTATTAAATGTATTTTTAGATATTTGAAAAATATATGCAGACAATACGATGGCAACATCGTGCAAGTTGTTGAGTGTATATGAACATACGTATACATACTTACATATATACAAATTAAGGAGGTGCAAAAAATGTCAAGCTTCTCATATAAAACATATAGGGAAAAGTATATTTTTGGTAGGACCTCTATAAAATGTATATTAATTAATGATCAAGTGCTATTTCCCTCCAGATATGGTAAACTACTCGCGAAATTATGGACCCTCAATTTAAATTAAATTAAATATTTTTAGAGTAACCAAAAATTAATCCGAAGGCGTAAAAAGATAGAGCGCTGTGAAAATTACTTAAACAATATAGAACCAATACTAATGGATTTTTTAGTTTATTTGCGAAAAAGTAATCGCTTCCTTGCGCTGTAGAATGTTGGTCGAAAACGAAATGACATTTTTATACATCGATTTTGTGGATCACCCTAATGCACGTTTTTACGTGTTAATTTTTTCAAAGTTAAAAACAAATTATTTCAAATTAGTAATTAGCAAATTTGATATATATTTTTTTGCTTAAATGTTACAATAAAAAATATTAAACGGATATTAAACGGATAATAATAATTAATAGATAGTAATAGGCATTAAGAAAGAAAGAGAGTTGAAATATAGGGTGTTTTTTAATGGTACCTTTTTTAAAATCGAATAAGATACTCAAATTGGCATCTTATATAAAAATTTTTAATTGGAGTCGATAGATTGATCTTTGTCATTTAATTTTTAAAGATAATTTCATGTAAATGTTGTCTGCGGCTCCGTCTCAAAATATCCATTCGGAAGGTTCAATTTTTCATCACTTTTTCGAGCATTTCGGCCTGTATTCTACGAATATCACGTGTTATGTTATAACACGTAAGGCTTCAATAGTGTTCGGCTTGTCCACATAGACTAACGACTTGACATAACCCCACAAGAAAGAATCAAGAGGCATTAAATCGCAAGATCTTGGGGGCCAAATCGAGAGGTAAGCTGCTCACCAAATTCATCCCTTAACATATCCATTGTTTCACGAGCAGTGTGGCATGTTGCACCGTCCTGATGAAACCACAAGTTCAACTCAGCCAATTGGGGCAAAACAAATCGCGTATTATGGCTCGATATCGTTCACCGTTGACGGTAACGCTTCTTCCACGGTCGTCTTTGAAGAAAAATAGACCGATGATGCCACCAGCCCATAAAACACACCAGACTGTCGTTTTTTCGAGATGCATCGGTAACTCATGTGTGGCATGTGGCTGTCCATCACTCCAAATGCGACAGTTTTGCTTGTATACGTATCCGTTCAGCAAGAAATGAGCCTCATCGCTGAACACAACTGTTTTTTAATAAACGGATTTTCATTGGGCTTTTGTTAGGCCCATTCACCAAAAATTAGACGTTGTGGTAGGTCATTTGGCATTCCATGATGAAATGACAGAGTATACTTATACTGTACACTTTTTACTTTGATAGATGACGCTTTGACGCCAATACCAACCAGTGCTGCCAACCAGAAAAGCTTAAATCTTAAAAAATCACCCTGTACATAGTTATAGTATTTATGCAGCCTCTAAGAGGAGAGTATTTTAATGGAAAACATTTAATTTAGTGTATTTTATGCCTACAACGTATGTGCCTGGTTCTGGGGTTTCGACTCAATTACAGTAGTCAAAAACCGAAAGCAGATCCGTCGGTTTTTTTGACCGTCTGCCATCGATGTTTTGAATAGCGACATGTTCGAACAATAAGAACAATAGGGTTTTGTGCAGGTGCCTGCGGTCTTTTTCTTTCAAATAGATTAGGTGTCATAAAAAAATGTAAGTTTTAATCTTATATTTGCATTTATTGTATTTATGTTTTGTAAATTATTAACAACAAATGTTTCTGGATTTAAAAAGATCAGTTGTCAAAAAAATTTTAATTATTTTAACATTTTTTTTTATATTTTATATCGGGTGGTTTGGAAAGTTCGCTCCGTTTTTTAAACAGATTTATTTACAAATGTATATACAAGAAAACAATTATTTTAATCTACTATATGTTTTTTCTCCCCCTTTTTTAATAATTTCTTAACACCTCTCTGAGAGCTTTTTAATTCCTCTCTCATAAAACTCGCGTGGTTTTTCTGAAAAAATCCAAATTATGGAAATCCAAATCCTTCAAGTGGTTGCTCAGACTACGAAATAGGTGATAGTCGGACGGGGCGAGGTCTAGGGAGTAAGGTGGGTGAGGTAAAACTTCCCACCCAAACTCTAACAGATTTTGACGGGTCCGCAAGGCAGTCTGAGATCTTGGTGAGAGAGTGTGAGGTATCGACACATCGATTTTGCCCGCAAATCCGAACTCTTTTATGACCCCGTTAACGGTTGATATTAATTTTTTGATTATTTCAGCTTATTATTTCTCTTACATCCTCGGAAACAATTTCTTTTGGTCGTTCTGATCTTTTAAGCAAGTTCTTTCATTTGGTCCGTTTTCTTCATAAACAGGATTTATTTTTCGGCTGGTTTCAATAGCCGTTTTTTCTTTTCGAGAAAAATAACGAGAACGCAAGTAAACCATAGTAAACAGTTTGGAGAAGGGGTGGGAGGAAGTTTTGGTAGTGTTTGAAGGAACTCTACGTCATGAGAAGTGACGTATGGTGAAGTAACGAATTAACCGAAAGAACTTTCCGAACAACCCAATATTTATATTTTTTTACACTTTATATTTTTTTTTATCGCATTCAAGGCAAATAAATACCACATTTCAAACTATAGACAATATTTCGATTTTCAAAATTACTTTTATTAAAATATTCAACTCAACTCAACCCTCGCACAGTTCCTAAACTAGTCAAACCAGGCCAACCGCATAGCGACACTAAAATATCGCACAAAATTTTCGAAATGTCAAAATTTAGTTGTATAAATTTCCTAACTGAGATTGTACGTAGAACAGGCACGTCTCCGTGGTGTAGTTTAAAAATTACTGGCATAGAAGCGAACTACTAGTGCAGAGTATTGAAAAAAGGGATATATTAGCCGATATTATCTTTGGAAGACGATTCACAGAATCATATCAGTATTTCCAAAATTGTATATTTAAGGATCAATAAATATAAAAAATATATTGAGAAAAACTAATAGGCGCAGGCAATTGTTTTAAATTTTTCATTGTCGTCATTAATTTTCTTCAAGTAATTTGTTTTTAAGTTATGTTTTCAATAAGTTTAAAATATAAGATTATATTTTTCATATTTATTGTACAGGGTATCAGGGAAGGTATACTACTTTGCCGCCATTTTGGTAAACATTAGTCTTGACAGTTCATATTTGGCAGTCGTGAAGTGGAGACGTGGCAAATTTATTATGGAAAAATATTCGATAAACAAACGTGTTTTAATCGTTAAAACATTATATCAAAATCAATCATCGATTACTGTGACGATTGGAAATGACGTGAAATTTTTAGGAGAAACAACGTGCCAACGTGTCTTTCGTTTGACATTGTTGTAAAGAATCGATATTTCATCCCAAGTAAAAATGGGTTGCAAAAAGTTATTACTATGGTTGTATTTAAATGATAAATCGCAAGCGCTTATCTGCTTTGTTAAATGAATTTCCTTTTACTATGCGGCACCCAAATGTCGAGTTTTTTTTTTTTGGGCGAGCGCAAGCCTTTTTGGATGGTTTTCAACGATAATGTGGTACACCTTCAACTTCTGTGTGACTTCCCAAATAGGACCATGTCATGATTCGATAACTGGTTTGACTTTTTTTTGCCTTTTGACTAATTTTGCCTATCGCTGCCATGGTCAACCTTGAGCATGAAATTTCGAAAAGGTACTTTTCGTGAACCAATTTTGGTAAAGGCGTCCAAGACCAAAATGCTCATTTTGAACCTAACATTCACAATGCGATTTAAAAGGAAACTGACCACTGAAAATATTGTGTCATATCACAAATTGCGGCTTGAAAGGTCAGCTGTGTAACGGCATAATACGGGTATAAGATTTAATCAGCTAAAGCAATGCAAAAATAATAAAAGCACCGTATGTATGAAAAACCCGATGTTATTTTTTTGCCAACCCAATAAACACGTAGACGCGAAACAACATTTAGTCACGTATTCAACATTTTTTTGAATGATGTCTTTACAACTACCCAGTGCAAATTTTGCCATGTCGTTGCTCGAAGTGTTACCAATTAAAAATTGTATAATTTTATAATTTTTTTTTGTGTTTACACATTTTAATGTCGTCAAAACTTTGAAATGTTTTAAGAAAAACATGTTATTGTTCGATGTACACAGCTTTAGTGCGGATAATAGCATAGTCTGCCCGTCTTCACATATTGCGCGAATGTGGCCAGATTGTATTTAGCTCTATCTTCAAGGTGTTAACCATCCCATATCTTTTAATTGATGATCCAGTTCTTGATCCAGAACGGACCGTATGGAAAAACTATTGGATTTACATCTGTGGAATATAGTGGCCAATGTTGTGCAGAAACAAAAAAAAAAAAACGTTTTTTTCACAGGCCTTATAGGACGGTGCCGAGTCTTATTGAAACGTAGTATGGTTTTTACCCAGTTGTTTACAAGCCCATTATAACAAGACATCATTTCAAACCTTTTCACGATAGATTTGTTGATTTACCTTGAAGCCCCGCTCAATGAATAATGCATTCGGTTGCTTTAGCAGATCAATTCGCTGTTCTAAATTCTTTTTTAATTTGGGCTCTAACCAGGCACCATTATTTGCTTTGTTTACATACTTTTGCTGAACGCTCAAGCTCGCCACCAATATGTTTTCGCTATGCGAACTTTTGCCTTGCTTCTGTTTGGCGAGCTGTCTTTTGTGCAGATCGTGTACTTTGTGTATTTTATAGGCCTTCAAGCGTAGTTCATTTTTTAATATATGTAAGTACACACATTGAAAATTTTCACCAACTGGATTTTGTCTTGGATTACGTTGAATTCTGGCCTTCATCTTTCGAATCATTTCTGGCGTGGTTGCTGTTTTTTTTTTTTTTAATATTTACCTCCATGGCGTCTTTTGATGGTACCAGTATCATTGTACCGTATAATGCTCCGATATATTTTGTTTACAAGTAACAATGGCTGGTAGCGATTTTCCAGGAAAATAAAAAGTGTTATTGTTTTTTCCGTTTGAATTTAATTTTTTTATTGCGACGATATGCATATGTAGACCTACAACATAACACACTGACGCTTGTCAAAAAATGAGCGCGCTGTCATTAACCGTTTGGTTGCTACAGCAACTTGAAGTTGGCAAAATTTGAGTGCCTAACAGTGTACAGTTTTTTCTGTTCTTTTTTGTGATAGTACAGTTTTTTTTTAATCAAGATTTGCTTATAGAAAAGTTTAAATAAAGGTGTTCAGTGACTTTGATATTGTTGGCGGTGATTGATGGATGAACTTTTCCTACAAACGTCTCTAATTTTCAACCTTACTCGAAAACTATTATTAGATCAAAAAGTTTGGCGACATTTTAACAAATGTGCGTGTTTAATATTTCACCCATATCTTTGTCACTTTCGTTACACAGGCATATAAAACGCACGGTAAGGTAGGAACAGCCACAACTTGAATCTATTTTGTATTTGCATTTTTCTATAAATGCAAATAAAACAAAGACGTACGCTTGCTTTGGTGAAATGCTTTCGACAATTTTGTTTACAACTGAATGCAAAACAGGAAGGTTAAACATTTTTTAAATAATTGAAATTAAATAGTATGACACTGTCTGCCATGGCTCTTGAGTCAATTGGTTGTCTGTCGTTGTTATTCAAGTGGCAGTATTACCTTGGCATTGGCTGCATAAAGGTGTAGTGTTATTGTTTATAATACGACATTGTTTTCTATTTCATGTAGTTTGGGTTATCTTTTTAAGATTCTACTTTCTTTTATTATTAAAATTGTTTTTTTTTACTGCTGTTGCAAATTTGTTGTTGTTAATGCTGGCGTTAGGGCGATAGGATGTAAGACAATTTTTAAACAGGATTAAAAAGTGGTACCCCTTGAAGCGACTTACAGATAAAATCAACAATTGAAGAGTTCGTTCAACTTTTCTATCGATTAATAAGTTTTCCAAAATGTGTTGTATGTACATTAATACGGGGTTTCCGTCGGGAAGGTATACTACTTTGTTTGTTTATAATTTTTGATTAAATGAAAGAGAATGGATCTTATATTGATAAATGTTTTATTTAGTGTCGGCAATTATGTATGGAACACAAAATCAGATAAATGTCCGCCTCTGTTAGCCTTACAAATGCGAGCCCTTTTGAACACATTTTTCATTATATTTTCACACATTTCACGTTTCTGGTTTGTTTGCATAAACCTTGGTTTTCTGATATCCCCACAAAAAGAAGTCAGGAGCAATCAAATCAGGCGACCGTGGAGGCCAATCAACATCATCATTTCTTGAAATAACTTGTTGTGGAAAGATGTCTCGCAGTAACTCCATTGTAATCCTGGATGTATGCGATGTGGCACCATCTTGTGGAAACCACATGTTAATCAAGCCCACAGCATGAAGTTGTGGCGTTAAAAAAGTTTTCAAACATATCACGATATCGCTCCCCATTGACAATTACCGTTACGCCGTTTTCAGTTTCAAAGAAGTGAGGCCCTATGTTTCCTCACTTTTAATGGATGTCACCAGACTGCCACTTTTAATTTGAGGGGTTTCCATTGCCCAGAACCGACTATTCAGTTTATTCACATATCCATTCAAATGAAAATGTACCTCGTCATCCATTATGATTTTTTCATGAAAATCGGGGTTGTCATGGGCGAGCTGTAACATCCTATTGGCATACGAGTATGTACGGCAGCATAAATGGTCTTGTGGAAGAAGCTCTTGCTTCAACTGAATCTTAAATGGAAACAAATGAAAATCCTTGTGCAAAATTATGGCCAAAGTTGTTCTTTGAACACCAACCTCCCGAGCACGGTGTCGAATTGAGGTTGATGAATTGGTTTGAACACTTTCTTGAGCAGCAGTAATGTTTTCAGCCGACCTTGGAATACGTTATAGTCCATGTTTGGCCCTATCAGCTACAGACCTTCTTTCTTCGAAATCGTTCACTACAGAAGTGCGTCTTGTTGGCACATCGTTTCTCCCAAAAATTTCACGTAACTTTCTCATCGTCACAGTAATCGATGATTGATTTTGATAAAATGTTTTAACGATTAAAACACGTTGGTTTATCGAATATTTTCCCATAATAAATTTGCCACGTCTCTATTTCACGACTACCAAATATGAACTGTCAAGAATGTAATGTTTACCAAAATGGCGACAAAACATAGTATACCTTCCCGACGGACACCCTGTACATGATAACAAAAATTTCAAAAAAAAAAAAAAACGAACGTAATTTCGGAAATAGAGAATTAAAGACCAGTTCAGGGGCAAACGTTATTGGCAATAAAGAACGCAGGCCGACAAACCAGGACAATAGGATAAAATCGAAAAACAGGATAAAATTTCGGTTGATAAATAAATACCTATACTTTCGAAAATGGATTTAAAAAAATTGCCAGAGGATGTACGAGGTGTGTTAAAAAAATAATGCGAATTTTCATATTTCGCGGGCTACGCACATTCGACTTTCGATTATTATTTTTCTATGTTGGTACACTCGTCTCGAAGATATGTTGACTGTTTTATCCATATAGCATATTTCGTTGGTTTGTGAGAGGCGTAAATAAGACAAGTGTTTTGCGTGTTCTGCGATTCGATTTTTATTTCCTTAATCGCCGCAAAACGTCGTCCTTTCGTGGGTCTCTTCAATCTTGGGAACAGGAAAGAGTCGCAGCAAAAGCCATGAATTTTTTTCCACAATTCCGGGCGTTTTTTTTCGTTTTGCTTCACGCAAATGGCGCATAACTTCAAGGCAATACTTCTTATTTACCGCACGACGTTGCGAGAAGAACTGCTGATGCATTACGCCATGGTAATAGAAGAAAACATTTGATCGAACTTGGCGTGCTTTTTTTTGGTTTTTGCTCTCCTGGAATCTTCCACTGGTACGATTGAGCTTTGGTTTCGATGTCATAACCATATACCAGTTTCGTCACCAGTTATGACCCCTTTCATTGGCGTCATTTAACAATTCCTGAGCGATGCTCCTGCGACGTTGTTTTTGGCCAAAAGTGAGCAATTTTGGAACGAACTTCACTTCCTCACGTTTCATGCCCAAAATTTCCGAAAAGATTGCATGGCATGAGCCAACCGATGTGCCGACATCCTCACCAACTTCTCTAATTGTGATTCGACCATATTCCATAACAATTTTCTTTACTTTCTTAACATTTTCATCGGTGGTTGATATGCTGGGGCGTCTAGAGCGAGCGTCGTCATTCACATCTTCTCGACCTTCTGTGAAAAGCTGGTACCACTTGCAAACATTTTTTTTACTTAGAGTACGCTCACCGTATGCCACTATCAACATTTCAAGTGTTTTTGAGCACTTAATTCTATTTTTTACACAAAATTTGATGCAACTTCTTTGATCCATTTTTTTCAATAGCAGAAAATCGCCGAACTCGCAAAAGACTTGTCTTATTTATGCCTCTCACAAACGAACTAAACATGCTACACATATGGTCAAAATAATAAGTACACCCTATATTTGTTTTAAAGGCGAAATTTTATTTAAATTAAAAGAAAAAACAAATACTAATTTCTTTTGTTATAACATTAGAAATAAAATAAATACTAAAACAATAACAAAAAACATCAATTAAATCCAGTATTTTTCAAAAAGTATGAAATTAATCAAAAAACATTGGACAAAATAATAAATACATTTAGTTAAAATAAGCAAAAAAGTAAAAAATCAATTTTTTTTTTCTGCTAAATTGGCCGAGTTTTGTTAAAAGCCGGTACATCCACATTTATTTTCAATTATTTGGTTCTCTTTTTGGCATGCTGGCAATAAGCTTCCTGCAGGTTTCTACTAGTATTTCACATCAAGTTTTTTCAACAAAATTCCATAACTGATCCTTATTTTTAAGAACCCAATCCTTTACCAACTTAAAAGTATGCTTCGGATCGTTATCCTGCTGGAATGTCCATCTACTTCCACAGCATAGTTCAACATCGTATTTTCCAAGATATCTTTGTAGTGAATTTTGGTCACAGTGTGGGTAATTCGATGTATCGGACCGACACCAACGCCACGAGAAACAACCCCAGGCCATAAGATTGCCGACCCCGTGCTTGATCGTCTTCCTTGTAAAGCGAACATGGAATTCCTTACCTTTAGGGCGTCGAACATTCCGGGCACAGTCGTTTCCAAATACATTAATTTTTGTTTTATCGCTCTACAGAATATTTCGCCATTGGAATAACTTCTTGCAAACGCCAATCTGGCTATCCGTCCTTTTTCCAATTTCTGCTGAAATCGCTCTTGAAGACACAAACGGGTTCTTCTTCGCATGTGTTACAATACGGATATCTGTTGTTTTTGAAGTTTTTTTTTGTCTCCCGAGAATTTCGACGGGCTTTTTAGGCTTTAAAGCATTTTGTACAAAAAACAGCGACCGATTCATAGTTTCTGTTATAGAACGAAGACTTTGGCCACTTTCTTTTAGTCTTGAAACAATTTTTCTCTCCTCCGGAGAACAATGACTTTTTCGACCCATGGCTGATTTTTTTACTATATATTTTGTTATGAATAAAAATAAACAACAGTAAAATAACTAGCCTTTCCAAAAAGAGAACAGCAAACTGCGAAATATTAAGGAATTGATCAATGTATTTATTATTTTGACCAAGTACTGATATCACACCTGAACAAAACTAACTCTCAGTGAAAACAACGGGGAAGCGCCAGTTTTGTTTTTACTTTTAGAGTTATTACCATATTAAAGTCATTTAAATAAAAAAGAATTGCCATGTTTACTTTCCGCTAAAGTAACTAAAATTAAACATAAAGTAAAAATAAGGTGTACTTATTTTTTCGACCATATGTCTATATAATAAGGAAAGTTATGTTGTAGCTAGTTTGACAATCCAATATAAGTATATCTTGAACCGGTATCTTCATTTATCGGAATTCTATCGGGCTGTAATGTGATGCGATCGCTTAAGGAGGCAACACAGACAGATTTAACCATTTACGAAAAAATATGCAAATTTAATCAAATTATACATAAATAGCGTTAAATCTGTCAGAGCGGTTTGTTAATGCGTTATCTCTTTTGGGAATTCTAATTATCCCTTTGTAGGTCCTAGATATCAAGATTTGTGTAATCCGCTTTCCTTGTTTCTATTATTTTTGCGCTTTGATAACTACCTTTTCTTTTTTCTGATCATTACGCAATCGATTGTTTAAATGTGAGCATGAACAGCACATTTTTCTTTGCTGATGACATGGATATAGTTGGTAGAAAGCGCAGGATATTATTGCAGTCTACCCAAACATTGTCAACAAACCAGCCAAACGGCTAATGTCGCGCTCTTTTTTTTGACAACTATCAGTCTGCTATGTTGTTTATAAGCCTACAAAGATATATCGCTTTAATTTCAACAAACAAGAGTTATTTTTGTATCTGATTTAAAAATTATAACCAGCCATGGATAATAAAATATGACATTTACGTGTGAATAAAATGTTTGTGTATCAAACCATTACATGTTGCAATGATACTGGTAGCGTTAGAACACGCCATGAAAGTGGAAATCCAAAAATAGCAACATCGCCAGAAATGAAACGGTAAAATGCAGTTAAATTGGTGAAAAATCACAATGTGCCTGCTCATATTAAAAAATCAACTACGATTGAACCTTAAAAGATACAAAAAGCGCAAGATTTAACATTTGCCCAAAAGGGCCTAGCAAAAGCAATGGTGTTGAAACACTTGTACTTTGGTAACGAGCTTGAACATTTGGTCTTTTCTAATGGAAAATGTTTCTCGGTTCATACATAAACAAACAAAAGTCTCAGGTATGGTTAGAGTCCAAATTAAAAGAGAATTCAGAACAGCAACTTGCTCTGCGAAAGCAAGTGGATGCATTAGAGATGATTTGGTTCTCGGTAACCGCCACAGGACACTCACCACTCATTTCCTTTGAACGGGCTTAAAGGTACATCAATCCATGCTTTGTTAACTTGGGCGTGTTATAAATTCGTTAGAAACAATTACATGTTTCAACAAAATTCGGAACCACTACATAAAACCCGTGAGACCGATTTTTTTTTTATATATATTTATATATATATTTCTATATGGTCCATTTTGGAAGCCAAAATGCCAAGTAAAAAATATGTCATGGTCAACGGCTTAAAGATTTCTCTTCGTTCAGAATGGGACAAGTTATCAGGCCGCATTCGTGCAGCGTATTAAGCCTTCCCGGATAGATTTTATATTATTATCCGTGCTAAAAGTAGTTATATTGAACAATAACATATTTATCTCTAAATTTGAAATATTTCTACGTTTCTACGAAGTTCTTAAATCAAAACAATTAAAAAAATGAAATCGAAACTGGTAAATTTATATAAAAATAATTTTTAATTAGTAACACTTCGAGCGCCCACCTCCGTGGGCTATGCTTGACACCTAAAACTTACGGATTACTCTTCTCTTATTTGCCTTTTTATATGTAGCAAAAAATGTTATCCTGGAAATTGGAAAAGTCATCTTTCACCGAACGAAATCGTAACCATTGAACCTCAACTTTCATCATTTGGCAATCATTGGCGCGAAATTCGAAAGCAACAAAACTAAAAAAAAACTGCTACAATTACGTATATTTAAGCTCGGTCTTAAGGCGAACCGTTGATACGGCCAATGATGCCATTATAGTTGTGGGCAATGCTTCCCCATCTCTTTCAAAATGTTTGGAACAGATGACTTGACGTTTCCCAAAACTTTGAATGTTGTTTCGGTTGAACTTTAGGGCGAGCGTAGATTCCAACACACTTTTAAACAATTTGAGATTGGTTCCAACATTTGAAAAATTACAGAGAAAAATGCAAATTTGGAAGATCAAGATGTAGATGATACCATTAACATACCATATACTTATGTATGTATCAAAATACAAAAATATAGGTTCGTGCTTTTTGATATCTTCACTACAATATGTTCATTATTTTCCCAAAATTTGCTCCAAAAAGGCATTTTTAATTTTGTAATAATTTTATCGAATCTCATGAGTTATACCAGAGTTATAGCAATTTTTTAATATTAATTATTTTAGTTAATCTAGCATATAATATATTATATATATGTATTATATTAATATTTTCTTGATTTATTTCCTCGGAATTTGGAGAACTACAATACGAGGACTTATTTCAGGGTAATTCTGAATATTCTTTTTTTTTTAAGAATTAACTGCTTCTCTCGTTTGGTTTTAGTTAAAATTTAAATATTGTAAAATTTCTGAAAAAGTTGAAAGGGAGATTTTAGAATAATTTCGAACAGTTTAAAGCTTCTGAAACAAATAGTTGATCATAGCTTGAATTTGCTTAACTGCGTTTTATGCACACTTGGCATTAGAATGGTGGAAATGTGCAATATAAATAAGTTTGAAATAGTTGCAAATTTTTGAAAGGGATTCGGATTTTTTCTTTGTTCTGAAAAGAAAAAGTTTTGTAAAATTGCGGACAAAATATAATGAACAACAAACACTGTAAAAAATAAAGACATGAAATCCTCTAAAACCTTGTTTAGATATTACAATTTATATCCATATATTTGTATTCAGAAAAACAAATTTTTATGCAAGCTATATATAATGGTATATTTATATATATGTTTTATTTCATTTGTATTTATCGTCGGAATTTTTTTAATTTTGTCTAATATTTTGTTACACTTTAGGGGAAATCGGACACATATTATATGTGGTCAAAGGTCATGCCTTCTGGTATCTTAGGTATTTCCATGTCGTTATCCTTAAATCCCACTCATTCTTATTTTAATAAGGTAAAAAGTTTTGGAAAATCTAAATAATCACAATGAAAACCAAAACAAAACAATGCAATATTTACTGAAAGGTAATTATGCCAGAAATCTGAGAATTTCTTAACTAGCCAAAACCCCTTTACTTTTCTGTTGTTATTTCCATTTGAATTGTATTATTAAAACTTGATCCTTTTGCGAAATTCGTAACGTAATATCTGGAAAGCTAAAGTGAATGAGTAATTAAAACTCCGATCTTAAATTACTAGAATAAAATAGCGTTGAGTTATATAATTACATTTTTACGCATTACATTGCATAGAAATTGTGTTAGCTTGCTTTTCCTAATCCATGACAATAATTTTCTCTTATTAATTTTCAGTCGATGCCGATGAAATACGTCGTTTGGGTAAACGTTTTCGTAAGCTCGATTTAGATAATTCCGGTGCCTTGAGTGTCGATGAATTCATGTCATTACCAGAATTACAACAGAATCCTTTGGTGCAACGTGTCATCGACATATTCGATGCGGATGGTAATGGTGAAGTAGATTTTAAGGAATTCATACAAGGAGTCTCACAATTTAGCGTTAAAGGCGACAAATTATCAAAATTGCGTTTTGCATTTCGCATATATGATATGGATAACGATGGTTATATATCGAACGGTGAACTATTTCAAGTATGTATTTTCTGTTTATTAACTTTATATTTCGCACTGTTTCTGATTGCGCATTGAAATTTTACATTTGCAGGTGTTAAAAATGATGGTAGGCAATAATTTGAAGGATACACAATTGCAACAGATTGTCGATAAAACAATTTGTTTTGCCGACAAAGACGAGGACGGCAAAATTTCATTTGATGAATTCTGTTCGGTGGTCGGCAATACAGACATACACAAAAAAATGGTTGTTGACGTTTAAAAACGTCTAATTTTTTTATTACTTAAAACCCTACGATCCAGTTCCAAAACGTCCTTAACTCCTTCAAAATCTACCTGCCCTACAATTTTATTTGCTCCCTCTTCCCCCTTGTTCTACACCCGACATAGACGCAATCACCCCCTAACCATTACAAAAAGTCCTTTTTGCGCGTTTCCTTTAAAATTATATACTTAACTAATATTTATATATTTTTAATTGTAATTTTTTGCTAAGGGATAAGAAAAATTCAACAAGAAATTTATATTAAAAACAAACAAAAAAAAAAAACAGCAACATTACAAATTAAAATTAAATGAAAGAAAAACAAAGAAAATAATTTTATAAAATTTCTATCTTCTGTCTCCATCTCTATTTCTGGCTTTTAATCTATTTCTTTGTGTAATCAAATTAAGATAACAGTGCTAGTTTAATTTATTATTGTACGTAAAATTCTATTGTTTATTTTTTAAATCGACTATTGTTTTTAATACACTTTCCATTATTAAATTTGTTAACAATAATGAAATTCTGCCGAATCTTAAAAGCCCTTCTAAACTATGTACTTTTTGAATTGTTTGTTTTATGCTCTTTTCCTTAATTTTAAGTTTGTTAAAGTCTTTATTATATTGAGTTCCAAAAAAAAAAAAAAAAAAATAAGAAGAAAACAAAGAATAAATACAAAAAACGTTTACGTTAAAAAGGAAGAAAAAAAATAATAAAAGTAATTTAAAAAATGCTAAAAAAAAACCAAAAACAACATGGATTGCAGTAATTTACTTTATAATGAACAAAGAACAACTTCCATAAGGAGAACATCACAAAAATAAATAAGCGGAAAAAGCTCTTAAATCACAAAGCTAGATATCTAACATGAAACTTTTTAACTAATCAACAACTATCAGCAATAAACGAACTTATGCATTATAACATTTTACAATAATAACAAAAAAAAATTATACATACCATATAACATTTAGCAAAGAAACACATAATTCTAATAAATGAACAAAAATGACAACAGAAAATAACCCCATTGAAAATATCTGAAGCAATGCTATACAACAACTTGTTTTGTTGGTGGGAGTGAAGGACTATTTTTCAAAGCAGAATTGCAATTACCTTTATTTTTAGAAATTCTATTAAGTTGATTTTGTTCTCAAGGCGTGTCTAGGACAGCCAGGCCAAATGACTTTTATGCCAAAAATATTATTTCGGATTGATCTTAAATTGGAGATTTTAACACAATTTTCAGATATTTCAGACTAGTTTGTTATCGTAAGATATGTATGTAAAAATTTCTAAAAAAAAGAGTGACAAAATGACGAAATGGATGATGTACACCAAATTTTGCATTTTATAACAAAATACATACAACAAGAACCTGACCAATTTCCGTCTTCTTTTAAAATTGAGTTAATTTGGTTATATTTGCATTTCTTGATAAAATTGCATTAATTGCTTAGAGTCGTATCCATTAATTAAACAGAGAATATACTAATGGATTTGTTCGATTAATTTGAGGTTTAATTCTTGTTATGAATGGTGGTGGTGGAGAGTGGATTGGGTCCATTCTGAACAGTCCTAATTTCGAGATCAATGTTTAAGAACTAAAAAAGTGTAAACTTTGTTACGCGCACTTCAATAATGTTTTTATATCAGCAATGTTAATTCAAGTTTAAAAAATGTCTCACAAAACCTATTATGAAATTTTACTAAACCCATCAAACATACTAAATAACATTTGGCATTCCATGTTCAATTTCAAAATGAGATACTTCGGAATGAATCTGAAATATAATTAAATTTCAAATTTCATTTCATTTATACGTTGAAAACTGGAGATAAATAAATGTTAATTATTAATCTTGGAAAAAACAACTAGAATTGAACTGACGCCGTATAACTAACTACTGATGATGCACTTATGGAAATAGTACGGCACCAGTCCTATTCATCAGATTATATACCAATTTCCATAGCAATAAATACGCTTGAAATGTGCAATTTTAATGTTTGATTAACTTTCCCACATAATAATATTTTTGGATCAGTTCTGTTAAAATGTGGCTTGAAACTGTTGAATTAAAACTAATTGTGTTCAAACCAGATAACAAGGATATGGTAATGGAAATAATACGGAGCCAGTTCATTTTAGATTGATGCATACTGGTCATAAGGATACAGCATCAGTGCAAGAGTGTTAAATAAAGACGCAAGCTAAAACATAGCTTGAGGAATTTTACTGTGTGCTTATTTTTATTTTGATTTCCTAAAGATGACCTCGAAAAGGAAGGAAATATTGGAAAAAGAAACATTAGATAAATACTAGATCTCGAGCTTGATAACATTATTATGATCTTAAAACAAATTATGATCTTAAAAAGTACAATGTGCACTAGTACTGTCATTGGATCTAATTCAGTTTTTACTGATTCACTAGCTAGGGGCACGAGAATTGCTAATATCTCCTTTTATTGGTTCGATCGTTGAGATTTTTCTTTATGATACTTCTGATACAATACCTTTATTAGTTTATGTAGTGAATTAGTTCTAATTCGTTCATCGCCGGAGAATTTCTATAGTAAGGTGTTTTATCTACATCAAACATCTGTTCCGCAACAAAGATATCTTATGTCACATTGATGCTGTAGTGTACTGTAGTAGTTAAAAGTAGAACCGAACTTAGAATATGAGTAAACCTTAACAAGTCGGACATAATTGATGGAGAATACTATCTAAAACTGCAAAGCTTTTGGGCTTCGGATATTATTCTGAGGCAGTATAGGCTAATTTTTTCTGTTTCCTCTTTTCAGGAACAATAACCATAATAAGCAGGGCCTATTATCGAAACGAAATCAAATCCGATAATAGCTTTGATTTGTTACAATTTCTGGCATCCAAATCAAGAATGCACAAAATTTTGATACTGATTCCGAAAACCGAATCAAAATTGTATTACAAACAATTCTGATTCTGTTTAAGAAACCTTTTGCTTCTATTTAATTCAAAAATGTTCAATTTAAGAAATGGACAACATTTTTGTTTAGTTGTGAAAATTTCTGAAAGTTTGGTAAGGCAAATTTAGAAAATAAGTTCTTTGAACTAGGTCAAAACCATTTGCAGTTAGCTGCATGTCCTTCTTTCTTGTCCAAGGAACGAAACTTTTAGGCTTCAGTTCTGATTCAAATTAAAAGACAAAACTAAACAAAACCATATTTTCTTTTCAGGTTCTAGAATCGAAATATCCGTTTCCATACACCTTGATAGATAAATAAAATCTATGTAGGTTGTTAAAGTTCGTATCAGACAAAAAACCCAAACCAATCAATATCAATTGTTTTTTCAAGTGTGAATCTGAAACAAAATTCTAATGTACTTTAATTAATTTAATATCTATAATGAAACTAAACAGAAAATTCGTGAAGGTCCCTGAAAGTAAGTAAATCTCAAATAATAGTCTATTCTCAAAGATTATTTTTTCCATTTGATATAGAAAAGGACAATTGAATATGGCATTTATCATTAGAGTTTAGGAAAACACAAATGGAATTAGTTTTAAATTGAATCAAATACCAAAAAATGTTTATAGTCACGGTGCGTATTTTAGACAAACATCTATTTAAATACATTGAAAGGTTTTATTGGTAGACAATGCTTTCATATTCCCTCATATTTCTGAAGAATTAAAATACAAAAATATGCTTTTATGTTGCTTCCTACTCCAAAGAGTTCAAATTTTTCGAATAACTGATATCTAACTGCTTTAAATATTGTACCATTTCAGTATACTTCTCTTCAATATTCTTTTCTCGTGGATAATTTTTGAAACTAATTAATGAAATTAATTTCTTTCATCCTCCACCATGTTAAAAATAAACATGATATTTAAATATATTTCGAATATCACACACATTAAATGAAAAAATATATATACACATATACATACGAACAGATTTAACAGAAGATAAAGATATAACACCACGTTCAAATAACTCATATAAATAACAAACAAACCATTTTTTTTACTTTACTAGTCATTGAGTGTTATAGATTTATTATTAATCTATTAATAAAAAAAACATACTAATTACCTTTAGATTATAACCTATTTCAATTTGAATGCTTCCCTTTTGTTGATTTTATTTTTTTACTATCCCTCTTCAACACGTTGTGTCACTACTCGATATTTCAGTTAACATCATTGACACTTTCTATATAAATTAGAAAAACAAAATCACAACATTAAAACTAATATGTATGTGTTAAAAAGTGACTTCTACATAACTATTTTTAAACAAAAAGTAAAAACTTTATCATAACTTAAAATTAAAATTAAAACAAGCAAAGTAACTTTGATAACAAAATTTAACTCTATTAAAAGTAATAACACTGAAAGAAAAACGATTACTTTGTAAAAACCACTAATATTTTATATATATTTTAATATTACTAAAAACAATTTTTACAATTTTGTCTAAATAACGTAACAACAAAGAACAAAAGATTATAACAAACATAATTTATCACCATCAGCAGCTTTAATTGTGTTGTATTATAAACCCAATTAGGTAAAAAAGGAGAAATACAAAAGAAAACGAAAACAACAAATCCCCTATAAAAAATCATAATAATACCCTTAACTAAACAAATAGTAGAAATGCAATAAAAAGAATAAACTATTCTTTTATATATACATACTCGTACATATATTTCGAAATAATTGTGTACTAAAAATTGAGTGCAAAAACAACAGCCACATTTCACTCCAGCATTAATTGAAACTGTTTTGCTAGTTTTATTATTGTAATTACGATGTACGTGAAACATAAAGATGTAGTGATTGAGGCATCTCAGTTTTCAGTTTAGTTGCTAATAACGTTAATGTGTTCGTAATCATTCCCAGTGCAGTAGAAATTAAGCGATTTTTTAGATATTTCGCCATTTCGGCGTAGACACTAGTCGATTTTTTGTTTATATAAAGACTGTCACTACACGGATCGAAATTTGTTAGCTTAAGTTCGCAAGGGCGCGATGACAATTAAAAAAAATCTCAAGAGTTTCTTCTTGGAAGTGTAATAAATTACAAATGACTTCGACATTTTGCTCTGTTGAGAAAAGAATTATTTTCAGATTTATCTGGAATATATAAATCTATTTGTGGACAATTCTCTTAAATTATCGTCCCAGCAAAAAAAAAAGAGTAAAGACATCAAAATGATCCGCAACTCATTATCCAGATGCTGTGAGCACTTGAATAATAATCGGTGAAATTGACATGGGCTTCTCATAGAAGGGATGCTATTCTTTTTAGGTCCATTTCAGAGCATTTTCATCAGATTTTATAAGCCAGTGAACAACTTAAGATATTTGTATGATAAAAAGTTGTTTTTGCTAGATATTTTTGGTCTAGATTTATTTGAAGAATTAAAGAAAGCTTAGTCTAATTATTCTCTCAATGAATTGTTGTATCTGATAGCGGTAGTTTGATCATAAGAAACTACCGCTAGAACAAAAAGTTCAGTCTGTCGATCTGTCGAAATTTGTGCATATGAAGGGGCATCTGGCATAGGCGAATTAAACAGTTTTATGAGGTCATTTCTTGATTTTTGTTCATAAAACAAATATCGTAAAAACTGTTTTCTTTTAATGGCACTATGGCATTTTATATGTAGAATAGTCCAAACTAATGGAACACTTTTGTTCCAATTTGCTTCTAATCACTAACTAGGCAGTTATGCGATTCAGGAATAAATTAAACAGAATTAATCGCCTATAATGTACTTGTTCAATAGCTGATCGCATATGAATGTCTCTTAACCTGATCTTCGAAGAAAATGTGCATAACTATGCAGATTTGAAAATAGGTCATTAGCCAAGAGATTTAATTTCTTGATTTCGGATACCAAATTTTTCCTATTTGTAACTGTAATATCCCGTAGAAACGAATTTTTTTATTCTTAAAATTGTAAAATTGCTGACAAACTTTATTATTATTGAAGTAAAGAATTAAAAGGTTTAAAAAAAATCTTACGAAGTGGCAGGTGCAATCTATTGATTATACAACTATTTATAAAACAGTTGTTTACAAATTGGTATTTGAAAAATTTCTTCGCGAAAAACATGGCTTCCCTGCTGCAAAAGACAGCTTCAAATTTTATGACCAATTTTTTTTTTTTTTATGCAGTGTCAATGTGAAAATCTGATTTCAATATTTCGCGTTTTGCCCATCTTTTGATCCTTGTACGCCAAAAAACAATTTCGAAGTGTGTAAGATCGCGTAAAATGAACAGCATACACATATTTTATGCACCAAGTAATTAATTTCTTAGTTTGAGAAATATTAATTTCATATGATAATCAGTTATTGAATTCGACGAAATCGGATAGTAAACGATATTAATGTTATAGCTCATTCAGCGCTAGTGCTAGTGAAATTAAGTTATTTCGTGTATTTTCTGATTTCGACTCTTAACAGCTGATTTTCGATATAATAATCAGATGTGGAACGGAACGAAGTGGCAAAATATGCAAAATTGCTTGCTTTTGCCGGCAGTTTGAATGAGAAATTAAGCAACGTCTTTGCGAGAAATGTTGATTTTGCGAATTAGTTGTTTGGGCATGCAAAATACCATATGTTGTGTGGAAATCTAATATATATATATATATGATTCCGAGTGCATTATAAACTCAGCCTAAGGGTACATACTCGTATATATCAGCCTTGATATATAAGCCTTTGATTACAAGATTTGTCCAAAGCAGACATGTTCCTATACATAAATCCTCGTGAGCAATAAACTCCGAATGATGTGTATATGCTGCGCTTCAAATCAGTATATCAGAAGCCATATTCTTATACATAATACAACCGTTTTTTTTTTTATTGGAGGTTGTAGATTTTACAGTTTTATAGATAATTTTACTACCTGTACTGGAAAAAACATTTTAATTAATTTGAATTGGAAAGGATTTTGGCTATTACGGCATAGTTTAGCTCAAATAAACTGTACATCGCATTCTGATGAGTAATATTATGTAAAATATATACAACGGGATATGCGTGTATAACAAAAATTGCATAATGAAATCAAATTAGTTTGTTAAAAAAATATGAAATAACAATTAGTACAATTTTAATTGTAAAAGCAAAAAAAAAAAAAAAAAAATAATACATAAATAAATAAAAATAATTAGGGCATGCTGAATTTGAATCTATCGTGTATGTTAATATGTAAATGTGGCCTCTACGAAATGCCAGTTTTTAACTAAACATTGAAGTGAAAAACCTGAGTTGCAACGATAGTGGGAATGTCGCATAAGCAGTACTTGGACGATACACTTAGATATCCAGGGAACACATGTGTTTCTGAATCAGAAGCTCAGAAACCTAGGTGAATGAGAACTTCGGCACGTAAGTTTCCGATGTAATTCAGGGCTACTGTTATGTTACATCGGGAATATTCTGCGTCGGGGTTTCGCCTCATGTATCAAATGTTTTTAATACATAACCTGGTATGAAGTCGGCATTGATATTGAAATGTTGAGATATAGCCCCATAACATACAATATAATCAGCTGTAAATCGCAATCAAATCGCGAATGCGACTATACTATATTTTTTATATTCCGGTGTCAACTACCGCTAATTGGGGTGACGACTCCCATTGAGTTTTGAGCGAAATACACACAAATACGGTTCCAAAAAAATAGCTTCGATATTAGACATATTCAATCCATACTGTAAAGTTTTAATTTCATTTTAAATTAAATAAAACATGCATTTTACTTAACTTCTTAATACAATACAATAATAATAACTTTCACAACAGAAAATACAAAAAAAAGTAAATTAATTAATTCAAATAATATAAAATGTGCACTTTGTAAAATTTATTAATAATTATAATTGATAGTATGTAATTCTTATAAAAAATTTTCTAAGCAAAACATTTAAATAACATTAAAAAACTGAAATGCACTATACATGAATCCAAACAAAACGATTACGAATAACCACAAAGGAATTACAGTGAAGAAATTTTTCTTTTTCCAAAAAACAAACGCCATATTCTTCGTAATAACTCTCGAAATATACATAGAAAACAGATCACGCTGCTAAAGTCTGGCTGTTATTCCATTTAAATAAAACGATTCCGAGTATAAGACAATTTATTAATACTTAAAATCAATAATGAATATTATAAAAAGAAAGATGAACATCATTACCATTAACATTTCTCTAGATTCATGTTCATTATTTTCTATATAAAAATCAAAAAATATTCTCACGACCATGTATTAACCACATTACTGACATTTATTTCAAATTCCATTTGTATCACAACACCGCCTATTTTATTAATATAACTAAAATTTGTTTATTTTTTATTACTTTCTAAAAAAGTTTATAAAACATAATTTAAAATAAACATTTTAATAAGAGTTTCAAATTCAAATAAAGTATTCAAATTCAAAATGATAAAAGCAAAAAAAAAAAAAAATGACTAAGTAATAAAGAAAAAATCATACAACATTTGAAATCTATTGAAATGTTTGAAAGCAAAAGAAGTAAAAAAATATATAAAATAAATACAAAAAATGAAAACTGAAAATTTGAAAAATGTTTTCTTTCATGAAGTACTTTCGACATAGAGAGAAAGCGGTAGGTAATAAATGTGTTTTTTTAAGTATTTCAAAAAAAAATCATGAAATCTGGCTGCAATTTCTTCAGCAAAGTCTGTCTGTTACATGGAAAAATTGTGTGGAATCTCAACAAACTTGAATTCACTTTTTAGTGAAGCTAATGTTAAAATTAATATTGCATTGAAATAGCTGCAATTGTTTTCTCTAATTTGACACTTGCTCCATACGAATAATCTAAATTTGCTCTAAATTTAATATTTTCTTAATCTATGACCAGCTAATTTTATCTAAAAAAAAGAAGGCGTAAAAATAGTTAAAGCAAAAGTGGTGATTCAAACGTTGGCTTTCAATCAAATAAAATTTTTTTCAGCGATGCAGAATTTCTCACGTATTTTTTTCGAAAACTACCTCAAAAGGTAGTTGCAGGTTTGGACTGCAACCAGTCCAAAGGCGGCCATTTAAGTGACATTGTATTTCGTACATAATGGCAAGATCCAAGCATTATACTGAAATAAAAGTTTTATCGAAATCGTACCTTTATGTGTTTTATTTAACTGTACTTGAAAACGAAAACTGGATAACCCTATATTAGCCAGGAGAATCCTTTTCTGTACTTATGAAGTAGAGCCGTATATTGGTTTTAATTAGCGAATATGTAATAAAAGTATTGAAAAAGTACTGAACATTACCATCATGGGAAGTATAACTTACTCATCGTCCTGTAAGTATGGGTATCGAAAATGCCCTCTTTAATCTGTTTTCAATTGGACAGTTTTTTTTTTTTTTTAATTTTTCAATAATCAAACTCGAATTTATGGGTATCCAGTGAAACAGAGCATAGCGGATTAATCGCCGTATCTGTCACTAACTCTGGTATATTGAATTTAACTAACCAAGAAATGGTAATTAATCACAAACATTAAATTAAAAAGTGATACATTTTGAACTATCTCTTAATAGATTTATTAAGATCTGAGACATAAGTGTGATCGTGGCTTTCAAATGACCAGATCAATAAAAAAGAGAATGAAAAATAGAAATAAATAAATAAATAAATTTAGAGATTTTTTGAGACAATTATAGTTTTTTTAAACGAGTTTTTTTTCTGAAATTTTCATGCTTCCCAATTTTTATTAGACATTTGTGATAAAAAAAAGTGTGTCTACAATTTCCAATTTTCTAAATTTCAGGTCCCGTAATATAGTAACTCTAAAAATAAATTGTTCAGTTTTTGGGCAACTGTACTAAAAAAATTATACTTTTTATAAATCCTTTTTACTAATCTGTCTAATTCCCTAAAGTCATTTTTACCTCATCAGTTTTTGTATTAATATAAAAATATTATCGAATTATCCACAAATAATGTCAAAACTGTCATATAAGTGTATTAGTAAGTCATCCCCTTAGATAACGCAAAAGGGGAAAACATACTATTAGATTGGTTTGACAGATTTAATCTTATTTGTAAAAATTAACAAATATTTAGTAGGAAAATTTTAGCAAACTGTCCGCAAGTAGCGTAAAATCTGTTTAATCGGTATGTTGGTGTGTCATTTCCTAACCAATCTCACCTCGTTCAATTTCGATTACTCCATCTGTTATCGCTTAGTTGTCATTTCAAAGTTGTCGTCTTTATATGACTGCATTGTTTACCATATTTCGTACAAACAGCTGATTATTGTCCTTTTACCCATTTTTCTTGTGGCGCGATTGCTTTGAAGTCATTAATTTCACAACATTATACAAATTTGTGATTGTTCAATTGAAAATAAAGGAAAACGTAGCCTAAATTATGTAAATATTATACTAATAAGTGAAAAATGGCTATCAATGAAGGCATATTCTCCATACGTTTGGTAATAGCAGACTTTTATATGGATAAACCTCTGCCGGGTTTAGATCCAGTCTACTCAGAATTTCGTGGAAAAGAAATTAAAAAGGTGCTTTGCATCCCATGTCATGACAAAACACTGTTATTCATTTAATATTTATATTTGAAAGGTGCCCATAATACGGGTGTTTGGATCCAATGCACAGGGTCAAAAGACGTGCATGCATGTGCACGGTGTATTCCCCTACTTCTATGTACCGTACGATCAGAAAAATTTTGAATCTGCAAACAAGGCAATATATCAGATGGCAATTAATTTGGATAAGGCCATTAACATTTCTCTAAGTCAAGGTAGTTCGACGGTTCAACATGTCTTCAAAGTGCAGTTGGTAAAAGGAATGTAAGATCTTGTTTGAAAATGTTTTGATGCTTGCAAAGCTGATTATTGTCTCAATTGTTTTTTAGCCCCTTTTATGGTTACCATCGCTCAGATCACCAGTATCTTAAAATCTATATGTTCAATCCACGTTTTGTGCGGCGGGCAGCAAATCTTTTACAAAGTGGAGCTATTATGAACAAAAATTTCCATCCACATGAATCTCATGTCCCATACGTTCTACAATTTATGATTGATTACAATCTATATGGCATGAGTTTCCTACATGTCCCTATGGAAATAGTAAAATTTCGTCGTTCTGATTCATCGGCAGAAATACCATTCAAGCATATACAAGAATCGCAAGTTTTGGATTGTAATGTGGCAACAAAATTATCGTGTAGCACTCTAGAAGTAGACGTAGGATCTAGCTTTATATTGAATCGTTTTCAGCTAATTGCTAAAACGAGTGCGACACATACCAATCCGGGTATTGAATCAATATGGCACGATGAGAAGCTAAGGAGACAAAAGTTGGCACAATCCGTGCAAGATGATGAAGAGAAGATTAAGGTTGTAACTATAAAACGAGCAAGTAACTAAAAACTTCAACCATCTTTACAATTCCATTCTTGTGATTTTAGATACCTCCCCTTGAAGTGCCTTCAACCCAAGAAAGACCGAATGTGTATCCTACTGAAAGTGAAATTTTCTATCGTACAGCTTTGGTGAGTAAACTAGTGGCCTTGGAAACCTCCCTAACAGAAAATAGTCAAATATCGGATGAAACCGTAAACTGTACATTTCAATCGAGTATGACAAATGCAACGAATGTCGCGTTAAACAGTAACGTGACTGCCGTGAACCGCCAACAGAAACGTACCTTTAATCTAAGGAAGATTTTACAAAACTCTGTGTATCCTGAGGAGTGTACACCAAATGAGAACTTAGTAAATGCTTCGGTTGTTGAAAATCATTTATCGAATAAAAGTGCATTTCAACAAAACCTAGAAATGGCTGCGTGTAGTGAGGAAGTGGAAGTTTCCCCTGAAGATGAAAGTGTTTTCATGGATGATACAATAATCGATGAGCAACTGGTGTTGAATTTAACCCAAACGCAACAACAGCTACACGTGCCACTGGACGCTACTTGTAAGTATTAGTGAATAAATCTTAAGAAATTACTTGTTTATTAGTAAGTATATCTAATTGTTATCTATTTTAAGTACGAGAAGAAGATTTGGAGTTATTGGATGTTCTACAGCAATTGGAGGAAGATAATAACGGTGATAAAATAGATCTAGATAGTAGTTTAGCGCCTCTGTCGCAAGAACATAACAATTGTAAGTGTACAAAAAATATAAATATTTTTCAAAATTTTATACAAATCATATAATATACTATTATAGACATTACATTGTGATACGTTATATTGTTTAAAAATAACCTGATTTCAATTTCAATGGCGTTAATATGGAAAAACAGAAAGATTTTTCACCTTCACGAATAATTATAATAATTTGTATACCTTTCGCATGTGGTACAAGCTATATTGGTTTAGTGATAGATAGATCCAACAAAATGTATGCCGATTTATACATAATACAGATGAAGGTCCGTACTTATCCTACTTGTAATTGCAGTGAATATATTATATTATATATATTTTAATACAAAGATGCCATTGGCTTTTAACAAATTGACTCTTGCACTAATCTAGTACCCATAAAAAGCCATCAAAAGCCTTTTCCATAACAAGAAGCGCCATGGTCATAGATACTTAGACTCAAATTCATTTTTTTATTAATTTTTGTAATTCGTTTTACCTATTGAGTTGTACTGTGTTAGGGACGAAAGTTGCACATCAGGTGTAATTTTCTTCAATACTTTCCTTAGACTACTAAGCAGGCTTATTGGTCCGTAATTTCCACTTTCACTAGGATTTTTACCGATTTAGCTGCAAGCCAATATTAGGTAACTTTTTTCTTAAGACCTTAGCAATATTCCAGAAAGGTTTAAATCTGGTGTTTAGCTGTCTCAATTTTTCATCCAGCATTTGTTTCTGTACTCACATACCATATTTATATCCGAATTGTTTGTTTAGGTGTTTGTAAAAAATCCATAGTTAAATGTGTTTGCCTCTTATAATAATTTATCTTTTTAATTAAATATTATATTAGCGGATTAGGCAACATTACATCGAATTTATTTTACTTTGTCAGTGGTGCACATTGTATTTTCTGCATTGGTCAACGCGCCATCCATCTCGTAATCATTTTTATTATGCTCGTAAAATTAAGTATAATTGGCTTAATCAATGTTTCGCCGATCAGATGTATATTTTTAACTTGGTGGGATCGATGTGATAGAGAATACTTGTGCATTCGGTTTGATTACAGTGATTACAGCTTCAGTTAAGTGGAAACTATTATTTTTGTGATTTCAAAATATACACACAGTCAAAGACGGACGTTAAAAGCAATATGAAATATGTCTTTTGCTTAAATATTTGAACATTTTTATTTGGTACTAGCTGACCCGGCAAACGTTGTTTTGCCTTCAAAATGCCTTTTGAAAAAAAAAATGGTATGTTTGTCACCTACTATTATTTGATTCAATGTTAATGTGGTAAAAAAAATTAATTGCAAAAATCTCATCTCCAACGCCATCTATCACTTCAAATAAAACCTTTTAGACCTTCCGGAATACTCTACCAATAATTTAAGACCAAAATGAGCCAAATCGGTCCAACCGTTCTCGAGCTTTAGCGAGACTAACGCACAGCAATTGATTTTTATATATATAGATTGTTAAAAAATTGTAATGTGTGAAAACGTATATAAGGTACTAAGAAATATATAAATTCTAATTTGTAAGATTTTAAATTAATAAAACGTTCTAGTTTATGTTATATTAAATGTAATTAATGTCTGAAAAGGGAGCCGAATATTGACCACAGACGGAAGGAGTCAAAATGTGTGTCGACTCCTTTAAATAAATACGATTTAGGAAATACATAATTTAAAAAAAAATTAATTTATCACAAATATTTTGTATCTGAGTAAATTGGGTAGCCGCAAAGTTGAAATAGCGTCAAAAGTTCGACCGGTCAAAAGATGTAGTGCCCCCAACAAATTTCGGCTGTAGACAACGTATCCGTTCATTATAAAATAGGTAGTCCCATTTTCCAGTAAAAGTTTATAATATTTAATGTTTTTTAGTAATCACGCTTACAGTTATCTCGGGCCCCTACAAGTGCATATAAATCAGTAATCTGTCAATTATCACTATTTATTGGGAAGAAGTAGTAAAACTGAAGATTTTGAAGATTTGTAAAAAAACAAAAATCCACCATTCATCATCTGGAAATCGATTCAGTGCTTGCATGGACATATCGCAGAAAATGTGGTGACTCGTCGCCGTAAAAGTGGGTCCCCCAAAAGCGCCCTCAATCATGGTGTGTTTGGTTTATTTTGAGACTATCGCAGATTAATCTTATTTGTTGGAGAAATACTGAAAATTTTAAACGAAATTTCAGTCCCCAATACAATGCTTAAATCGACATAGATTTTTGTAATGGTCACCCTTCATACTGAACACCAAGATAAGGTAAGCATTTGCCCTCTTGGTACTCGTTTATGTGTGATTTCTGTCCGTACTGAGAGGTCTCGGGACATCTTCGCCATTCTTGATCACTGTTACATATTAATTCTCTTTTTTTTATAAAATTAAATTAAATATATATTTTTTTTTTTTTTGCAAATTACATTTAATTGCCCAGGTGTTTTATATGACGTAGAGAAGAAGAGTAAAACTAACATAATATATTAAGATTATATTAAATTTAATAGTTTTTTCATAAGATTTGATAAATATTTGTATTTAGCAAAGTTTTATACTTATGTTTACATTTATGCACTATTGAATTATTTGAAGAAATGTGGTAAATAAATACCACTCAAACATTGCTCTCATTGGTGACTGGACTCAATTCTGTGTGACATTTATATATAACTCTTTTTATATCTTTATATATCTTTATAAATCTTTACAAACATTTGTTTAAAAAACGTAAACATTTTTTTTTTTTTGTGAAATTTAATTTCTTTTTCAAATTTTGATAGTAAAAAACAAATTCCTTTGCATCCTATGAATGATATATGGGAGAGCTTTTCACATTCAACGAACTTACAAGCATTCTGTTTTTATACTTATTCAACGGTACGCATAGTTTGACGACGATTCCAAGCGTCACAGTTTAAGAAGAAGTGTCATCAGACATATCGATGTGGTCGCCGTTCAAATATAAGAGATTGAACCCGCGGTCATGCGAATGATAGTTGCGTATACTAACCATCGCAACATGGTCGGTCACTGTAATTTTATATTCAATTGGCCGTAAGGCTTCTAATTGCAACTAAATTTAAAAAGAAAAAAATCCTATGACGACTCATTTGTTCTTTATGGATGAAAGCCTTTTAACATTTTTCCTCAAGTTTAATAACTTTTTTCAAATCCCATAATATTATATTACTAAATAATTGTCTAATTTTCTCTCCTTTAGACGCCTTATCCCCCACATTGCTAGATAAAGAAACAGCCGAGTCAGCTTTGCAGCAACAAACATCTGACAATGAAAATGTAGATGATGATGATAATATACATGATTTCTCCATAGCCCTAGAAAATTTAGATGATCTGATTTTAAAAATAACGCAAAGCCAAATAAATCACCACGAAACATCGAATAACCCACCACAAACTGATGGTGCTGATGAATTACTAAAAACTCCAACAAAGGCTACCTCCAAATCATCAGCCGTTGCAAAAACTCCTCCGCGTACACCGACTACACCAAATCAAAGGCGTTTAACATTGGGATCTCCCTCTCGATCACCAAGAACACCGAAGAGTGGTTACAAATATAAACCGTTACCACTGATTATAACAAATCGTTCCACGGGAAAAAGTAAGTGCTGATTTATTTATTTTATTTTATTTTATTTATTTATTTATTATTATTTATTTATTTTTTTAGAAACTGCTTCTGGGCCTTGTAAGGATGCGACCACGCCCTCTAAAGACACAATTACTGAGAGGGGAAATAGTTTGTATGTACGATATTTGTTTAAATGATTGTTATTTTAATATTTACAACCAATCTATTTTTGCAGACCCACAGTTTCTTTACGCAAAAAATTAGCTTTGACTGAGTTGCGACGAAAAAGTATCTCAATAGAAACTAAGGCTCGAGAAGATGCAAATAATTTGGTTCAAAATTCAAAGTAAGCAGGTAAATTAGTTTTAGAATATGATATTAATAATATTTGGAGTATAAAACGCGTACCTAAATGAACGTAAAACATTTGAGCACACTTATAAATTTGAAAATTATCAGAGTTTCAGATAAACCTCTGCAAAACATAAGTTCGTAATTAAATTACCACCCAAACTTAGCACAAAGGAGCCATTGAGTTTTTTTTTTTTTATTTATGTATCTATTTATTTGAGATATTTGTGTATCACATACAACAAAATAACAATCTTTTTAATTGCAGCGTGATCTTAACATTAATATTTAGAAATATATATAATTAGTAAAAAACAAGAAACAAAATTTTAATTTTATTAAATCATTATGTCCGAAATTGGAAATTTAAGAAGTTATACTGTATATTTAATAAGTTTATCAGTTATTCTTATTGAATGCATTAGAAGGTTACAAATATTTCATTTTTAAACTGCAAAACGTTACCGGTTATTTTGACACTAAATGGTAAAGAGTTCCAGAGACGTTCAGAATATATTTGAAATTTCCATTCAGATATTCCAATTTCAATTCATTTTGTAAGCGGTGTTGAGTGTACATCAATAGCACTCTCAGATGTAGCGAACTAAGTCGAGAACATAAATAAATAGGTCCCACGTTATATATGACTTTATGTAGAAGAACTAGTACTCTTATCATCATCTACTGATCATTTATCTAAGCTAACGTCATATAAAGATTTTGAAAAAGGGAAACCCTATACGATTACACAGCTTTATAAGCAACATTTAGTGTACGAGTTTGCCGCCCCTAAAAAAGTTTTTTCACTTGGGGAAACAACAATTTACAGGGGAGGTGAAAAAAACTTTGATACATGCATTGGTAACCCCAAGTTTTGAATACTATTTAGAAACATATGTAAGAGCAAATAGGCGTTATCTACGGAGATTGCAATTAGCGCTTAATGCCGCCATGCGGTATCCATATTCGCATAAACTTTATGTTTATATAACACCATTTGTTATAGAACATTCTTTGATTTCATAAGATTTAGATCACTGTTTTTATTTTACAAAACATATTATTACTTCAGAGCTCCGCGCTTCCTTGGACAATCATTTGTCTTTACACATTCCCCGTGTAGTAGGAACTTTATTATCCCTTAAATAACATATTTGATGGATAAATCATTTCCTGCTCGAGTAGATCGGCAATACAACTTATTACCAAGCGGCATGAAGAACATTAATCTGTCCCATTTGAATTTTCGAAAACAACACCTTCAATAATCTAGACACATAATTTTTAATTTTCATTAAATCTTTCTATATTGAAAGCTTAATATAACCTTCATATCGGTGGTTTTTTCTCTACATTCTCTCGAATTAATTGATAGTTTTAGTAATTTATTTATTCATTTTGATATAATTTATGCTTATAATCTCCACTTATTCAGAACCATTAAGAGTAGTTTCCAAGTTTATAAGCTTACAATACATTTAGTTGTATATTATATTTTCATAGCCAATTGGCCGTAATTACAAAGACTCTAATTACGAGTTGTAACTAAAATATGAAAGTTATAATAATAAATTAAAAAAAAAAAAAGAAATCACCTCAGTCAAATAAATTGTAAATCAAATCAATCATTTAAACCAAATTATTCTCCTTTGTCGCTTCCTGTAGGTTTTAGCTATTTCTTGCGTTCCCGCAATCGAAACTAACAGTGTCAATTCTTTATAGTGTAATGCCATCGTGGTCGAATCGATGGCATTGGTATAGCGTTAGCAGAATTTGAATACGCGAAGTTGATGTCAACCAAAAAGATCCAGTTTTTTATTTATGTATACACTTCTGTATACTATCAAGAATTATCACTAACATGGTCATTATAAAAGCAAAACATTCTGTGGACAATATAGATCTTGGCAGCTGATATTTTAACAGTTCCTTTGGTTTTAGGCTTTCTCAGGAAGAAGAATATAAGTGACACATTAGTAGACTATTGTTTGACTAAAATAAGGATGAGCTATGGTATGTTTGTGAATGGATGTGTAAGATCTGGGATAGGCTGGTCTATTGGATGATGTAAAATGTAATAAATGAAAGGAATGTAATCTATAGGAAAATTCAAAAAGTGTGCCACCTTATTTTTGATTAACTCTGTGCACCTATGGGGGCAATTAAAAAGTTGCGCTGTGTCATGACGGTTTCTCCGATAAGAGGAGCATTGAACTAAGATCTCGGTTGTCATCCTTACATGATAACTACTCAGTATGTTATTGAAACCGGCCCTTAATTGCCCCAAAATGCCTCCCGTTTGACGAGGAAGTTGTGTCTCCGAGTTAGCTATCGCAAGTGGGTGTTCGTTACAGACTCTTATTATATTTACAGCCATTTATGGTCTCGGAGAAAGCTGTTCGGAAAGCTGCTATCAATAATATGTCTCACAATTTGCTGGATGTTCATGCAATAGTTTCTAAAGCCCTTTCGGATGTTTCTAGGAGGAGGATCATCCATCCAACATCTGATATTGGGACGCATAGGCAGGTGACAAAACAATATAAATTACTTTGTTAATAATTTATTGTATTGTCTGATTGGCAACAGCGCATCAGTATCAGCGCAGTGTTATCAGTTTACACTGTCAATCTTTATCAGCTAAGCTATATAACTAGCAATTCTGAAGACATAGGAGCTAATGCATTTCAAATAGCAACAGTTATTTAGATTTTGAAGGACAATTTATGACTATAACTTACTAAAAAAAATTTATTCATATGAAATTTATCATAGTGTTGGCCCCAGACGTTCAAGCAGAGTTAAGGATTTGGATAAAACCCACGTTACCTGCAATCTAACACCAAGAAGAACTAATGAAAAACTTCTGAAAGTATATAACGTCAATAATCGGAATGTTAATGATTTCGATTCGGATTTTCTTAAAGAGAAATCAATTTGTAAGAGCATATCAACTGAATTCACTAAGCAAAAGAAAAATTCAAATCATTATAATAGAGAAGATGTCACTTCTTCCAAACCAATATCTAAGCAAAACGATAATACTGGCACAATCGAAAAAGTTCAACACCATTTCAATCACAATCCAAATGATGTAGCCAACACGGAGAATTCCGGCTTTAATTTACCATTAGATGCAGAAGATGATAATAATGAAATTGTAGATTCTGATAATGAATCTTTTATACAGTTACGAAAAACTCCAAATTTAAAGCGATTACGTCGAAGTTTTCTATCTAAGCGTTCTTCCAAAAGACGCAAATGCGATATTAATGATGTCGATGTAGTAAACTCTTCCAAATTCGACAGTTCTACAAAATTGGTACATTCTACTAACTTTGAGAACACGAAGAAGCATTTCGAAATAAGCGAAAATCAGCAAATCTCGCCAGGTAACAAGACGGTGAAAGATTCAAGTTTGAATGCTAAAACATGTGCTTCCGATACAGATAAATTATTAAATACAAATGCAATAAGGAAGCCAGAAATTTTTTCTGATCAATCAAAAAAGAGATTGAATAATCATCTGAAAGCAGATATAGAAAAGGCTGCTGGAGAAAATCCAAAGCCCGTGGAAACTGAGAAAAGTGAAGATAATCAATCACCATCAAATAAAGGTCAGAACGTTTTGAGGAATAACAAAATACTTGTAAAAAATTATCAAAATGTCGAGGAATCTAACATTCCCAAGCAAATTGATCACAAAACAGATGTTAAAAAACCATCATCGGACACTATAAATATTAAAAATATGTTAGAGTATAATAATGAACAGCCGATTTCGAATGTTGAGACGATTTTGAGAAAAAGCAAAAGAATAGGAGCAAAAGATCACAAGGATGATATTTCCACCACTTCCAAAGAAAGTTTGTGCAAAACAAAAGATACGAAAGGACGCTCAATCAATGTCGAAATTTCTGTAGAAGCTAATAATGAGGATGAAAACGCATTAAAATCTTCATTATCTTTTAAACGAACTGCAGTATCGCCAGATGCTTCTAAATCTATATTTCCTGAAACAAAAGGATCGTCGAAATTTGATAAACACCAAGAAGGAGCAAGAAAGATTATTAGAAACATAAGGAATTGCCGCGTTAGACTTAAGAATATGGCGAAGGAAAATTTTAACAAATTAGGAAAATTGGGAATTATGGAAATATTACCGGAATCAGAAGGTTATTCCAACAAACCTTTGCCGCAAAAAGTTCATAATATTAAAGGGAATGAAATGAACAAAAAGAATGACGACGAAACTAGAATTATTGAAATATTATCAGAAGAATCAGAGAAGATTCAGCATGGTTTATCTCTTGAAACATGTGCTAACAATTCAGATAGAGAAAATGGTTTACCAAGTAGTAACGATTCAAATCCAAGTCAAATGGCGTTATCCATTGGCGACTCGAATAAACTTCTACATGTACATAACACTGAAAATCTGTTAAAATCTCTGTTAAACCTGGCCGGTAGTGAAACAATTGAAAGTCTCCTCAACTCTGCGGAGTCTAACGTTAAGCCCCTTCCAGCATCGCAAACATCCTCCAAAAATCTGTTTACGGACTCTCCTGGAATACCCCATAGTTCAGATGAAGAAATTGCAGAAACGCCACCTTATAACGATATTGCAGACGCTAATGTTTCAAGCTTAAAACACATTTCAAACTTGCACAGTCCTTTACTATTTTCACAGAATTCAAGTCCGAATATTATTCCACATAATAAGGAAATTCTAACTACCAAAACTAGTTCAATTTCCAATTCAAAGGAACCTGTTACATTCATTTCACTGTCTACTGGATCAGAGGCAAATGTCATGCATGGTTCACCAACATCTTCTGATACAGCAGTCGTATTAGCTCCTTTAGATTTGCCGCCTACGAGAGAAGAAGTTGAAAAGGGTTGTATTAAATTGAAACTGCCTGAATACGAATTTCAACAGCCCTATTATAGCAATCCAGATGATATTACCAAACAAAAGGAAGTTGGTTTTACTATACTACAAATATCGGGGAACAAACTAAGTAATTTGGAAGAATTTCAAAGTATTTTGGGAAACGATTTAAAAGGTCTTTGTGCTTGGAGACGTAATCAACTCCTACGTTTAGGTGGGCCAGCAGTGTTAAATAAATATCGTAATAACCAACGCATACGAGAATATTTCGCCGATCACAAAACAGTGGCAATGACACCTCAAATGATTGCACCCACCAGGCAAGAAGTAAAAATATGGCTTAAAGCTCGGGAACTGTTGAAAAACAATGGAGACAATGAAGAAGCCAAAAAAGAGACATTTGACAGACTAGCGGAAGAAGACAGTCCCATAAAAGTACGACGACAGAAAGTTACCTTGATGTTAAATAATGAAGATGACGACAGCGGAGATGACTGTAACAATAGTTTAGATTGTTCGTCGAGAAGCCTGACACTAACTCCTTTAACACCAACAACTCCCATAGCAAAAGATGTCCACAAGCAGAAGATAAACAAAAGCTTTACTCCCGTAACCACGAAATTGGAAAAAATTCCTTTAGAACGATTAAATTTCTTGAGAAGGCGTAATAACAGACGTATCTTGAGACGCATTCCATTAATTCAAAAATTCAAAGAAGTTGTAGAAGAAGACAAATCGTCTGCAACTGTTCAAAAGTCCCAAGAAAGTGATGTTATATCAGCAAGTGAAGAGAGTGCTGCACCCAATTCCCAAACAAGTGAGACATCAAGTGTATCAAGCCAGACTGCTTTAGCGGAAATGAATCGTTCCTCATTTATGAAACAAATTCAACAACATGATGTCACCATTGGTTGTAGCAATAACAACAATTCAACATTAAATAATACATTTGGTTTCAAAGTAGCATTGGAAAATTTACAACAAGCCAAGGCGGATATAGAGGTAAGAGAAGTAAAATCACCCAACTTGCTTAATGCAGAATATATATACAGCGGGCGGTTTAGCCAAAAAAAAAACTAAAATTTATTTTTGAATAAAAATATATTCCAACTATGACTTCGAGGTACTTCATTGCACCGATTTAAATTTGACAAGCTAATATTTGTTTACGAAATCACCCATTGTATAAGAAATCCTTCGATAGACCTTTATAGGCATTTCATTAACATTTTTGAATAAATTTGAACAATATTTCAGACGAATTCGAAAGTATTTAATTCTTATTTCTTTTCAGTTTAATTTTCTCACAATTATTACTTTGGAGGTATTTGTTGGTACTCGCGATGACCTTTTTCCAGATCCCAGAGTTGATGAGATTCGTTGTCTGTTTTATGCCATTGAGAATAGCATTCCCAATGACCATATCGATAATGACAAAAAACTGCCCAGAAAATCTTGTGGCTATATAATGGTTCATGACTCCAGAGACGCTGTAGCCAAAGAAGGCTACATTCATGGCATTGATCATGATATTCAAGTTACAATTGTCAATAGCGAAATTGAGGCACTAGAAGCACTATTGGGTCTATGTTCGCATTGGGATCCTGATATTTACGCTGGCTATGAAATTGAAATGTCTTCATGGGGTTTTGTTATTGAAAGGGCCAAATATTTATGCTTAAATATAGCACCATTATTGTCCAGGGTGCCAACTCAAAAAATGAGAGATTTTGTGGATGAAGATCGTGAGCAATTTACGGATTTGGATGTGGAGGTAAAACAAAGGTATTTATAACGTTTATTGGCAATTATATAGCTTAGTTTTTAAAACCTAGATGAAACTTTGTGGACGCATTCTTTTGGATGTCTGGCGTCTGATGCGTTCAGAAATCGCTCTTACATCGTATACATTTGAAAATGTTATGTATCACATAATGCACAAGCGTTGCCCTTGGCATAGCTATCGTACGTTGACTGATTGGTTTAGTTCACCATCTTCACGCTGGATTGTCATTGAATATTATTTAGAAAGAGTACGTGGAACATTAGGATTGCTGGACCAATTAGATCTAATCGGACGCACCAGCGAGATGGCCAAATTAATTGGTATACAATTTTACGAAGTTTTATCTAGAGGATCGCAGTTTCGTGTAGAAAGTATGATGCTAAGGTAGACGATGAACATGCCAAAGAAGCTGTAATAATAAATATCTAAATCGTTTCAAAAATTTTAGAATAGCTAAGCCGAAAAATTTGGTGCCCCTATCACCCAGTGTGCAACAAAGAGCCCATATGAGAGCCCCAGAATATTTGCCCTTAATTTTAGAGCCCCAGTCAAGATTCTATGCAGATCCATTAATCGTTTTAGATTTCCAAAGTTTGTATCCCAGCATGATTATTGCCTACAATTATTGTTATTCTACTTGTCTGGGCCGGGTGGAACATTTGGGACAGTAAGTGCAGTGATCAAGATTGCAAACCGATAGAATAGCTTCAGTTATAAACAATCCATTGCAGATCCACTCCGTTTGAGTTCGGTGCTTCCCAACTACGTGTTTCTCCGTCTATGCTTCGCAAATTAGTCGATCGTGATCTCATAACAATTTCTCCTTGCGGCGTTGTCTTTGTTAAATCTTCCGTGCGTGAAGGTATATTGCCTCGTTTGCTTACAGAGATTTTGGATACCCGCCAAATGGTTAAGCAATCGATGAAAGTCCACAAGTCAAATTCTGCTCTACAACGCATACTACATTCTCGGCAGCTGGGCCTTAAACTGATGGCCAATACCACATACGGCTATACAGCTGCCAATTTTAGTGGTCGTATGCCAGCAGTCGAAGTAGGTGATTCCGTTGTGGCTAAAGGTCGTGAAACTCTAGAGAGAGCAATTAAAATAGTTGAAGCCAACGAGAAGTGGAATGTTAAAGTAGTCTACGGTGATACGGATTCAATGTTTGTTCTGGTACCAGGCCGAAAACGCGAAGAGGCATTTCGCATTGGTGAAGAAATAGCCGAAGCTGTATCGAAGCAAAATCCTCAGCCAGTTAAGTTAAAATTGGAAAAAGTCTATCAACCGTGTATACTGCAGGTCTGTGCCGTCCATTCTTTTTGCAATGGTTTATATGAAACATATGTATTGTGATTTCGTTACAGACCAAAAAACGTTATGTGGGTTATATGTATGAAACACCGGACCAAAAGGAGCCTGTGTATGAAGCTAAAGGTATAGAGACGGTTCGAAGAGATGGTTGTCCGATGGTGGCCAAGGTAAGTACGGGTAAAGTTGAATTTAATATTGAACTTGTTCTAGCAATAATATAACTAAACGTTGTACATCTATGGTATTATCATGGTATTATCATGGGCCACAAAAGCTTTTTAAACAAGTGGAATTTTATTGGTTCCCTTTAGGTTACGATTTAATGGCATGATATGTACGATAAATATCATACTTTTGATTTCATATTGATCACCACGACTGTTAACGGTGTTATCTAGATTGCAGCTGTGGCCGGGGAGGATGCTGTTTCCTATTGAAATTATTAAGATAGATGAAATTTAGATAGATCAGTTTCGCGCGTGAATATGACCCTTCGGCGGTTATATAATTCCGATTAAATAATTCCGCTTCATGTTAAACGAAAACTAGTACATAGTTTAATAATGTCGCATATAAATTATTGTATCGAAATATATGCCGGTACAATTTAAAGCAATATAACGAAAATCCAGTTGTCCTTCAATCTTGCTATACGTTATCTGTTCTGTTTTCGTCAAATTGTGCACGTGTCTCCGTTTGTGATACAAATTCTAGGTTGTTCTTTTCGTAACTTTATAGTTATTCGTTCATTGCTTTTGCTTTTTTTGCTTTTTTGTTTTAGGACGAAAAACATGCATAGTGAAAAATCCTAATAGGTGAAGTAGATCGTCATATTGTAAATCATATTTTTCTGAATATAAGATACACAAACTTTTTTATAACATTAGTATTGTGAAGTTGTATAATAAATTTCTTATCGAATTATTGAGAAGATACGTTGTAATATTGTAATTTAATCAAATCGGCTTTAAGGCTTAAAATTACAATCCTGAATAAATAAATTAAATTATAGTTTAGGCTTAGTCACTACCTGTTTTGTTTTAGTAGGATATTATGTACTAAATGCAAAGCAATTTCGTTGAGCCCAATTGTAAGAAGAATTTTATGTCTACATTTTCAACAGTCACTGCAAATATTGCCGACTACGAGTATCATTCCACCTGCGTACGTTTTTCGTTTATGATCTAACCTTTGTATACTTGACGTAATTTCGTGGGAAGAAGTTTTGTGTAATGTGACCATCAAAGACTAATTGTCAATTTTTTTAAATCACACAGAGCAGTCTTTCGGCAATACTCAAAAGACTGCACCACAGTGGCAAAATAGGCTGCAGGTAAAAGTGTATGTGGCTGATGAAACTGGCCCATGACGGTCGTCTATTGCTGTATTCTAATGGGTATTAAACTTGGATAATTTCGTCAACTTTGGCGTAATCCGAAGACGCCGGGTTAGATTTCTAGCAAGGGCAATGGTCGAAAGTTAATGTCAATATTTAAGTTTCGAATTCTTCAGTTAGAAATACATTTTCTTGCCTACTTCTAATAATATTATAGAGTGTTAAATTACACAAAGATAAGCTGTTGAGGACAGCTTGTCAAGAGTGGTGGGAGGAAAAAATACATCACATTCCTGATATCTACAGAGAAGATTCAATTGGCGAGCCAAAAATTGAGACAATTTAATTGAACACATGCCACATGGATTCCATTCAAAATATCAATCTAATGGACGTTTGGAGTAATGCGACAAAGCTAATTGATAAACGAACAAAGAAACAATTAATTGTTGCATGTGCTGTGAATGATAACAAATATATTCCAAGCCATAAAATTTAGCATCGAGACCTCTCGTATTAATCGCAAAAGTGATCACAATTTGTGTGGGCAGCCGGAAGCATAGAGGGCACTTCAATCTATGCTATTCAAATCCAGGGCCGTATATACGAATGGGATTGTCGTGAAAGTTTCTAAGGTAAGGCGGTGCATTCAGAGAATTCTAGCTTCTTGGACGCAGTAACTGCCGGATGACGAGACGAGTACGAGTCTCTGTCATAGTTATGATCTCTGTGTAGATCCGGATTATTCCACATTCTGGAGACAGTGAGCAAATCGAGAGGGCGAAACACTTTCTATGACAAATCTTATCATTTCTGTAAAAGGGAAAGCGGCACTAATGAGACGAGTCTCAATGCTAACTTGTAACTTGAGGAAACTCCTAGGCATCTCCCACGGTCAATATTGTATGTAGGATATGGGGCCCTGACCCAAGTGCATGCTGGACACCGCTTTCCCGAACACTTCCTTTCCTTTTGAAACCATCTTATTGGGTCGAGTAGTCGATGAGTGTGAACCTTTTAGTTTAAATTAACTTTTAGTTCTTGCATATTGAACTTGTCGTAGAAATAATCAAAACAAAATTCCAAATGCGACATTATGATACCAAAGCTGGGAATCTTCCTCCGAAATTGTTAATCTCTATGTACTATAATAGAAAGGTTAAAAGAAAAAGAATTGGACTTTGTAGAACCATCTATTATCCAAATGAATTGTGAAGATATGCAAGGTTGCAAAAAAAAAAAAAAACGCTGACGAATTCAACCATCCTTGATCCTAGTATAAGAGTATAAGAGAACATTATTGTAAGGTTCATTTTTTAAACATGTGACTAATTTTTAGATGTTGGAAAAAGTGCTGCGAATACTCTTCGAATCTGCCGATGTTAGCCAAGTGAAGCAATATGTCTGCCGACACTTTACCAAATTGTTGTCTGGTCGAGCCAATTTACAGGATTTGATATTTGCCAAAGAATTTCGTGGCATGAATGGATACAAACCAAATGCCTGCGTGCCGGCATTGGAATTAACTAGGTAAGCCTTCGGGATAATAGTACACATCATTCAACAAATTAAGTCATTAACTTATATAATGAAGAAAATGGATACAAACGGATCCACGGCGCATACCACGCAGAGGAGAACGGGTACCTTTTATAATTACAAATGGCCCACCAGGTGTACCACTGATACGGCTCATACGACATCCTCATGAAGTATTGGCCGATGAAGGCCTTAAAATCAATGCTATTTACTACATAACTAAGGCTATAATACCGCCTCTCAATCGATGTTTGCTTTTAATAGGAGCTGATGTCAATGAATGGTAAATTTTTCCGCCATTTTTTGAACATTCTAAGAGCAAATTTTGTTCCTTCCCTTTACTAGGTTTGCCAGTTTACCGCGTAAAGTCCTCATGACCCCCGCCTTATCAATAGCCAACGAGGTTATTGCTTGTCCCAATAACAAATCTAAAAAAAGTACCATATCACAATTTTTCTCTACTACAAATTGCATCACAGATTGTGGCCGTCACACCAAGCAGGGCATTTGTGATGTATGCAATCGTAATCCATCACGTTCTATGATTACTCTACAAATGAAAATTTCGAAAATCGAAAGAGCCTATCTAAGCACTCAGCAAATCTGTCAATCATGTTGTGGCCGTGTGGGTGATCTTAAGTGTGATTCTTTGGATTGCCCGGTTTTGTATGTATTAGAAGTGAAACGTCGTGATCTACAACAAATTGGGCATTTTCGAAATTTGCTGGAGGAGAAATTTTAAATTACAGTTTATAAATTATAGGATTAAATGGTTATTAATTTAAATTATGCTTAATATAGAATAGAAATATGTTTGATTCCATGGAATGCATTGTTAACCCACGAAAATATAGAATCATTTTAACATAAAATGAAACCTTTTCGAAATTGAATGAAACCTTTTAAAACAAAAGAGAAAAACAAAAAAACATTTGAAAAAAATAAAAAAGAGTAACTCCATTAACTCTAAGTTATCAGAATTTACAGATTCTTATAAGAGTCAAATATATATTACTATTTAATACGCTTCGGGACTCAGAACTATAAATTTCCCGCTTTTCCCCACTCTATACCAGTTGCAGAAACAAATACATAAAAGGAATTATCTAATTTTCCAGCAGTTTTGTTAATTGAAAACATATATTTTTTAAGAAAAAATCTGAATATCTTAATAAATTACCAGTTTCTCAGAGAGAAAATTGATTATGTGCTTGATGGGTTACGTGTTTGAATGTCGAAGAACACTCTTCGTATTAACTTTTCTAAGTCCAAATCTATACCTTATTCGAACCTAACTGAAGGAGATTTGCGAGTAGTTTGTAATGGTTCCAATATAAAGGTTGTGCTTAACGTGAAATGTTGGGAGTCTTTGAGAAGCACATTAGTAACTTTGTTTTAAGTGTTAATTATGCATTAAGGCAGAAATATATGAAATTCCTTCAATTATCTTTGAACAGAGCTGTTCGTTACATCTTTTCCCTCAAGAGACGTGTACATATAATAACTTTTGTGGTTACATTTCTGTGATGTTCATTTCCTGCATTTATCGATCAACGATTATTGTTGTTTTTACGAAGTATATTCTAACCAATGTCCGCGCTTTCAATGTGAAACTTATAAATTTTGCCATTCCGTTCGTATTCCCAAACTTTGCCGTCTTACAGCGCGATCTTTTAATGCAGAGTAGGTCGTAGTTAGAGCTTAGAAATGTAAATGTATCATATGCAAATTTCTCGTAGTAGATTTATCTGTCAGAAGTAGTCGACTCTTAGGTATGTGAATATGGTTCCTTTACACCTTAATGGTTGCATTTATGAATGATATTTGCTAATCATTATTGGTTGATCTTAAACATATGAATTTATATCGGGTTATATCGGGAAAGTTCAATCGGTTTTTATTATATTATTATATTATTGTGTTCAAGACTTTTATATTTTATTTGTGGTGTTATATAATAGGCCTTTTTGGCTTTCCTGCATCGTGATGAAAATGAAATTTATTTACAAATTTATATACAAGAAAACAATTATTTTAATCTATTAATAAATTCTTTCCACCTCTCTGGTAGGTTTTGAATTCCTCTCCCATAAAACTTGCGTGGTTTTTCCCGAAAAAAACGTTCAATTCGATTTTTCACTTCCTCGTTGTTATGGAAAATCAAATCCTTTAAGTGGTTGTTCAGACTACGAAATAGGTGATAGTCGAACGGGGCGAGGTCTGGGGAGTACGGTGGGTAAGGTAAAACTTCCCACCCAAGCTCTGACAGTTTTGTAACGGGTCCGCAAGGCAGTGTGAGGCCTCGGTGAGAGAGTGAAGTACCCACACATAGAGTTCACAAAAAAGTTTACAAAACCGAGTATTTTATGACCTCGTGAACGGTTGAGACTGATTTTTTCAGCTCTCGGAAACAATTTCTTTTGGTCGTCCTGACCTGGGAGCATCCGTTACGGGGAAGTCGCCCGTAGAAAATCTTTTACACCATTTCTGTCAAGTTCTTTCATTTGGTCCGTTTACTTCATAAACTGACTTTATTTTCGGCTGGCTTCAGCAGCCGTTTTTCCTTTTCGGAAATAATACAGCACAATATGCCTAAAATGCTCTTTTTCGCTCATTTTGTGCACTTTTTAAAACGCTGTAACCTCTCACGATTAGACAATAATAGACAGTTTAGAGAAGGGGTGGGAAGAAGTTATGATAATGTTTGAAGGAACTCTACGTCATAGAATTCGACGTGCACTAACGAATTAACCGGATGAACTTTCCGAACAACCCAATAAAATTAATTTTTATTTTTAAATTTACTTATTTTCAAATTTACTTATTTTATTTTTAAATTTACTTTACTTTTAAATTTACTTTAGAGTAGTATTTATTCTAATTTATGCATTGTGATTTTATTTAATATTTTCGAACTGTAACATCGTTAACTTAATTAACTGCAATGCTTTATTAAAAAAAAAAGCTTTTGCAGTTTATTCTGACATATATCATTCAATATTTAGGTTTTTTTCTCCTTTTATTTATTTATTTATTTTATTTTTTTTTTTTTGCTTGTAATTTAAAGCCTTCCGGCCAATTATAAGCAAATGACAATATGCAACAATTCATCTATAAGATGTTATCTGTTCAATATTATAAGTTTGCAAAAAACTCGTAATAAGAATTAAATATACAATTTATAAACATATAATATGATTTTAAAGAAAGTATGATTCTTAAAGACATAAAAGTATGAAAAGACTAATTCAGAAGTTAGAAGTTAATCGGCATATAAACTGGAAATATAAGATAATTGGTATGCTCACAATTTAATTGAAAACAAAATTTTATAGTAAAGTCTGAAAGTGTTATAGAAAGCGCCTTTTATAAGAATTAGGACATAATTTAAATCTTTTTAAATGGCTTGGTAGTAAATTGTAAATTCGAGCTACTCCTACTACAAAAGCACGACCCATGAGTGTGGTTATTTAGAAATAAGAAGCTGCTTATTACGAGTGGAGTGTGAAAAATTAAACGAATCAAAAGGGAATTGAAGACCACATAATCTAACAACTTTATAAAATAACAACAAAGACCAAAGACAAATCGATATAATTTTTAAAACTACAGCCCAAGAAACGCTTAACATACGGTATTATATGAACACGACGCCTCAGTGAATACTACTATCTCATAACTCTATTAAACGCCTTCTGAATTTTACTCATATTTTTTTATTTATTTTTCCAAAAAAATAGTAATACTAAGCCTTTAAGGCTTGCTGCGTATTACACAGCAATAAATTCCTGAGTATCTATAACACTCTATTTTGTTTATTAGTGCACTATATAGCCAGGCATGATATAAACATGAACCAATTCCTCCTTAATCGATCTAGGCAACACTAAATCAGTATTATAAAAACTTCGCAGTGAATAATTTAAACGCCGCACTACATTATCCACATGTTAGTTAAAGCTTAGTTTGTTATCTAAAACACTGTGGACCACTTCAATACGTGTGCCACGATAAGATAAACTCAGGTTTAAATCATGATTAGAAAAAAGCATAGCTTTGGTTTTGGAATGATGATTTAGAGTTTATTTTCCGTCATCCATGAGCAGATGTCCTTTGCAGGACATCAGCAAGCTGACTACTCCCATAAAGAGCAATTGTACATCATCTGCAAATGAATAGGGAATGCATGTATCATCAAGAATACTATTTTTTTCTTTATTTCGCATATTTTTAGCGAACTTTAATTTGAACGTTATAAGTTAATAGGTACAAGTTAACTTTATGTTATGTTCTAAGCTATACTTCGTTTTTGTTTTTTCAATTGGAGTATTATTTGTTTTATGTATTTTGTAATTTACTTTATATTGGCTAAAAGGCTTTAAATAACAAGTTTGTTAAATAAACGAAACAGAAAAAAAAATAAAATGCATCTCATCAAATTTTACATTTCCTCAAAACGACATCAGTTATTTCAAAAACTTATGTTTATATAATATTCATTCGCCTTCATACTTAAAACTATATGGATATACTCGTATTTGAAAATGTTGCGAATGATGTCCTGAATATTCTGCTTCTTGTAATTCGAACATTGTCTATGACTATAAAAGAATATAGGATTTAACTGTAGAATCGGCCACTTTAGTGTAATATTAATTAATTATTAATTTTAATGACATAACAACGTGTGATCTAGGTCCTTTTTTGAAGCGTGCGTGGAATCTGCGAAGATAAAGGTCGAGTCCACTCACCAACGAAGACAAATTTTTCCTCTGTTGTGGGATCAACTAATAAATTCTCTGGCATATTTTTGACGCAATTCCGCTGTCCAGTAAAGCACAAGTTCTATTTGTCATAATTTTAGTGAAGACTTCATTTAATCTAAAAATGGTGTAGTAGAAATCTGTATAATGTGATTAGAATACCAGGAAAACTTCCATTTCCAATAAAGTTTTCACAAATGGTTTTATAATAATCTATACTAAAAGAAAAAAACTTCCAAAGTGTAAAGTAAATACCGTTTCTTTTTGCCCTTCGAAACTGATATGCTGTTATCAAATATTCGTTCGTTTTTTATTTCTTTTCCAAAATTGTTTTTTAATATATTCACAAGGTTCAATTTAATTTGTAAAAGGTTTCATTTAATTTGGAAATGGTTTCATTCAGCTTAAATATAATCTCATGGTGTCATTTATATAATTTTGTTTCTAATTTGGAAAAGATGCTATATAATGCACCTTGAAGTAAGAAATAGGAATGAGTGGAAAAGCTTTGATGATTGTAAAACTGTGACTATAATACATGTAAATTCAGAATACTTCTATAGGTAGAAAAAATTGCAAAAAAAAAAAACTGTGTTACGATAATTGCGGCCCAAATCTATTCAAACCAGTCAATACCACCATTTTAGGTTCAGATACCTATACCTAACTACTTGAGTTGAGCCTACCGATTATCAATGGCCAGCATTTTGTTGTCTAATAATAATAAATCGCTTGAATTCTGAGAGTTGAATAATTTAACCATTCCTACTGAAGTAAATATATCACAAGAGTTATACTAGCGCATTGTCAATGGAGTGGCAATGTACACTTTGCCAAAATATTGTAGGTTTATGATCTTTAGCATCTTTGTGTTTCTACCCTAGCAAGTTTTCCTGGAAAGAAAATTGAAGTACTTATAGTCTTACACATTGTTATGTCGTTTGCGGTACAGATATAAATAGGAATCAAGCATTTCGACCATTTGCGTTTCTACTCCAATATGTCATACCAAATTTTCAAAGTGTTTCCAAAGCTTGGCCAATGTGAACGTTACTTTTTTTTGTTTGGATGCGCTCACAGCTGACACAGCTCTCGATTAAAATTACACTGATGTTCTCCGATAACTATGATGGCGTCTTTTTCTCTCGCAAACTCACGAAACAGATTAATTCGCAACCAGCATTTTGCACTGTACAGCAAGACAAGTAGAACTAGTATGTAGAACAGTTTCGTCCAATGAACTTTTTCATTCTATCGCTTGCTAAGCTCCTAGAAAATTCTGTTTGCAAATAACTCTCTTTTTCGGAATTTTCAAATTGTTGCCACTGGTTTTATTGACAGCAAAGCCTTGTTAGATGAAACCCAAACTCCCGCAGCATTCCAAAAAAGTGGACTCTTCTCATCGAAACAAATAACTTTGTTTTGTCCTCGCCAGAATTCCTTTTGTAGACCCGTCTCCAATGCTGTAAAGGACTGGTTTCATCAGTGACATACGACTTTTACTGTAACTTTTACTAGTTTTCACTGCAGCTTTAGAGAAACACGTTGAATACGACAGGCTATCACCTTGTTTGATGTAAAATATTTCACTAAGATATTGACCTATATTCAACAAAGACTTCATGTCAATGTGATTTCAGGTCAGTGTCAGACATAGCTTCGTAGAATTTTACTTTGCCGGATTGTCGAAGATGCCTTTATCTTGGATTTTCCCCGGGTTTTGATGTTGTGTAAATATTTGATAAGATTTACCAGACCTAAAGATGCACTATTAAAGGCTTACCTAGTTAATGACACACATTTCATAGTGCTTTTAAAACACAGAACGTTAAATACCAAGTTTTCCACCATCGGCCATATGTTCGTTATAAAATCGTATTTAGGAACCGATGCTTGCTCACCGTCAGCCAATCGCTTCCATTCTTGAATAGCTCTGCCATCGTTCCATCAGCATCGGCGGCGTTCTTGTTCTTAATCTATAATACCGCAGTTTAGATCACTCTTTGACCTCGGTAACTTGTGTCATCGTCGATAATTGGGCTAGCAACTTATAGAACTGTTCTCTCCATAATGCATCACACTCTGGATACCAATAACCTGGTTTACATTGTCGTTCTTACAGCATGTGAGTGCTATAATAATGATAGTAATATAAATATTATGAATTATTTTGCCTATTCGTGGAGTTGAAGCCGATCACTTAAGCTAAGTAAACCGATAACCGGTGCTTGAGTAAAATATCACCTGTCACGAACGAGGCAGACGTTTAATATTACCCATTTTCATCAACAATATAAATCTAGTAGTCGAAATTCGCCAGTCAGGTTCAACCCCGAACTCACTACGAGTCATTAATCACACAGCAGAGTCGAGTCAACTACATCGCCGATGAAGTTGGGTGCCCGAGAGGATGCAGTCTTTGAATGGCGATAAATGAAAATTTAATTTGTAGATGTCCGCATATACATAAAAATTTAAGAAGGCAGCGAACGCCTATTGTGTTGAGGTACACAACGAGTATTCGAATAAACAATAAGTTTAGTAAAAGTTTCCTAAATTGACGTCCATTTCAAACTTACTGAATGCGAGGAGGCCCCTTCTATATCCCATTCATGGGATGCAAGATAATTTGTTTTTTTTTATTTGTTCCCTTAAAGCAATTTTAAAGAAATAAAGGAATTTCCGTTGAAATTGTTCATGTTCGAAGGCAAATTTATGTTGTAATTTAGAGGAGACATCTATGGCCGCTGTATGAATTGCGTCACCTTGTTAACAATTTTAATGCTTTTAAATGCATTAATTATTATTTATGGGGAGAAATGATTGAATTGAAGCAAATTACAATTCTATGTAATTTTACATCTTCTAATAGTGGCTTGCGGATTCTATTTCCTAACTTAAACAAAAATCAGTGTTTTAAACTTTGTTTAAAATTAATTTATTCCACAGAAAGGAAAACATATTAATAAAATAATTTCTACAAAATTATTGCGATAGATATTAACCATTTTATTTAAGGAATAACTTCAATATAGTAATTCTTCACAATAACATTACAAATACAAAAAGTAATTTCAAATTTGAGAATACATTTAATATAAATAATTTGATATGAATATAACCATAATTTAAAAGTTAAACCAAATACATTTCGTACAAATGATCTATAAAAACAAATAGATTGTACTTCATTGGTCTGCAAATCAATGAATGCGTATCTATCGCCTAATAATTACGGAATATGGGCACATGCGTAAGATATTTTTTTTTCCTTTTTACACTTTTAACGATTTAGGGAGAAAAATTAAAATTTTGAAAAATTTAACAAAAAAAAAAAAAAAAAAAATTAACAATCCTTAAAGATATAAAAGTCTTATTTTTGAGTAGACAAATCACAAAAAAAAAGAAAAATATTCGAATAACATAAAACAATTATCGATTAGGTGTTTTTAAAACAATTTTATTTTTTTTTTTATTTTTTTTTATTCAGAAAGGCCGAATTGTATGCAAGTTGTTAGGTTTTTATTTCAAAACTAAAGTGAACGTGTGATACGCATGTGCAGTAGTGCAAATTTCGTTTCTTGTTCTCTTTATATTGAAACTAATTCTCCTATAAGGCAATTAATTACAAATATTCTGAATGGTTTAAAATCGTATTCTCAGAATAATGTATTCTCTTTCCCTACAGCTAGCCTAAATTTTTTGTAATAATATTATAAGATCTCTATTATCTAAAACAATTGATGTGGTTGCGGATGTTGGTACAATAAATACAATAAAGTTTAAATATTTAAAAACATCTTACATTACGGATGAGAGTGTTGCGAAAATATTGATGCTGGTTGGTGATATACTACGTAGCATAGTACATTGGTGATTACATATCCATTTCGAACATCATAGAATTTTTATTGATGTCCACATCGGATGATGATTCCGATTCCAGCCGTGCACTTGTTTTGGAATTCGATTTCTTGTCATTCCCTTTAGTTTTATTGGAATTTTTAGTGGTATTGTTGATGGTTGGATTGTTGTTCTTGAATTTCAGATATTGAGCACTGGTTGAAGTAGATTGTAATGGTGTCATGGGCTAAAAAATAAAAGAAAATAAGGAGCATTACTACAAATAATACCTATAAATAAATATATATATATATATATATATATATTTGTATATATATAGAATTTACATATACGACGACAATAACTTTGCATTTCGATTTGAACACATAATTTCCGTAAAGGCCACATTATATTTGAGCATGACACGTTGACATAATCCTCCATAACAAAAATTAATATCGAAACTGCTCCCTCACTATCTTTCATAGAAATATTTAAGATTTTTCAAATTTACAGTAACAGAACTAATATATGTATGTGGTGCCGCCTCTAACGCGTCATTTCCACTACTTGGGCTTCGCTTGGTTTTATGTGGCACCAAAAATAATTTCTCCGATTTTCACAATGTGTAATTTTGTCGATCAAAAATGTTTCATTAAATTTTTCTTTACGAAATGGAATTCCTGTTGAATATTACAAACGGTCTTTGGTGAATTAGCCTTGTCAGCAAGAAATATTTGCAAGCGGCACACACAATTCAAAGAAGTCCGAAAATGAGCTCAAAAACTCCGACGAAAGTCACGTCCAACAAATATGATATTTGGTGCTTAAAAACCATCAGAATTAGGAACCTTCTTGATGATATTGGCATTTTAAATGGATCAGGAAACTCCATTTCTAGATATTCTGCGTCTCAGTCTCTCGATTGGCACGAAAAACATAGATTTATTCATCTCACACTGCATTGACTCTTCGTGATTGCTCTACAAGCGCCGTATTCGTTTGATTTAGCATTTCACTACTTCTGGCCACATTCTTTAAGTCGAAGAAGATATATAGCAGTATTGACCGACCACGACACAAATAACGTGTTTGTAATCATGAGTCCGAGAACTGATATAAAAATTCAATAAAAACTTTTCAGACTAACATTCGAAATTGTCATTAAACTGTAGACTTCGTTTAGCAAATCTAAAAATAAAATGCGTATAAGCTCGCTGCATGCGAGAAGTTCTCCCGTATCCTATTCATGGAGAAAGGAATTTGTTTTTTTTTTTTGCATTTTCATTCTGCGAAACATTCGATATGAGGAGGATCAAAGAGCGAAAATAGAACAAAAATACATCGCTTTGGTCGAAAGCTTAAAGTAGGAACCATGAAGAATGGATGAAAGAACACTTTGGAAAGTGAAAATTATTATTATTAAATCGGTGAAACCCCCATGTGACTATCGTTCTCCTGATCGCGGGTGTTCAGTACCGCCTACATTATTTGAATGGCGGTCATCTCGATTTGTGCGGCGAACAAGAACCTGATAACAAAAAAAGCTAAAGTAAATGCAGAAAAAAGCTAACTTCTGTAAGAAAATTGATATTTGTTGAGTTTTATAAGTCGGCACTTAAGTTCTTGTTGAATAAGACATATTTTTCAAAATATATGAAATATATATGTATTTCTTAGGCTGCACTTTTGAAATTTTCATTTTTTGCATTCTAGCAGAAATGCACAAATTTGTATTGAATTTTTCCACAGCTCTCTTATGGAAAGATTTGATTGCTTCTTGTTTTTCCACCGACAATCTACTTTCGTAATATTTGGCTAAATGATTTCGTTGGAAAAGTGTGCGTTATGTTATATAACTCATGTTAAACTTCTATTAATGTATAGTTCAATATGAGCGTTGGTAGATCAATAAATGAATCGTATTCAATGGAATGGAATGGCTTCGTTGCCTCTATAACACTGACCTTATTTTACGGAGGAGGGTGTAAATAACTTTGGTACATGCATTAGTAATGCCAAATTTTTTATACTGTTTAGAAAAGTATGCAGGAACAACTAAACTCAATCTACAAAGATTACAGTTAAAGTTTAATGCTGCCATGCGATATCTATACTCACAGAAGCGTTATGTTCATATAACACCATTTGTTATAGATTTCCTTGGCTGTACATTCTATGATTTCATAAGATTTAGATCACTGTTTTTATTTTACAAACCATATAAATTTAATTGTCCGCGATTCCTTGCACAAGTTGTTGTTTTTACACATTCAACGCGTTGTAGAAACTTGATTATCCCTAAAGTAACATATTTAATGGATAAATCATCTCTTGCCATATTGCCAACGTGCATGAAGGACTTTAATCTGTCCTATTTAAATTTTCGAAAGCAACTCCTTCGAAATTTTAACCCGACAATCTAGATACATAATATTACTTTCTAATTTCTTTTTATATTGGGAACTTAATGCGACTTTCATTTATTATTCATATCTTTATATATATAATTTTACTGTACGGGCGTTGTCAGTGAACTCCTCCTAAACGGCTGGACCGCTTTGCATAAATTTTTGTATATGCGTCTGGGTGGTGCCCGGGATGGTTTAGATTTACAATTCGGTCCAATTGGACAAAGGAGCGTGGTACCTCCCATACAAGCAAAAAATTAAAAATCAGTTATTTCTGCTCCTGCTTACGGTATTTGAACAAAATTTAGTGCGTAGGTTTGGTGTACATATCTTAAGTGCTACTGCAAATATGGGCGGGATTGGACAATGGGGCGTGGTACCTCCCATACAAACCATAAATTAAATATCCAATATTTCTGCTCCTGTTTACGGTATTTGAACAAAATTTGGTACATCGGTTTGGTGTACATATCTTAAGTGCTGCTGCAAATATGGGCGGGATTGGGCAATGGGGAGTGGTACCTCCTACACAAACCACAAATTAAAAAGCAATTATTTCTGCTCCTGCTAATGAAACATTTCCAATAAAAATAAATTTTGAATGCAAAGCAACGTTTGCCGGGTCGCCTAGTATATTATATATTTTTTATACAATTTCTAATTGAATTCAATACTAATATTTAATTTTTTCTCTAATTGGTAGTTTTGATTTTTTTTACTGTTAGTTCTGATATTATTTATGTTTATATTCCTCTCTTGTGCAGAAGTTTTATTAAGCTTAAAATACGTTAAGCCATTTTAGTTGTATATTGTAATTTTATATTTAATTGGCCGTAAGGCTTCTAATCACAAGTTGTAAATAAATTAAAATTAAATTAAATTAAAATATATAATTCAACTCACGAACTCGTAAGAATTATAAAAAGTGTAATCTTTACATAGTTGATATCATTTTATTTTTTTACTATTATATCCAATTGCTTAAGGATACAATTTTGAACTTCATTATTGTTAGCGTAACAAAACTATGAAACTTATGAAACCTGAAACCGTATGACCCTTTTCCTAGACGCAACTTTGTATTAGCAGCTTATTTGCTTCGGTTAATATATCGTTTTCTAAAATTTGTGAAACAATTTTACTTTTAAAGTCACAAAGGTAGGAAGAATTATACTCTGATTCGTTCAAAACGATCATTTTCTACCCGTCACTAAACCCAAAATTTTACGATGCTTTGTTCACATAAAAACTATCTTTACGTAGTTGCACGCACGGGAATAAAGATAATATTAAAATTTAGAAAAAAAAGTGAAAGGGAATTTTTTACCTTAGCACAGCAAATAAACAACCTCAAGTAATAAATTTTCATTTTTCCTGAGGAATCAAAGTTCATCAAACTTTATGTAGGATTCGATTATGTGTGGATTTTAAATTGCGTCCAGTGTTGATCTTCTAAAATGGTAGCTTAACCTGAATTCAAAGTGCAAATTTTGCCTTAAAATGCTTATCAAAAAGGTTAAGACATTGTGTGGAATTTTGACCTATTTTCGTTTTTAATCGTGGTCTTAACTTTAAAACGAATATTTTATACCCGGATGGGTAAATTTTGAGAATTTTTAATCCATTCGCACAATCATTCTTTCATCGCCGCATGAACTTGTCGTTTTCCACCATTAAGTTGTATTCCAATAAGATACATGGAAAAAAAATCAACAACAATCTAAGAAAAAAAAAAACCAGGAAAAACCGAATTCAAATTCCCAGTTTAAAAAATTCTTAATTTGCAACACTGGTGAGGAGGTCTCCCATATTTCACACATGGGATGGAAGGGAACTTGTTTAGAAGTGGGAAAGTAAAAAAAAAAATCAATTTTACTCGTTCTCAAATTCCTTAAAAACATATTCTATATTCGAAATATAAGCTGATTTTTTTCCTACAATGTGAACATAGATTTTGAAAGGGCATTCAATCTACATCAAATTTCACCATCTACTTTTTTCTTTTTGTAATAAAAGTAGTATAATAAATATAAAAGATTCGATGTGTGGATTTTAAAAACTAAATTTAGTGGGAGAAAGGTTAAATTGGCAACACTGGTGAGGAGCTTTCCCATATCTCACACATGGGATGAAAGGAAATTTGTTTTGAAGTAGAGAAGTAAAAAAAAATGTCAATTTTACTCGTTGTCAAATTCCTTCAAAGCATATTCTATATTCGAAATATAAGCTGGCATTCAATAGTATAATAAATACAAAGGACTCGATGTGTGGATTTTAAAACTAAACTTAGTGTGGAAAAGGCTAAATTGCCAACACTGGTGAGGAGGTCTCCCATATCTCACACATGGGATAAAAGGGAATTTGTTTTAAAGTAGGGAAGTAAAAAATAATTTCAAATTTACTATCAAAAACTGTCTACCACAATTGTGGCGGCATTATAACTCCCTTTTTTTACTTCCTTCAGAACATATCGTATATTTGAAGTATCAGCTGAATTTTTTTCCCACACTGTGAACGTAGATTTTGAGAGGCAATTCAATCGCCATCAAATTCCAAAATCTACTTTTTCCTCTTTGTAATAAAAGTAGTAAAATAAATACAAAGAGTGCTAAAAATCTAAAGAATAAGCCTCCTTCAAAAGTTCTTAAATGATATTTAGTGTCATACACACATGTTATTTCAGCACAGCATTGTTTTTGTACCTAACCTACATCAATTATATGTTGCAATCGATTAAATAATGGCAGCAAATTGGTATTACACAAGTAAATAATAATGCCATCAACAATAAACAAAAAATCACAAAGGGAAACATTTTACTACTAAACGAAATATTTCATAAGTATTGAAATACAAAGGCACAAGGTGCTTGGCATAGTGCCATGATTTCCTCTATTTATTTATTTATTTTTTGTTTTTGTTTTTTTTTTTTTTTTTTGTTTTTTGTCTCGTAAATACGAATTTATTTATATCAACATCTCCCCCATCGTCATCAACATCGTGGACGCAAAAAAGGAATTAGCTCAAGTCTCAAGATACAAAAATAACAACGACGCGCCGCCGTGCTTATAAGAGATTGCACTGCTAAACATGACATTTAATAACAAGAAGAAACGTCCGTCACTGCAGTACCCATTAAATAAATAAATTTCTGTTGATAAAAAGCAAAGAATTGAATTGACGCATATCCATGCACACTTGTGTGTAAACAAATTGGATGATTAGGGTTTCACGAAAATGTGATATTATAAATAAACGTTTAAATTCATGCATGATTGTTATTTAGATTTAGATGAAAATTACGATGGGTATTGTTATTACCTTGTTGTCTTCATAATCAGCAGAATCGCCTTCACTGAGACGCCTTTGCAGAGCACGTTGCTTACGATCGCGGCGTTTTTGATTTTTTTTACGTTGACCTAAGATGCTGGAGTCCAACCTGAAGGAATAAAATAAACATTTGCGTTAATTAAAGGCACGGACAATGAAAAAGCGAATGATTGTTTATAATGTGACGTCAACAATAGAATAGTTTATGATAATATACGAATATTAAATGGTTTATTAATTTAGAATCATCTTTGCAAAGTAGTTAAATCGAATGAAGTTAATAGTTTAACTTTTGGTTTAAAATACGCCCAAAAGGGGAAAGTAATGTTAATAATCGCCCTACAGAAAATTTTCAACAATTTTGAAAAATCACTGATGGTGGGTGTAATAAAAAAAAGTTAAATGAATCAAAATCTGGATATTTTCGGGTGATATCTACTCTACATATGCATAACCTGTCTACAAATATATATATATACAAATATATATATAGAAGTCGTGAGTTGCTTGGGAAATTCTGCAGAGGCATCTGGTTACTCCCAAGTGAATAACAGTCAGA
>JAHXMU010000309.1:77472-115533 GCA_019455685.1 Philornis downsi
AACAAAATTTCATGGGAATGGGGAAATTCCTAATTTGGGCCCTCTGATTGTTATTCACTTGGGAGTAACCAGATGCCTATGCAGAATTTCCCAAGCAACTCACGACTTCAGACCTTCGGGTAAGTATTTCCTGGTAATGGCATCAGACTTCCGTTTGATAGTAGCTAAAGTGAGAAGGCGGCTAGTTGAGAAACCTAAATGGCATGTTAACACCGATGCGTCTGAGGCCAGTAGGTAACTTCTGTTACTGAAACTCAACTCACCAGCCTAGTGGTCGTTGGCAGTCCCAACACTAGGATCGGATGCAGCGGCCTGATAAGCCGCTAATCTTAAATAAATTTTATCGTGAAAATACCGAAGAAAATAATGAAACGAATTAGTCATTTATGATGGCGAAAAATTTGGATGTTTTTTTTTTTATAAAAGAACAACGAATTAGATTTGAAAATTTCCTTGAATTAATATTAATGTAACATAAATTGAAATTTTTAAAAAATAATAATTTATTGAATATTTGAAGAAGATTTTTGTTATGAGAATCTGATTTTATTAATTTTAAAATTTCTTTGCAATTTTAAACTAAAAATTACTCAAATTTATAAGGAATAAGGGCATCACTCATAAGAATTTGTTAAATATTTGAAGAACATTTTTGCTATAAAAATGTGATTATAATAACTAGTTATGAATACGGGCCTAAATGTTTACAACATATTTTAAAACATGGTTAAAAATTTTAAAGCATTTAATTATTTGGAACCATTATTCGTATTAATTGTTAATTTTCTGATGTTGCTTTATCAAATACGTAATAGTTTATCACGTCGAAATAATTTTGTCAAGGTAAACAGTTGACTGATGAAATTATTTTATAGAAAGAAGTTTCCTCGGATGTAATCCCACTGAAAAATTGATAGAATTTCAAAAATAACCATTCATTGGTATATGTGTGGCTTTGTTTATCAATTAAAAGTTTTTAGTTTTCCACAATATATTTGCATTTTTTGTAACCCACAAAATTTCCGAGAATTCTCGGATAGAATTCCCAAGAGATGGACAAATGAAAACAGGCAAATTCTTAGCGAATTAGCACATGAGATATCATAGAATGCACTTCCTATTGGGATATCTATTAATCGCATTATTTTTGAAATTTTGGGAACTTAACGGCTTGATTGAACATTTATTACAATAACTATTGCCGAATCCCGTCAGATTTTTGTTAAATTACTTCAAAAACGTGCTACTTTCAAACTAAGGAATTATAAACTAGTTCCGAAGCTACAGATTCATTATTGGGAATGCTTTACCAATAGCTCTGGAAGGATGTTGGCAATACAATGACATATAAATTTATTTTTTCAGGAATGGTTTCATTGAGTAATACATTAAAATCATTGTATTCTTGCAATTTTCCTATAAATATTTCAATCTTTTTTATTTATTATTATTATTATTTTTTTTTTTTTGTTCAAACAACAAATAAAAAAAAAAACAGCCTCAATACTCGCGATTTCAGAACCAATCCTAAACTAATGCAACCACTTTTCTATTAGCGCATGTGCTGCTCTGTGTGTATGTAGGTTTTTATAGTTTCAATTTTTTCAAACTTACCTAAATACTTGCTTCTTTATAACCTCACTAAAACGCACAGTCTTCTTGCAGCTCTCCGAGAGACACGCAACATTCTCCTCCGGAATATCACTGATTGAATGTGAAAATCCTAAAGAATTAAATGCGCTTGTCATCAATCCATCCATCGATGTTGAATACGCTGACGAGAATTCATCAATCGATGAACAGGAATCCGATATGGAAGGCCGAGGCTCATAACGACTGTAATGCTTTAGTATGCCCTTGTAGGAAGCACTGCCAGCACTAAGACTTATGACACTATCACGAGATTCCGAAAAACTACGCTGTTTACGTTGTTGGGCACAATTATTATTGCAAGAGTTCAATTGGGGAACGTTAACGGACGATGATATTACGTGTTTTGATGGCTTTGGCAACTTCTCCACTCGATCCGGTGAAGAATCTTCATCATTACCGTCATGCGCATCGTCAGCATGTTCTGGCACTTCGGGAACGGTAGACGTAAGCGAGGATTGTTGTTGCAATTGATATGCTTTAATTTCATCACATGCTGATTCAGATAATGAACGTCGCTTTTTATTCGTATGTTTTTCTTTTTTGTTTTGCTTGTTTAGATTGTGATGCATTGCATCATCTGCATCACCACCTTCTAATTGTTGTTGCTGATCTTCATTTTCTGTAGTGATGGCATTGCAAGTGGAATTCTCTGAAACTCTAGACTTTATCTCAATTTCGACTGATTTGTTACATTCGGAACGCTCTATTTTAATGTCTAATGATGCTGGATTTTCGTTACTGGTTGCTTTCTGTCTTTGCCTCGATTTGTGAAAAATTTTAGACATTTCGTGTACCCAGTACTCTCTGAGCTGTTCACTATCTATACCTGCTAAATATTTCGATATTTGTTCTGCCGTTTGATTTAAGTTCACATTTAATATGACATTATTTTCCCAAGCTTCAACATCAACGTTTTCTATCTTAGCCTCTGGTTCATCGTTCGATAATTGAAAATAGAATGCGTAATGGGTTGGAAAATAACCAGAACCAATTGATGTGAACTGTAAATGTAGTGAGCGTTCATGGCGCTGCATTTGTATGGAGTCCTCCTGAACATTACGTATATGCAGTACCATAGACAAAGTGTTGTCCAATACATTGCAGTCGAATTTAGCGGGAAATTGATAATCGATATTGCCTTTGAGAAATGTTTGCGGGTTGATTTCTGATGCAATTTCATTGCTCACAGCCGTTTGTTCTGAAGACTCTTCAATCGATTTCGAGCTTAATTCTTCAATTGGAGACTCAGTGGTTAATAAATCTTCGCGCATATCACATTCTACGCCACTGTCTTCTCGACTTAAATGGAATAGCGATTTATGCATTTCTTTCTGTTTCGCAGTAGTCTGTTGGATTACAGGTAAGGTGATGTTTAAGCGTCTTGTGTCAACGTCGAATTTCGCTGAGCCTTTCTTATCATTAACGGTAAACGGTAAATCGACATTAAGGCGATATTTAGCTCCAGTACGGTCACTGAGCAGAAATATCGTTTTATCGGTAACATCTAATTGGCATTCGCTGGTAGAATTTAAAAGTGGCAGCTCAATATCAACAACTAATTCCCGGGGAACGGTTACATTTAATTTAGCATCTAATTCATTTGTAAATTCAGTGAGATCAACATCACGTCGATGTTTAATTGTGTACTTTGGGGTGCAATAATCCGAATTTGTTTTCGGCGTTGTTCTACGATCCATGGTTTTCATGGGCAGTACTTTGGGATGAGCAGTATCGCTGGTAGGTTTTGCGGGATATATGCTCTCTAGGGGATGGGGTTCCTCCGTTTCGCTGGGGGCGTTTTTAGCAAGTTTACGTATCACAGTTGGTCGTGCCATTCCTTTGAATTGCATTTTGGGAAACTTGACATTAATTCGATCTAATGTGACCTTAAATTTTTAATACAAATTTAAAATTGTACAAAGCATGAAATTTGAAGCGTTTTCAAGGGATTGACGAAATCTTACGACTGCACTCACCTTATACTCTCTTTCGACAGCATCCAGTGCTGTATCTACAAGGCACTTATGGAATGATGCATTCCTTTCTGCCAAATACAAGGCATCCGGGTTGAAAACGACATCGTACACCCGACACCGTTTATTATTGTTATCCAAATCATCGCGTGGCGGCGCTTGAGCCATAGGAATAGACCAGTTTATACCTCTTTCGCCTGTTGCATGATTAAAACATATTTGGTTGCTTGGCTTTGCAACATGTGCATTTTTAGCACAATTTATAAAACATTTCTGATCACCATCTTGGGAGGTTTTTATAACAAATCCCGGTTCAGGATGTATAAATACTACGTCCACACCACGCTCAGCCTCAAGTTGAATAATTTCTTCCTCATAACGTTTACGATTTTCTGGATCTTGTATTTCTTCCACGTAATCGAGAAATAGTTTTCGAAAATCCTCCTTTTTCAACGCTTCTGACAAACGCTCAAATTCGTCTTTTGTTATATCGAGCTGGGGAGAAGCTGATGGATGATTATTTGATTGTTGGTTGTATGAGGGATTCGCTTTGGAATATTTGGAATTTGGCGTTGTTTTATGGGCGGATGAGACCGATGTTGCCGATGACATAGCGCAATTTGCGTATGCAGTTTTACGGTTTTAATATTCAACTTTCGTTGTATTTTAATGCACAACGTTTTCAGCGAAATTATAGTAGATATAATACAAAATGTGTATTTGTAAAAGTTTCTCTTTTTTGTGCAGTGGATGACAATTAGTAATAATAATTACGAGTGATTCCAGAGAGTAATTTCCAAGTAGAATTGTTTGCTTTGTATTATCTGAAAAGTAAAGAAAGTTATTGTAATTTGTGCTAATTAAAAGTTATATATGAATAAAATTACAATCATGAAACATGTGAGTACATATTAAACAAATATTTGATTAGCTTTCTTATCTGCAACAAAACTTATGAACCAAAAGGGTTCCCACCATGCATGGACCGATAGCATTGTTATCAGAATTTCCCAATGCCGGCTATTTGTCATTGAGCAGTCTCGAAAGTAATGACACAATTTACCAATCATGTTTTACGGCGTCATTTAAGTGTTATAACAACAAATATACTGCATGATGAAATTCTGTACAAAATTTAGGCAGGAATCTTATAGAAAGAAAAAGAACAAACTTATGGAAAAAGTTGCAATGCTTACAGTATCTATGGAGGACGTATGCTGTTATTAGCAAAATAAGAGACACTTGTGGTGGAAACATTTTTAGAAGAGATATGCTGGATCAGCAAAATTAAAAAAAAAATAAATTTTTCAAGTCAATAAAATTTAAATTTGTTAGACATTGGAAATACAGTGGGTCAAAAAAGTTTTGGCACACCATCTCTGTAGAAAGTTTAATTAGCAATAACACATTTTCCACCTAACGTACAAAAAGAGTGAAAATGTCATTTTAAAGAATATACTATTTATTACGTATTGAATAAAAAAAAAAAAGTTTACTTCATATTTGGTTTGTTTCAATATAAGAAAAATTAACAAAAGGCAAGAATTTTACATCAAAAAAGTTTTGGGACACTTGTGAAAATTACAACTATATGAATAATTTCGAAGGACTTAGTACTTCGTAATTCCTCCCTTGGCTTGGATAACGGCCTCTAAACGTCTTTTCATGCTACCTACTAGGTTTGCTGTCTCTTCGGGTGATATTTTAGCCCATTCCGTGCGTATGGCCTCTTTTAGAGATTCCTTTGACGTAATACAATGAGATCGTATTCTTTTTTCCAACAAGTGCTATATATGCTCGATCGGATTCATGTCCGGTGATTGCGGTGGTGTTTTCAGCTGTTTGCAATGATATATTAACCACTCTTGTACAAGATAAGGTGAGTGTTTAGGGTCGTTATCTTGTTGAAACAACCATTCCCTGCCACTTAGGCCCAACTTTATTACGCTGGAAGCCAAATTCTCCTGCAATATACGCATATATAAAATCTTGTCCATTTTCTCGTCGATAAATGCCAAGTTTCCCACTCCAGATGCCGCAAAACACCCCCACACCATTACATTACCACCACCATGTTTCACGGTTTTTATAAAATTGTTCTCTTGCAGCACTTTATTTGCTTTTCGCCAAACCTTCTGGGCACCATCTGATCCAAATAGATTGTATTTCGATTCATCGCTAAATACAACGTTATTCCAAAAAGATTCTGGCTCATTCACATACAGATGAGCGAACTCAAGTCGCTTCTTCTTGTTCACTTTAGAAATTAAAGACTTATGTCGAGGTACTCGTCCGTGATATCCAGCTTTATGTGGCGTATTTCTAATTGTTTGCGGATTAAATGTTTTATTAAATGCCTCCTGCATATCCTGGCATAATTTGACAGCCGATACCTTTGGATTTTCGTTCACTGCCGCGACTACAATACGCTCTTCCCGTGCTGTCAATGTTTTTGGTCGACCAGATCGGCTTTCTGGGTTTAATTTTCCAGTATTTATGTATTGTTTAATGATGTTTCTGCAGCTACTCCATGGCCTGTCGACTAAAACGCCGATTTCGCGGTAACTTTTGTTTTTTTACGTAAAGATTTATGATCATTTTTCGTATTTCTGGCGAAATTTCAGTACCTCTGCCCATTTTGGCCTTTCCAAATTAAACTCTGATCAACAACTAATTTGCTGGACATGAAAGTAGTCGACTACGCAGTAAACATTCAATGAGTAAACAAATTGAGCAAAAGTAGCTGTAAGAGTAATGGTAAAATTACCTCTGTAATAGAAAAAGCCTTAAAAACACATACATTGTGCCAATACTTTTTTGATCTGTTTTGGTGACTTTTTTCAATTTTGTTGTTGTGTTTGGAATATGGTTGAGCTGAGGAGAAAATTTCTTATTGTTTTGCATTGTAATGAAATTAATTATACCAGCTGTATAAAAAAAAAAAAAAAAATACAGACCTAAATATGAATGGGTTGTATTTAGCACATTTATTTAACAATGCCGCCTGTGCCAATACTTATTTGACTCACTGTATATAATATTTTTTATTTTATATCATTTTCTTTCTGTACGATTCCCTTTCTGTACATTGTTGAGCCTCAAATAATTTTACAACATGTGAAGCCCAAAATGTTTATATATTTTCTATATAAGTTTTAAAAATTTCCAAAAATTTCGCATATTTTTAGCTTACATCAATTATTTAGAATCTTCTGAAGACCAGGTTTTAAATATATTTTAAAATTTGTTTTAAATATCGATATCCCATTTATACTTCTAAGATCCAAGGGTGATTTTAAAATTTAATTTTAAAATTTTACCACGTATTTGTTGTTGTAAAATTGTAATTTAATCCAATCTGCCTTAAGGCTTAAATTTGTAATACTGAATAAAAATAAATTAAATTAAACTAATTTGTTAAACTCTAATGCACCAATGTACGGGTATTCTACCTATATACGCTGTGTTGTAGTCTCCAACCTGCGAAGAAGAGCCCTTATATAAATTTATTATTTTTAGTGTGGAAAATGTATCGATTTTGACAAAAACGTATTGTGCGATATCCGATATTGTTGTGATTTATAATTAATGATAGATATAAGTAAAGAGTAGTAAGGGCAAAGAGAATGGCTCTTTCACAAGCAATTTAAACAATATACCAACAGCTCTCATCTATTTGGCGACAAAGATCAACTTGGTACCGGCTGGTTTTTTATAGCATCAGAATTATTAGAGAGACCTTTAACATTTTTGCGTGCAAAACTGTTTGCGAGATAAACACATGGTTTTTCATTAGCCATTACTCTGACTTTCTCTGGAAAATACACACATTTTGAAAACATTCTTTCAACATAAGCACCTTATAATTGATTTAAATAAAGGATGCACTTCAACCAGCACCGACATTTTAAAAGTGAGGGTATTTAACACTACACTTTTTTTAGTTTTAACTTTACTCGAGGGGATTTCATTCGAAGGGATTGTTTAAAACACCTTGAATGACATAAAACTTAGCAAACTTACGCAATATTTTCAGAAAAAATGTGTTTTTTTTTCCTTTGCTGTGAAATAATATACTCGCCAGCTCTTTTCAGTTAGACAAACGTATAACGAATAGAATTTAACAATTGAGAACTACGCAATTTACCGGTATCAAAAATCCGGCACACAACAAAATAAAAATCTAACAAAATCACACCAACACACGTACGTCTATTTTTGTTTTTTTTTTTTTTTGTAGAAAATAAGCTTTGAAAGGGAAAGAAAGTAGAAACCAAAATAAAAAATAAAAACTAAACACAAACTGAGAAATTATAGAGAATCGTTGACATTTGTCCTCATTTTATTGTTAAACCACTGGCGCTCTTTATCATTCCCCCCGACGATACACAGTATTCGGACAACAATTTGCTGAGCATGAGGAGATACTTTAAAATTTTGCATAATCGACACCAATGTGGACTGTTTAAGAAGAATATAAAATAAAAATTCAAAAGAACGTATAGGTCAAAACTTAACATCTATTATATTCTTTGTAATTTGAGAAATAAATCGGAAATTCTTAAGAATGTCGATTTATTTTGTAATAAGTAATTCTTCTTTCTTCCTCAAATGATCTTTTTTCGTATTAAACAAAAATAAAAATTAATTCTTCGTTTTATATACTTATATCTACATCTAATTGACCAAATTTGCAAAATTTATTTATATTGTTACACACACATTAGGAGGATACCACGTATTTTTGAGAGACCCTTTATTGTAAGGATTTCAAAAATTTGAAACAATTTAATGCATATAGGGAGAAATTGTATTTATACGCTACGGAAACAGTTATTATCCGTCGAGATGTTCCGGTTCTCGAAAAGATTTAAGGAGGAAATGATGTTTAATTTTATCGATTATTCAGTTACAAAGTTTCGCGCAGAATATCCCGATCGCAAGGGTATTGGAAGCTGTGAGATCCAGATGAGTGAATCGTGGCAATTCATTCAAAATCGTTATTTGTGAACGTTAAAATTATAGAGTACTGTGCGAATTCGGTCGGATCGGATTACCTTTAACAAAATGTGGCTATCCGCCAAATGAAATAATATGAATTGAATGCAATCTTAACCACCTTCTGACAAAGTTTTTTTTGTAATAACGGCAATAAAATACAGGGTTATTCATTATCCGCCAAAACCGCAGGCCTGGTAAGGTGTTATTTATTTAATGATAGGTTTGCCATTTATGAATATGGGTCGTTTAACAACCAAAGAACGCGTAAAAATAGCTAAAACTTATTACAAAAATGATATTTCAAATTGGGCAATTTGCGCAAGGAATCGGCAAAATTATAAAGAAATTTGAAGAGACTGGAAGCGTTACAGACGTGGTCACGCATGTATGTCAATCGCAATGCCAAAAATATTGCTTCTGTTAGAGAAAGTATGGCGAATAATCCGAATTTCAATTCAGAGCGCTATGGCCGTATGAAAACCTCAATTGAAAATTATGAACTGAACGATATTTGATTTCAAAAAGACGGTGCCACAACCCAGACAACACGACCAGTTTTGTCTTTATTGCATCAGAAGTTTCCAGAAAGCCGTTAGCCGTTAGATATTTTTGTGGGGCTACGTCAAAGACCGTGTTTACGAGGATAATCCCCAAATGTTGGAGCGTTTGAAAACTAGCATTCGTCAAGTTATCGCCGAGATACCACCCGAAACGTACAAAAAAGTGGTCGAAAACTATCTTAAAGGAATCCACTACTGCAACTAATCCAGGGGCGGTCATTTAAATGACATTGTATTTCGTACATAATGGCAAGGTTCACGCATTATACTGATTTCAATGAAATCATATCAATGTGTATATTCTACTTAACTTTACTTTTGAAACCAAACAATGGATAACTCATCGTTATCTATACTTGGTTTACTCAACCGTTATTTAAATTATAAAATTGGTGGTTTTTTTAAGCAGATGTTGATTACATTTTGAAAAATAGAGCTTTGCGTTTATTTGAATATTTAAGATTTCCAAAACAGTATTAAATTAAACCAGAAAAAAAGCATAAAAGTATAACTTTAAAAATTATTGCTGGGAAAGTATTCCTTGGAAATGTTGTCTTTCATAACACTTTTCTATGTAAAAAGTGTCTTTCATGACAATTTTCTGTGTGGAAAGTGTTTTCAGTTGCTCTCTTCAATATGAAAATTGTCTTTCACAAGACACACTTTTCTATATGAAATGTCTTTTGTGACACTTTTATAAAAGGAAGGTATACGGGAAAAGCTCTTTCCAAACATTTTTTATATGAAAAGTATCCTCATAAAGCTTTTCTTACGTTTACAAAAGTGCCTTGAAAAGTATATTTCATTTCATTTCATTTATTGAACAGTCTTGTAATTTAAAGCCTTTTGGCCAATATTAAGCAAATTACAAAATGCATAAAATAAATACTACTTGAAATGAAAAACAAAAACAAAATATAACTTATATCCCACATAAAAGTCCCTTAAATCACATTTTTTAATTTAGTTTAATTTATCTATTCAGGATTTTAATTTCAAGCCTTAAGGTCTCCATTATTAAAAAATAAATAGATTATAAAACTTTACAAAATACTAATGTTGTAAAAATATTGTGTGTTTTAATAGCAAAAAAATATGATTTTCAATATGACAGTCTACTTTACATTAGAATTTTTCACTTTGTATGTTTTTCGTTCTAAAATACGGAATTATAACTTTAATTGCAATTTGCAGCTATTCCATAATATAACGAAAAATTTAATAACAAATTAAATGGCAAAAATGTATAACTAGCAGTAATTTTTTTAAGATGTAATTAACTAAGTAATTGATATGCTGTAAGTAATGGCTCAAAAAAATAATAATAAGTTTAGCAATAATCATTTCCCCGTTCAGAATGAAAAAAAAAGATGGACAGCAAACTATCTGATAGCAGTATCTAAGAAAAAAGAAGTTCAAGCGGATAATTATATATAAAGAATACCATTGAAATACGCAAGAAGTCTCCTTTTGTGTTTGGGATGAAGAAAACATTTTGAATGTGTTTGGAAGTTTGTTAAACTGCCTGACTATTCTTACTTGAGAAGATCTGCTCATATAATATTTTGTGTTATGAATAATGTGTATGTATAAATAATTCTGCAAAAAACAACGGTGATTGATTTTTAATAGAATTAAAAAAAAGCAACAAACGACATTTTGTGTTGACATTCTCATTTTCATTAGCGAAATTATTTTCCAAGATTATTATTAAGGCGGAAAATACTTTTCCAGACATTTTGTAAGAAGTATTTGATACAGAAAAGATGACATCTTGTTTTCAGGTATACAAAACCGGATTCAGGTATACAAAAGGGATTGATTATTAGTTGCTACTAAATTGTCATTGGATCATTAATATCAACTACGCTCTTGTTAAAATATGACTAATTCATCTCATTTCATTTATTGAACAGTCTTGTAATTTGAAGCCTTTTGGTTAATATTAAGCAAATTACAAAATGCATAAAATACTACTGGAATTGAAAAACAAAAACAAAATATAACTTAGAATATAACATCAAATTAACTAGTAACTACAGGGTGGCCCAAAATGACCGAAGTGGCGTGAATTGCTTATAACTTTGTATTTAAGACATATTTTTTTAATTTTTTTTTTTTTCTTAAATACAGTAAATTTATGGGGAATATTTGTAGATTTAGGTATCGATCAGCATTGATGGAAATGGCAACACCTCGTTCATTTTCAAAAAAATATGGACCAATGATCCTTTCTGAAGAAACACCGCACCAAACAGTACACTTAACTGGGTGTAATTGTCGTTGATGAAGTACTCTCGGATTTTCCGTAGCCCATATCCTACAGTTTTGCTTGTTAACGAACCCATTTAATTGGAAATGGGCTTCGCCACTCATAACTAAGTTATAAATAAAATTAGGTTCGCTTGTGCTTTTTGCTGGAAATAAATTGCATAGTCAAGTCGTTGCTGGTAATCTGTCGGTTTCAATTCTTGGACAATTTGAATTTTGTATGGAAACATTCTTATGCTATGCAATATTCGCTGCAGTGACCCTCTTGAGACGCCAAGTTGTGTCGAACGTCTCCTGGTTGATGTTTGTGGATCTCCTGTACCACTTGAATATTGTCATCCGTGTGCACCGTTCGTCGTCTGCCAGCACCAGGAAGGTTCCTTACTACTCCTTGTTCTCGAAAATTTGCAACAAGACGGTTTATTGTTGACAGAGAGGGTGCAACCCGCACATTAAATTGACGACGGTATGCACGCTGAGTCAACACAATGGATCGTTGATTTACAAAGTAAATTGCTTCATTATAAATTCTCCAAGTCTTCTTTACAAAATACTAAAAAAAAAGAAAAAAAATTATAATAAAAAAGTTATAAGGAATTCACACCACTTCGTTCATTCTGGGCCACCCTGTATTTATCTGTAACGCTCAAATAAAAGTGCACCAAAAAGTAGGCGATATGGAGGGAAATCAAAATAATGAGAACAAATCAGTTATTGAATGATATACATATGTATATAGATCAGCCCAAATTTCAAGTTTTTTTAACCAAGTTAAAAATTTTACAATTCCAAACTGGTTAGTAAATCACAATATGCATAAATTGAAATAAATACTACTCCAAAATTCTCGTCAACTACGCCTTTGTTAGAGGTACATATGTAATTATATACCACGATACAGTTGAAATTGTAGTTCATATCTGTTACGTAACTTTTTCGGTGTAGTTTCCTTGTAGGAAAGAAACCAATAAATGCGTGAAGTGAATGATTTCGTTTAAATATGAATATGAATCAAAATCAATACAAAACTAGATTTTCGTGAACAATAAAAATGTCAAAAAAATGTATTTCTTAAAAAACTATCACTAACTATTTGCGTTGAAAGATTCATATGAATGCTTTTAGATTTCATTGTATTCCCATAATTCATTGACAGAACACTGTGCAAGAGCAAACACTCTCCCACTCTCATCTATTCACCGGTGGTTTTCGTTCTCATCGTAAGTATATGTAAAACATATAAAAAAAATGTATATACTTAAGAATACAGATGTATGTATGCGTACGTAAAAATAGAAAAAAAAAACAAAACAAATATGTATAATAAATAAACAACATTTGATTAGCTGAATTGTTGTCATAACATTGGCTGCCGGGAAACTTGTCACAATTATTTGAATTGAGGGAAGATGGGGTAATAATGAAATGATATATCGTATGAAACTATTATCCACCTACTGAAGAACGGATACTAGCAGTTATTGTACAATCTATGTGGTAAACAACATAATCCAAAATATAGAGTTCACATCATGAAAAACAACTTGCACCTTTTTGGAAATAAATATAAACGGCGGTGCGTTGTCAAGGTGTTCCTTTTTATTTGTATTACAAACAGCAAACTTCCTTTACACTTCTAAAGTCGAATATTTAAGGGCTTCTATCATTTAGTGAGTTAATACGAACTTCCACTTTTTGAAAATTTTAAAAATGGAATCTGCGATATTACTTGTTGATTATTCCGATCCTCAATATTTAAAGCTTTTTCTAAGCTTTACGTAAAAGCCAAAACTACTTATATAATCCTATCAGTTAAAATATAGAATATATTTATAAAATATAGAAATATATATAATGAATTTACCTAATGATTTTGGTTGTCAGCTGATGTTTCCTCTGGAAAGTTAGGAACATTTCTAGTATAATTTGCAAGAAAAAAATATACATAGTCATCTTCTAAATCTTCAGCTAAAAAAAATTAGGCTGGAAAGATGCAAGCGACTTTTGCAGTGGCACGTGGACAATGGCCATGAAAACATTCTGTTTACGGATGAGAAAATTTTTACCGTGGAAGAAGTTTTCAACAAACAAAGTGACAAGATTTATGCCACTTCATCTAAGAAAGCGAAAAAAGTTGTTCCAAGGGTTCAACGTGGCCATCATCCCTCTTCCGTAATGGTTTGGTGGGGGGTCTCCCACCATGGTGTCACATCCCTCCATTTCTGTGAAAAGGGCGTAAAAACTGGTGCAAAGGTTTACCAAAAAGATGTGTTAGAGGGTGTTGTGAAGGGTTTGACCAATACCCTTTTCAATGGATGTAGATGGATCTTCCAACAGGACTCTGCTCCTGCGCACAAAGCTAAAACCACGCAGGAGTGGCCCAGAGTCAATATTCCTGGCTTTATAGCAGCAGAAGATTTGCCATCAGGGAGTCCAGATCTCAATCCACTGGATTATGCTTTATAGTCAGAATTGGAGAATATGGCTTGCTAGACTCCCCACAGAAATTTGGGAAGCCTTAAAACAGCATTAACCAGAGCAGCGTCCTCGATCTCCATGGAAATCGTACGTGCGGCTATAGCCCAATGGCCACACCGTTTGAAAGCTTGTGTTAAAGCAAAAGGCGGCCATTTCGAGTGAATACATTTTTTTTAATAACCAATATTGTCTTCTAATAAACGAAATAATTTTGAATACAATATGAATATTGGTTTTTTTTTATCGCGTTTTATATTTGTAACAGAACATATGGAAGGACTAGGTACATACAATATACGGTTTACCCTACGAGGACTGTGTGAGGAACCTTATTTTGAATAATTCAATTTTTTAGAACTGAAATTTGTTTTATCTTCTCCTCTGTGCTGTAAATGAATGAAGTTGCCTGAATTGCTAAGCAATTATTCAACAGATAAGTTTTTTTTAATAAAATAGCTTTAAAAGAAGAAAAGGTTTTATTTGCAGAACGTAATGCAAGAGAAAGATACGAGACAGGAATTAGATGATTATTCCCCACCCTTTTCGTTTTATATCAGTTACAATTAAATTACTGTTTTAACTACATTATTTTTGGATGTTTAAACAGTACTTTGAATTTTGTAATTAAAGGAAATCTAAGCTTCGATTCTTCAAACTTTTTCATTTAAGTGGCGAAAGAAAATGTAAGTAAATTGGATTGTTAGACAACTTTAATGCAATTTCACATGAGCAAGGAAAGTGTGAAGAATCGACGACTTGTATAGGGAACCAAAGTGCAATGCAGTTGTGTGTGTAAATACTCGGATTTTTAAATCCCTAACCACATTACCGATCCTGTACTCTGCCTGTACTGGGAAATACAACGAAAATAAGGTTAAAAAGTTAACTATTTCCGTCCAATATATACGTACAGTACATTGACAATACTAAAGTAAATATTAAATGACGAAGCTTACATTGGTATTTCGAAGAGGTATATAGTTTACAAAACATAACATTGGCAGTTTTGAAATTCTCAGTGCATTATGTTCCATGCAGGAAGTGAGATCTGATTTTAGATAATTAAAGGAAATAAAAAACAAACAAAAAAAAGGAAATGAAAAAAGTATTGTTAGGATTTGTTGCTAGGAAATACTTAGATGTAAACACTATAACTTATGTTAAACTGCTACCAATATATAGTCCAATATGGGCGTTGATAGATTAATAAATGAATTAAAATTGAAACTATGGATGTTTATACTTCTTCAGTTAACAGGCGAATGAAATGGTAAGTAAGATAGGATGTACGAAAGCTTTTCGGAGCTTGAAATTCCAGACTATATTATCTATTCTGTACTTTGTTAATTATTTTTTAATTAAGTATATCAAGAACTATACTGATAAAGTTGTCATTGGTATTCCGAAAAGATCTATAGTCCACGGAACATAATATTGAGCAAATTTGGCAGTCTGTTCTCAGGTTTTGAGTAAAGAAAGTTAGGATTTATCTTATGGAAATGAGCATTATGTTTTTCTGATCGCTGTGTTCCCTTTGTATTTTGACAATTTACATCTGTTATGAACATAGATCATATTCGAATGTTTTGATGTCGTAATATTTCCAAAACTAAAGTATAGTTGTAATGTGTTGTACCTAGTCCTGCCATATGTTCTGTTACACAATTTCCAGCGCTTATCGTTCAAAACTTCTTGCGGGAATAGAACCGTTAACTTTTTTTCAGAACACATGCACTGATTAGTGAAGAATACTAGTCAGTTTGGTTTCAGTTTGCAATCTATTAACATGGAGTGGGGCGTTAAAGAGAATCGAGTCGGCGTAATAGCGTTGCATAAGTGCGGAAAGAGTGCTGGCCAAATTTTCGAGTTGCTAAAACCACTCGGAATATCAAGAATGTTCGTGTATCGTGCTATTGCTCGCTTCGGCGAATTGTCTGGAGTAGAAGACAAACCAAAAAGTGGTCGCCCGCGCGTTGTCCGTACGAGTGCGGTAGTAAAGGCAGTGCGTGAAAGAATTCGGAGAAATCCCCTTAGAAAGCAGAAAATCATGTCCAAGGAATTGGATATATCAACCAGATCCATGTCTAGGCTGATTCGGGATGATCTGCATATGAAAGCCTATCGTCGGTCCACGGGGTATCTTCTAACTCCTCAGCTAAAAAAAATTAGGCTGGAAAGATGCAAGCGACTTTTGCAGTAGCACGCGGACAATGACCATGAAAACATTCTCTTTACGGATGAGAAAATTTTTACCGTGGAAGAAGTTTTCAACAAACAAAATGACAAGATTTACGCCACTTCATCTAAAGAAGCGAAAAAAGTTGTTCCAAGGGTTCAACGTGACCATCATCCCTCTTCCGTAATGGTTTGGTGGGGGTCTCCCACCATGGTGTCACATCCCTCCATTTCTGTGAAAAGGGCGTAAAAACTGGTGCAAAGGTTTACCAAAAAGATGTGTTAGAGGGTGTTGTGAAGGGTTTGACCAATATCCTTTTCAATGGACGTAGATGGATCTTCCAACAGGGCTCTGCTCCTGCGCACAAAGCTAAAATCATGCAGGAGTGGCTCAGAATCAATATTCCTGGCTTTATAGCAGCAGAAGATTGGCCATCAGGGAGTCCAGATCTCAATCCACTGGATTATGCTTTGTGGTCAGAATTGGTGAATATGGCTTGCAAGACTCCCCACAGAAATTTGGGAAGCCTTAAAACAGCATTAACCAGAGCAGCGTCCTCGATCTTCATGGAAATCGTACGTGCGGCTATAGCCCAATGGCCACACCGTTTGAAAGCTTGTGTTAAAGCAAAAGGCGGCCATTTCGAGTGAATACAAATTTTTTTAATAACCAATATTGTCTTCTAATAAATGAAATAATTTTAAATACAATATGAATATTGGTTTTGTTTTTATCGCGTTTTATATTTGTAACAGAACATATGGCAGGACTATGTATAGGGTGACTTTTTAAGTATTAAGATTTTCACGTTGGCAGCACTGGTTGGTAATGGCGTCCAAACATCATCTGTCAAAGTGAAAAGTGTACTATATACTCTGCCATTTCATCATGGAAAGACTGACAAACGAGCAACGATTGCAAATCGTTGAAATTTACTATCAAAATTCGTACTCTGTGACAAATGTGCATCGTTTGATACGACCATTTTATTGTCGTCATAATCGACCTGCTGAATCAACAATTCGTGCTGTTATCTCCAAATTGCGCACCAAATTTACTTTCTTGGGTATAAATCCATCGACTCGCATGCGTAGAGTGCGTATTGAAGAAGATATTGCAGAAGATTTGGATTTGAACACCTATAAAATTCAACTTACGCAACAATTGAAGCCGAATGGCCTACCACAATGTAGGTACGTCTACTTTTTGGAGAATGGGCCTTACAAAATCTCAATGAAAATCCGCTGTTTTATCGAAAAAATTGTATTCAGCGAAATGCTCGAAAAAGTGATGAAAAATTGGACCTTCCGAATAGAAATTTTAAGACTGAGCCGCGGACAATATTTACATAAAATTATATTTAAAAATTAAATGGCACAGACCAATTTATCGATTCCAACAAAAAAATGTAATATATGATGCAAATTTAAGTATTTTATTCGATTTTAAACAAAACTACAACTAAAAAAATCACCCTTTATTTATTTTACGGCTTTTTAATGATTTCGCAAACCTTATTATTTGTCGTTTTAAGCATCAAGTTAAGTGTCCAGTATTGATTTCTGAAATTTACAGTTTGCCTAATTTTAAATCAATTTTTAGTCTTTCCTCACATTCTTAACAATCGAGTCACCTGTAATCGATCAATCACATAAATTAGAATATGATAGACATGGATATGCCAACAGTTTATGCTACGTACAACCAGAGTACAAGACACGACACTATACGTAGTCTAAATGAAAACTTTTTTCAGGCAAAATCGTTTCTTGTTACTTTTGTATTTCGATGACCGTCCTAAACAGCAGGATAAGTAAAGTTTTATTAAGTAGACGGATGTATATTGCGTATCCTTGTTTTGTATATATATTGTGTACAGGTCTTTCACTTGGCAACCAAACTCCCTTCACTCTCTCAATCATTTTATGCTTTATCTACAAAATTGAAAATAAACAAAAGTATGCAGTGCCAGAAAATCACGTAAAATGTAACTAAAAACTAAACGAAAGTTAAAAACAACAAATTACTGTCTTTTAAAAAGAAATACCTTAACGCATATTATAGAGGCAAATAAACTCCGTAAGCACAAAAATTCTGGTTCCGAACTATTTAATTGTTAACTACTTCCAAAGTGCACTGCCTAACTATGGAATTCAGATCTAGTTGCGGGATATTAATTTATGAGTATTAATTTATATTAATTTATTGCCAATGCACTGTGCCAATAAACAAACAACAAAAGACCATGCAAGTTCACGTCTTTAATTTCAGCCCACAAGAAGTCCTTCATCATGGTGCCGTTAAGCTAGCTGTTTGGAAGACTGACTGTAATTATAGATCGATTTCTATCTAATCAAATGAAGTCTTGTCTCCAGGCGCGTTGCACTGACCTGGAAAGAGGCAGTATTGGCTAAGAGCTAACCAGGTCCGACAGGCCAAAAAGATTCAGAAAAAACATTTTTTTTGGCTCCGCATATCTAATACAACCGGTAAGAAATTCTACAGAGAAAAAAAAATCGCAAAATGAAATTTTCGTACAATTTAATATTTTTAAGAGTACTCAGGCAAACTTTCAAACGCATTAAAAATTTTTTCTTCATTCCAAAAACACAAGAAGAGACTTTTTGGGCATTTCAATGATATTCCTCATTTACAATTATCCGCCTGAGCCCTTCTTTTTCTTTGATATTGCCGTCAGATAGTTTGCTGTCCATCCTTTTTTTAATTTTTTTTTTCACTCTAAACAGGAAATGATTATCGCTATACTTATTATATTTTCTTCCTTTTTTTGAGGCATTACTTGTACAGCGTCTCAATTAAATCTTAAAAAAAAAATTACTTGGAGTTATTAATTTGTACCATTTACATTTAATCTGTTATTAAATTTTTCGTTAATTCCGTTAGTTGTAAATTCCAATTAAAGTTATAATTCCGTATTTTAGCACGAAAAACATACATAGTGAAAAATTCTAATAAGTAAAGTAGACCGTCATATTGTAAATCATATTTTTCTGGTATTAAGATACACGAACTTTTTTATAACATTAGTATTGTAAAGTTGTATAATGCATTTGTTATTGAATTATGGAGAAGATATGTAGGTTGTAATATTGTAATTTAATCAAATCGGCCTTAAGGCTTAAAATTACAATAATAAATAAATTAAATTTCTTGTTGAAATTAATCGGAGATCGCTTTTAATTTGTTCCTAATTGTAGTTAGTTGAAAGAATGGGACGAGAAATATGTCTGAGACCTAATATATGTACTCGTATATATATGTATAATAAATTTAACCAGTCTCGTTGCGTTAGATACAACAAAATGCTTCGATTTCTATTTCAAAATAAAATCCCAATATTGTCCAATATATGGAGCAAGGAATGCATAAAAAAGATTTTATTCGCACATTTGCATCTACACATATTTGCACATTGCATAAGCTGTACATGACCAGCTCATAACTAATATATTCTTACTCCTTTGCATTGGGTCTATGTATTATTAAGTGCTTTTAGAGGTCAAAAAGTGAATAAACTTTTTCCTTTTGCCTCTATGCCAGCTACACATTTATGTATTTTACATGCATACATGCGAGCACTAGTTGTAGCTGCGGCTACTGAGGCTGCTGTGGTAACTGCCAACCGCTAGGTTATATTGTGTAGGTGCCAATCGGCAGGGTAGAGACGATGCCGTTGTCGTCACAATGGAAATCTTGCACATTGCAGAAAATGCAGTTTGTAGCAGAAAACCCTGATCTGGCCTATGTTTTATTTACAAAGTGCAGAGAGGTAAATTGAAAAGAAATTCGAAAACAAAAACCAGAGTGTTGTATGGGCGGGAAGATGATGGAGAGTGGAAATGCAGGGTCTTATACGGCATAGCAGAAATGGAGACATGCAAGTACAACATTGACAACATTTTGTTGGACGTATAGATACAAAACATTGATTTACCTACTCAAAGCTGAAACCGGCTAATGTGTTTGAATGAAGAAACAAAATAGGAAATGGCTTTCATTTTTAAAAATGGATGTAGTAAGATTTTAAAGGTAGGCATACTCGTATTCTGCAACTTTCAATTTAGATGGGACATGCATAATATACTCGTATAGAAACAAAAAAAAAACCGAGCATAACATTTCGCAGATTTAACCGACGGCTCATTATTTCGCGATGTGAAAGGATGTTTCAGATGTTATTTACAGCAAAATCTATCGCTGCCTAACTCGAAAATCTTCTAAAAGACAACTACATACAGTGGCGAGCACATGTGGTAACATAATTGTCAAATACAACTTAAAACGCTGTAAAATCCATAAAAATTAGCCAAATGCTATCAATTTTTTTTCTTATTTATGATTTTTATTTGTATAAAAACAAAAAACAAAACAAATTTCTTCAGTATAAAAGCATAAGTTCTAATATTAACGCAACATAATAAAAAAGTCAATGTATCCACTTTTGCACGTTTTAAAAATATCTTCTTTGGGTATGATTTTTTAGTATTTGGTCCAGAGTCTACGGTATGTTTTTCTACTCTGGTAACACTGGAAAGTGAAAGAAAGCAAGTGGATTATTTACCGTTATTTGAGCTGTGTATTATTTGAGTTGTGCGATAATTTTTGCCAAAGTCACGCAGTTGTTGATTTTTTGCCGAAAAAAAAACAGATCGTGAAAAATGAGAAAAATATCGGTTGCAACGGAAAACCAAATTGTCGAAATGACAAAAAATAATGAGTCAGCCCGGCAAATTGCAAGAACATTAGTTAGGAATTTGCCACCGGACAGTGCTTCAAGTGCGAAAGAGACGAAATGTTAATTCGCTAGATGTAAAAAAAATCGCGTCCCAGCTTACTCACTGAGAGAGAGATGCTCCAGCCATGGAACGTTTATTGACTAATAAACAGGCGAAAACACCAAAGCAGGCAGCAGCCGCCATAAGCAAACCTGTGAGTGGACAGCACGAAGAGCCCTACAAAAAATTGGTCTAACATCGGCTATTAAGCAAAAGAAACCTGCACTATCCGATAAAAATGTGAAGGCTCGTCTTAAGTTTAGCAAGGAGCACAAAAATTGGAGCGTGGATGACTGGAAGAGAGTAATATGGTCTGATGAGACAAAAATTAATCGATATCAGTCGGATGGTAAAGAGTACTACTGGCACCGTCCATATGAGACTTTGAAAAAACACCAGGTCAAAGAAACCATGAAGCATGGAGGGGGTAGCTTGATGATTTGGGCCTCATTCACATGGTGGCATCTCGGACCATTGGTAAAAATCGACGGTATAATGAGAAAAGAACATTATCTACGTATTTTAGAGACAAATTTAACCGATTTTGTAGACCACAGTGCCTATCCGGAGGAGGAAGTTATAAGAAGTTAGGCTAAGATAGTCAAAGATTGGCTTTCAAAGCAAAAGTTTCAAACCATGCAATGGCCAGCTCAAAGCCCCGATCTAAACCCGATCGAAAATTTGTGGGCTTTGTTAAAGAAAAGGCTGGCCATATACGAAAATCCCCCCCAAAATTTAAATGAACTGTGGTCCCGGGTTCAGACAGAATGGACCAGTATTCCGAAGCGCCATATAGAAAACTTGGTTGAAAGTATGCCAAATAGAGTAAGAAGCGTTATAAAATCCAAGGGACTCTGGGCCAAACAATAAAAAATCGTACCCAAAGAAGATATTTTTAAAACGTGCAAAAATGGATACATTGACTTTTTTTATTATGTTGCGTTAATATTAGAACTTATGCTTTTATACTCAAGAAATTTGTTTTGTTTTTTGTTTTTATACAAATAAAAATCATAAATAAGAAAAAGAATTGATAGCATTCGGCTAATTTTTATGGATTTTACACCGTTTTAAAATGTATTTGACAATTATGTATCCACATGTGCTCGCCACTGTACATACGAGTATGTGTGAAAACTCAGATATTACCAACTAGACGCTATTATTATGCCATTTTTTTTTTATTAAGCAGCTTTGAACGAGACAGATATAACAAATTTAAAGCTGTGCTGCATTTCTTTTTTTGCGCTACGCCACTTAATTCTATTTGTTTGTATTTGTTTTTTTTTTTTAGAAAACAATTTCTTTGCTTCTGATAATTTCTAGGCGGTAAACAACAACAGCTGGTGCGCGAAAAGGGAATAGTGAGACGAAAAGCGTACGATTGTAATGGGCAAGAAGAGGAGATGGCAACAGTGATGGAATTACAAGATATTATGTACCGTACATCTACGAACAAATACGAACGGCAATGACCAAAAATCCAATTAGACTTAAAATATCAAATGAAAAAATTCAAACAAATTTATCTCTGTATATTGTGAGAAAAACAGGTTTTTAAATAAATTAATTTTTGCTACACTAAAAGTCAATCTCGATAGAAAAATCCTATTAGAAAAAATTAAAATTTGCTATTCAAATTATCAAAATTGAAATAATGTTGGCACTTTATAGAAAGTCTTAAAAAACACCTTAAAATGTATTTTCGTATACAAAATCAAGGTCTGCAAATAGTTATTATTGATGAAATTTTGAATTGAAAAAAATATAATGGAAGATATATGCAACAAATACGTTTAGCACACAAAATATTATGGCCATATTGTATATGTACCTAATTTCTATTATTATTTATTTTATTTATTTATTTCTAGCTTGTAATTTAAAGCCTTCCGGCCAATTATAAGTAAATTACAATATGCAACAATTCATCATAATAAAAATTAAATATAAAATTTATAAAAATATAATATGACATATAATAATATAATATAACATTATGATCGTTGAAGACAAAAAAAAAAGTATGGAAAAAAATTTCGCAATAATTTTTTTTTTTTTTTTGGTTTTCGTGATAAAAACTATTTATAACGGTTATTTTCAATTTGTATTATATATATCCGAACATAACAGTTATTTTTGATTTTTATTTTTTTGGTCTTCGAACAACTCTTACTGAGAACTTCCCGAAATTTCGAATTATTAGCAAAAATAATTCCATGCGCACCCAAAAAACCGATGCCATGATTTTGTTTGCAGATGGATAATACGATTCCCATCTTCCAGTCCACTGTTTTATCTGTTCCTTTGTCTCAGGTGTAAAGTGGTGGGCCTATGTCTCATCCATGGTTATAAATCGACGCAAAAACTTGTCTTTATTGCAGTGAAACATCGCCAAGCAATACTGAAACATCTTCAAAGCCGCTGTTTTTGCTCTATTGAAAGCAATCGCTGCACCCATTTTGCGCATAGCTTTCTCATCTTCTTGTATAGCACATATTGAAATGCCTATAATTTCAGCTAACTCATGCAACTTCAGCCGACGATCATCCAATACCATATTGGGGAATTTCTTACCGTGTCTGGTGGGGACGCATCAAATGGTCGATCACTACAGTGTTCGTCTTCGTAGTTCGTACGGTCTCTTTTAAATTCTGCTATTGGTTGGACTGGGAACTTTCAAATGGGAATATTGAATTACATAACGAAATCCAATTTTTTCATGTTTACAAATTTACTGAGATCGTTTACTTTTGATGGCTCGAATAAAAATATTAAACAATGTGGCGCTGGAACATAGGTTTTATAAGGTTGACATTTTTCACCAAGACAATTTTTTTTTAACTACTGGCACCATCTATACGTCAAGTTGGCTAGTATCGGGATCGCCCTCGCACATAGGAAAGGCGTTGCTAAGCACTGTCGCAGTTAACTTCATTGTTTGCTCAAAAAAAATATATATATAAATAAGCAGGAAACCGTAACTTTTCGCTAACGGATAGGATGGAAAAGACCAGCATAACTTATTAATATGGATTTATATTCACTCCAATTTGTTGCCGCATGCCGTCTAAAGTCACATTTTGAAACATCAACAAAAGTTAAAGCATATATTTGGACTGATCAGCTAGAAATGGTCAATTATAAATCAATTCAATAAAGTTTCATCGCATTTGGATGAACGGAACAGGAGTCTGATAAAACATTCAGATATGCAAACGCACCACTCTATACCGTTCACCCGATTGAATGAAGTCTGCAGCAGTTGAGATGGCATGCGATGTTTGCAGCACATAAATGACTTTCCATCCTTCGCACAATAATTGAACTACTACAGAATTCATACACATTTTTTCGAAAATCCCTATGGGCCTTCAAATTTGCGTTTCAATTTGCAATGACATGCGCTATAATGTAATCAAGCTTTATTTTTTAATTTTATGCATAAAAACAAAATATGCATATATTTATATACTTTTTTAATTAGTTTTAAGGATATTTTTTTACGAAAAATTTACAGGTAAATTAAGTCCATCAAAACATATAAATATGCAGAACATGTTCTCTCTACGTTTACTTAGTTGACAGGTACACCTTTTGAAACTATTGCTGGTTCGTACAGTTGAGGAAATGTTTACTTTTTAAATGGTTTTGAGCCTCATGCCGCCTTCTTCAATTCCTATCCTACCATTTGGTTTGTCTTCAATTAAACGAATACCTTCTATAAAGCTTAGTTCGATCCGTTAGAAGGGATCATGTCAATTTCAATTTCAATCAAAATTTATGCATATTATGATTTACTAACCAGTTTGGAACTGTAAAATTGTTAAATTGGTATAAAAAAAGAAACTTGCAATTTGGGCTGACCTATATATATTGTCAACAATAATATTAATATTTTTTAATATAAATATTATCGATATTTAATTTTCTCTCATTATTTTTATTTTCCTCCATTTCGCCTATTTTTAGTGCACTTTAATTGGAGCGTTATAAGTAAATAGTTACTGGCTAATTTGATGTTATATTCTGAGTTATGTTTTGTTTTTGTTTTTCAATTCCAACAGTACTTATTTTCTGCATTTTGGAATTTGCTTAATATTGGCCAAAAGGTTTTAAATTACAAGACTGTTCAATAAATGAAATGAAACTGCTATGCATCTACTTGGGAACAAAGCAATAACTTTAATTCACATTGCGTCGTAAATATATGCCAAGAAGGCAACGTTCGAGTAAAAATTAACTACCATTAATAACTAGCAAATCGATTTCGATTTAAGTCGATAATCAATTTTTGGTTCACAAAAGCGATTATTTTGGGACCGATTATTGGCACTGAAGTTTATACTGAAACCGATTATTCAGCTCGATTAATTGATATTTCCAAGTTATCGGAAATGTTTGAGAAAGATAGTTTTGATATTTATTTATTTATTTCTGGCTTGTAGTTTAAAGCCTTCCGGCCAATTATAAGTAAATTACAATAGGCAACAATTCATCTATTAGATTGAATTTGCTCAATATAATAAGTTAAAAAAACACACAATAAAAACTAAATATAAAACTTATAAAAATATAATATGAAATTATAATCATTAAAGACAAAAAAATATGAAAAAAATACTAATTCAAAAGTTAGAAGTTAATCGGTATATAATCTGGAAATATAAGATAATCAGTATGCTCACAGTTTAATTGAAAACAAAATGTTACAGTAAAGTCTGAAATTGTTGTAGAACGTGCCTTTTATAAGAATCAGGACATAATTTACAACTTTTTAAATGGCTTGGTAGTAAATTGTAAATTCGAGCTACTCTTAATACAAAAGCACGACTCATGAGTGTGGTTATTTTAGGAATAAGCTGCTTATTTCGAGTGGAATGTAAAAAATTAAATGAATTAAAACGAAATTGAGGACTACACAATCGAACAACCTTATAAAATAACAACAAAGACCTAAAATCTATATAATTTTTAAAACTACAACCCAAGAAACGCTTAACATACGGTGTTATATGAATACGACGCCTCAGTGAATACAAATATCTCATAACTCCATTAAACGCCATCTGAATTTGTCTCTATAGAAATAAGCTCAATCAGCCCATCTTCTTCTATATACATAATTGCGCAACAAGAGCTTAGTGCAAGTACCTAGCTGCAGTTGAGTGTACATATAATACCTTAAAATTGCTGAGAGTGTAGAAAGTTAGCTGCAAAACGATTGCTTGGACATACTTGTAGTTACGAATTTTTATTTTTATACACGACCTTCTAGATTATGAAAGTATCACGTATAATATTTTCTATACGAGAGATATTTCGCAAAGACATACAGACAAATTTCTAACAACAGTGATAAACTGAATAATGCTCCGGCTGGTCGAATTGTAAAAATTAAAAATTCGTCAGAGTCTTGTGTAAGCGATATTGAGGATCAGGAACAATATAAAGAAAAAATAATTGTTATTTCTGAATGATGTAATAAATATCAAAAATAAACGTTATCTTCGGAGACATTTTATAAAAATCGAAAATATATTATATACATCAAAAATAGCAATTTTTTCGGGGCAATATAATACAATTGGCTAAAAGGCATTAAATTGCAATCCCAATAAAAAATAAATAATAAAAATCACAAATAATCCTTAACGAAAGACAATAAAAATTTTGATCGCTACGGTACCTGTATAAAACAGAAAGCAATTAAAGCTTAACGGTTTTCTAAAAATGTTACTTTTTCTAAGTTATACGGAAAAATAAAGTAATAATCCCGATTATATACAGACAAAAAAAAAGTAGTTTTACAAAATTTCCCAAACAAATTAGTTTTGATGCATTTTTTTAATTTTTAAATATTGTAATTTACTTATAATTGGCCGGAAGGCTTTAAATTGCGAGCCAGAAATAAATAAATAAATGTAGTTTATGAAATTTCAATTGAAATCCAATTTTCTGGAGGTGTCACAAATATTTTCAATTTAACAAGTGTTGATTGTTTTCACAATGGGCACATTAATGGTAATCCTTGACACAATCAAGGTGAAAATAAACACTCGATGGATATCATTGAAATTAATTTGATGTATTATTGTAATAATAATGTTTACAGAATTGGATATTATTCTAACAAAATGCTAAAAAAAGCATTAGCCTTATAGCTAATCTGTTGCTTATTTATTTATTTTGGGAATATATCACATAATTTCAAACATCTATTGAAAATCATCGGAGATATAAAATTAAGCTGCATTTTCCAATATATTTGCAACATTTTCAAAAGTGACATATATCAATTCTCACAAATAAGTTAAAGTCCGCCAAGTTTGCCGGGAAACATGCCGTTTTGGATTTCATTTAAGGATGAGATCACGGAGACAGAAATTTTGAACAAAATAGTTAGCACATTAGGAAAAACTCAGCGAAACCGAGGCGAAAAATAGGGTTCAACACGTTGTTCGAGAGTTGTAAATACCGGAGTGCAGGTTTACTCTCGACTCATTCGTCCTTCAACAGCGATTATCACGACATTTTGGGAACTCTTCAAGTAGTTGAGCAGTCGACAAGTCTAGTAAGAATTTCTTAAATCTAAGACTATAAACATTAGGTGTTCAGTATCTAAACAGTATCTATCTAAAGTATCTATCTAAACTTAATAAATGTGAGTTCCAACTTTAGCCAAAGAATCCAAAAACCAGGCAGGCCTTTATACACCATTTTCATCATCAAATATGTTTATTCAAATTAAAGATGTTCCAGATGTGCATATATTGAGGTAAGTACAACGATTCCTTAAGAATTCCCAGGAGCATTTCAAAATAAAACAACAAAATAGGTACAAAAAATCTCGCGGTGAAAAAGGAAATTGTTTGCAGTCATGTTTTAGCTACAATTTTTCTATGGAAAATTACGTTTATAATTTCTTCTCCGATTTCTTTCCTTTTTTTAGAAAAATAAAGACTTACAAAAGTCGTCTTTTAAATTGTCTAATTTTTGAAGATAGACTTTTGGGCATTACAACTACATTGCAGAGAATTGCAGTGCCGGTAACACCCATTTATAAAGGAATGAATCCGACATTTTTCGAATTGAAAAGTGAAGTCATTTATTACAAAGTATAATCAAATTTTGCAAAAAGTACAATAAATATTATAAAGATTAATATTTTTGAATTTAAATTTTATTTAGGTTTTATTTTGCGAGCCTTCATTTGATAACTACTTGGAATTTGTCGAAGGCCAACCCATAAGCAGTTTAGAATTTTTTTTTACATATAATGCCGTGAAAATGGAGGTACATCTTCATTCCAATAAATCTATATTACGTTGTATCAATGCATTTCTTTTTTAAATTTTTATTTAAACATAATGAATTGTCTGGTAGGTGAAGAATATTGAAGCTATAGAGAAGAGAACCGCTCTGAACGCAATTTAAAATAATTCAATGCAACTTTTAGGAAAGCATTACTAGAAATGGCTAGAAAATGGAGGGATGGGGCGTTCACTTTAAATAAATTTCTTTGGAAATAAGAAAGGAAAAGGAAAGGAAAGGCAAAATTGGGAAATGGTGGCAAACATGACATTGCTTACTATTTTGTTTATTCCCGTTTCGTATCGTAAACCTCTTCTCAAGTCGAATTTAAATAGACAATTTTTCTACCAACTCTATTTTTGAGCCCATTTTAAAGGAATTTCTTTGGAAAATAAGAGTCAGGCAGCAAATAATGTTGTAGCATCTACAAAAAAAAGGAAAACAGCCATTCTCTTTCTCTTTGTGCCAAAACATAGAAAAATAAAGGAAAGGGTTGGGAACCGGTCGAAATCATGGCATTGCTTATTATTTTGCTTGGTTCCGTTTCGTAACCTAATGAAACCTCTTCTCAAAGCTGATACAAATATGGAATTTTTCTACCAATTCGATTTTTGGGCGCATCCCAAACAAATTTATATATTCGTAGTTTAAGCGGTCATATCCAAGTAGAAAATAACGGCTCAGACATTTTTGTTAATTTTTTGAGAAACCAGTGCACATGCAACAACTGAGGCCGCAGGAAAAATTACATTTCGATTTGTATACTTTTTGAAATTGTCACGATTACCAAAACGTAATTTGGGCGCCCATTTATTACAATCCACTCAAATACATATCGTTTTAGGCGTTTGCGTACGAAATGCAGCTTACTTAAAAACGCAGTAACAAAATTGTCGATTTTCCCGCCATAATGGCGATAATCATCAAAAACAGAAATACCGGCATTGCCCGAAATCACCCTATATTGCAGATTTGACCTTCTACTGGCAGAAGTACACAAATTTGTATGTTATATTATATTTCCCATGCCTAGCGGCTGAGTGCAAGTTAATGGAAAGCCGTTCGTTTGAAAGATGGAGTGAGAAAAAACCAACGTGGTGGTATACGTGTCTAACTAGAAATGTGTATGTACGACTTGATGTTGGATTTATGTGTATTGCCAGAAAGCCTTCCCAAAAAGCGACCAACAGAGAATACTTTACGCAACATAAGATTTGATGAAATTTCTAGAACATAATACGCATATTTGGAGAGGCATGGAACAAAGCGTAGTTATGTTACATAAATTAGAAGAATAGACCAGAATCAGTTGTACAAAATACTTTGGTGAAAGCTTTAATCCACTAAAGCAACTGAAAGTGTTTGTTACAGAATATAAAGTTCAGTGATAATTTATGCAATATGCAAAAAATACTTAAAACGTATTGATACGCCAGCCTATTTACCCGTTAATACGTGAAACCACATACATTTAAATCGATGTAAATGTAAGATATATATACCAAAAGTAAATATGTATCTTACTTTACTTCTGCCTACACCAACCGGCTTTTTTCGCTGTTAACTTGGAATAACTGTGATATTCTGTTCGTGCTATCTGCAAAACTCGTTTGCAAAATGTGGACAATTTTTTATCACTTTGTTTTATTATTAGTAATATTGAAGTTTCCCTTTTTATAATTGAATGCACTTTAGATTTGATTTTTGTTATCTATATTATAAAGTTGGAATAGCGCCCTCACTTCGTAGAACCGCCGCGTTTATTATACAACCATTCGCCGTGAATTGATGTTATCAACTGTTTTGCGCGATGTTTCTTGCTAAGCGTGTTTTTTGTCTTATTGTATTCGCTTATTGCCGTTTTGTTTTTATTTTTCTAGTTCCCCATAATGTTGTTGTTATTATTGCAATAACAGCTGATGGCAGTAATGTATCTAAAACTAAAAGAATGTTCACCATAAACGAAAGAGGCACCGTAGAGAAAAGAAGGTTATAAAAGAATTATTTCGATCTGGTTACAATCACGTGAAAAATTATTAACAGAGGGCTCTGAAATTGCCATCCGAACGCTAAAGGAGGGAATAAACGACATGTATTTTACATATCGCATGTCACTTTTTTGACCCGTCTGTTTATCGTATGTCTGTCAAAGTTATGAAAAAACGCGGCGTTCAATTTTATGTGGCCAAACGTGCATGTGTAAACCACATAACATTGTCATTAACAGCTGATGTTGTTATGATACAAAAAACCATTTTTTTAAAAGCAATCATTAATACTTTTATTTATATTGTTAATAAATTACTTACTTTTGCGTTTTGTCTATTCATTTTAAATTATTTTTATTTTATCTTTTTTTTGTGTCGTTTAACACTTGACGCTTTGTTGTTTATAATAAAACAGCTGACGGCGATGCGGTTTACAGACAAAAATAGAACGCGCTCTATTTCAAAAATTGCCATATGTATTGCATGATGCATGGTGCATATGGCATGTTTGACAGGGGCTACACGGCATGCATAATTTTTTTGTATGTAAAAGTGACATGCGATATGTAAAATACATGTCGTGTATTCCCACCTTAACGAACCTTTCCCAATAATAATAACATCTTTGATGAGTGTGGCCTCGTTAAGAGGAGACAATTTCCAAGTACGTTAAAAAATTGCGTCCATATTACGTATTAACTCGCAATTCCGCATACACTTACAACAAACCGCCACTTTCCGCTATCCCATCGTCTCATACCGACTGGCAGAGAACGACTGAAACACATTTTATATTCTTATTCACTTCATGTTTTTATTCATATTCTTACAAATGAGTCGAAAATATATCAGATAAATGACAACAGTATGCTTTGAAATCAAATTTTATCCAAATTGAGTGGAATTTGCACCACTTTGAACGTAGTTGGTATGATTTGAGAGCCGGAACGGTATCGTATTTTTTCATAATTCACGTATTCCCCTGGCGGAAAATATTTCCCATCTAAACAAGGGTTCCGTTATATCCTCGTCTGTGGAGACACACGTGCATCACATTGCACGTGTGGCATTGCCAGATGCTAAATTTTGTCGTCTAGAACCATCGATTGTTACCACTTTATTCAATCTCTACCAGAAAATAAAATCAAACACAGTGTATACACATAAATAATTAATTTTGCTTAGGAGCCAAAGTAGGGATAATCAGAGGACCAAAGAAGTAAGATTTCTTCTTCACTCTTTTTGCGCGATAAGTCCATAACTTTACATATATTTTTCTAGATTAGAGTAAGTTGATCAACAATGTACATTAAAAAATGCTAAATTATTAAAGTTCCACGTTGAGAAAGAGAGCGAGCGGGGACAAAACTGCTCCTCTGAGTGAACGTTGGAAACGAACGAAATTCACTCTAGAGCGAAATAAATTATCTATTCGTATACATTGCCTTTGATAATATTTAGGTTATGAAGAAAATTAAGAAACTCTTTAATATTTAACATACGTTTTCTATACTAAATTAAAATTATATTCTGGAGACATTTTCAAGTATTAGTTACAGTTTAACCTCTTCTGAAAATAATATAGATTTTATGTATTAAGCTAGGTACGATGTTTTTTTTAAGCAGAAATTTCAATTTCCAACACTAATATCGGACAATTTATGTTTTTACGTCATAATATGCTCAATGGTGATAAAAACTATTTGTTGAGAAAAAAATTGTAAAAATAAATTTTGCTAACATGAACAGAGTATAATGTGAACCTGGCAATTTGTTTTTAAGTATAAGTTGAAAAGATTAGAGAGTCAAGACATACTTTCTTCGTTATTTTCTTTTCATAATAATTCCATAGTGTAGCGTATCTTAATTATTATGTTTACAAATTATGGTATTTTAAACGTTAGGATTTAACGATATTTGCTCCATAGCGACTTGAAGTGTTAATTAATGGGATGACAAACTAAGAAAATGCTTTGAAGAATTTAACCCTATTTGTGTATAATTTAATTAATTTTTCATACATTTGCCAATCTTCTCAAATAGAGTTAAACCTGTCATACCAATTTGTTTTGGGTTACTAAGTGCAACAAGTGAAAGTTGTACATGTAACAAAAAATAGTACATCCAGTACCTTAACTAACATGTGTGCAATTTTAAACCATCCCTGACATGTTTTCACAGTCATGAGCTTATGCGGCCAAAAGATAATGCTGTGCCATGGTTATAAAGTAGGTAGCACAGTGTTTTTTTTACACAAACGGTTAATTTTGCTGTCGCAAATTCAGCATTAAAATGCGAAATCGAATAAAAATATAGACCTTGTTATGTGATATTTATTCGAAAGGTATATTAGAACAGACAACACACTAAAAAATTTATCAAACATATTTAAATCTATTTGTGGATAATTTGCTTAGATGTTCATACTATGCATCATACGAGTACATTTTCATAATAAACTTTTGCAAATTTTCTCAAATTGGGGCGGCGATTTTGAATTCTAACCGCCTTTATTTACATTTTCGCTTTTTTTATAGAGAAATCTACACTCCTGACACAATTTTTCAATAGAGACCAAAGAGATATTGTCACGAGACATGTGACCAAAAAGATAATTTCCGTGACATTTTTGTCTGTATGAAAAGCGTTTTTTATGATATTATATTTTCCTAAATGAAGTGTTTTTCATAATACTTTCCTGCAGAAAAAGTGTCTATCGTGACATTTCTAAATAAAGAGTGATGAAACTTTTCTGAATTAAAATTTTCTGTATGAAAAGTGTCTTTCGTGATACCTTCCTATATGAACAATGTATTTTCGGGTGCATTGTTACGTAAATTCTGCTTCGTACACATTTAAAATTGATTCAATGAAAGGCATACGTTCAAAAACGTTCAAAACAATCATCTATGAACGAAACTATATTTTTATAAAGCGTATGAAATGATGTTTTCATTATACACTTTTTCAACATTTCTAATATAAACTAATCAAATTACAAAGACGAAAACAAATAGTTGTTCGTTTGTTTGGCGAACGTATTGAGTAATTCGACTTACTGAAATAGGCTATTTGTTAAAAGGCCTTTTTTTATTTACAGTTATAGAAAGCCTTATGGAAGACTCTTTGCTGAAGAAAAATGTTCATGCAGAAGAGTGTCTACTGCGAACTTTTTATATAAAAATGGTATTGAAAGACAATTTCCATATTCAAATGTACCTTAGAGCACATGACAATTTTACATTAATAGCGAATTTCAATTACGCTCGTAATTAAGTTGTGCATTTCCTGTATTATTATTGAGAGTACTAAAGTACTTTGTTAAAGTTCTGCTCATTTTCTTTAATTGTATTTTGTAAAGAACCTTAGTAACGTTTTCGTGCAGTTTGGGCAGCTTATAATACACGACACTAAATTGATCCCACTAAATACACAAAATGATTTTTTTTTCCATGAATATTCGGCTTAGCTGACAATGTTGACCTCACCAAATTTCTAAAGTTTCTAGGGAGTGTGAACGAAATGCACCTCTGTTGAAAAAATATTTGGAAAATCACCAAATAAAAGAAAGCTAAAGTTAAATCTGCCTATAACTTGTGTATTAATATTTCCTTTAAATAGGAAATGGATCGTTCAATCTTAAATTTTAATTTTGGTCCTCGGGAGATGTTTTTTACCCAATTATGCTCAAATTTTTACAAGATCCCTAAAGTAACAAAGGCACTAAATACAAATTTGTGTATGATTCGCAATCAGGCATCAATTTATAAAACGATTTTGACTGTTTTGACTATGAAAATAATCAGAACCAAATGAAATGAATCAGCAAACAATCAAAATGATTTTATTCGCTTTGCTGCCGGCTACGACGAAAAAACAAATCGAAGCCTACAGTTACTGTCATTCAGAAAAAAACGATTGTTATCTGCGAAAGCCGAAGTAATTGTATTGATAGTCACAGCAATAGCGAGTGTTTTAGTTGTTTCCATTTACTACGTCATTTTCTTACTGCTTCGAAGAAAGGAAATTGGAAAAACTCCACATAAATGTAATTTATTGCAATTATAAGTCTATAAAACCGAAGTTCTCTTGACATTTCTTAACATTTTAGCGATTTTTTATTTAAGCGTTATTTTTCTAAAAGCTTTATGAATCCATGTTGTGGCCACTGCAGGGTGAAAACCTCTGCCAGAATTAAAATGTTGGGTTATTTTAACGACTGCACGCCCTCCGAGTCTCCGAGTTATGGACAAATTTATATTTTATCGTTTTTTTTTTTATGTTAGTGACATTTTTTTAAATTATAAGCTATAATTTTTTATAAGTTAAGCCAATAACTTAAGTTATTGGCGATTGAACGCTCCGTTCCAAATAAAGGACAGATTTGTATTTTATTTGTTTTTTAAATGTTTTTCATCTCTATCGGATTTTTTCAGTACATATAAGTTATTTTAACAATTGGGCGCTTCCTTTCCGAGTTGCAAATACAAATGTGTTTTAATAGTTTGTTTACGTTGATGATTTTTATCATTGGCCTATTAGTTCCCGAAATATTGATATCTTAACTTGTGTTTTTGTCAAACATTTGGGACAAAAAATGGTATTGCCATCTGCTGATTGTTATCAATAAATAAGAAATTGTAATTGCAATTAATTGCAAGCACGTGGGGTTTTTCCGGTCTCCTTTCTTTGAAGTTTCAAACAACTAATGTAACACATGCAAACAACTATAGCATTAGTTGTTGCTGCACCGAAAACAAAATATGTTGTTGATAATAACTACAATTTCAACCATATCGTAGATGATATAGCTACAAATTTCTTTTTTTTTTTAACCGGGAGATGATTACCATTAGCGAAACGTAGTCGTTTATATATGTTGTTGATAATAACCACAATTTCAACCATATCGTAGATGATATACCTACAAAATTCTTTTTTTTTTTTAACTAGGAGGTGATTACCATTAGCGAAACCTAGTCGTTTATATACGAGTATGTTGTTGATAATAACCACGATTTCAACCATATCGTAGATGATATACCTCCAAAATTCTTTCTTTTTTTTTGACTAGGAGATGATTAACATTAGTAAAACGTAGTCGTTTCTAACTTTAAAAATGATTGACATAACAATGACTATGAATATCGTAGATGATATACCTCCAAAATATTTTTTTTTTTTTGGCTAGAAGATGATTACCATTAGCTAAACGTAGTCGTTTCTAACTTTAAAAATGATTGACATGATAATAACTATGAATATCTTAGATGATATACCTCCAAAATACTTTTTTTTTTAACTAGGAAGTGATTACCATTAGGGAAATGTAGTCGTTTCTAACTTCAAAAATGATTGGTATGACAATAATAACAAACTAAATAGTATTTTATTTTAAATTTTTTTTTAATAAAGTTGACTCAAACCTTGTATATCGGGACTCAAATGTGATTGCATTAAGCGAAAACAATGACTCTGATTCTGCATCCCCACCTTTCCCAAAAGTTAGTTTTTTTTTTTAATTTCCTGAAGATATTAACTTAATCGTACATACTCGTATATTATACAGGGTGTCCGTCGGGAAGGTATACTACTTTGTTTTGCCGCCATTTTGGTAAACGTTAGTCTTGACAGTTCATATTTAGCAGTCGTGAAGCAGAGACGTGGCAAATTTATTATGGAAAAGTATTCGATAAACCAACGTGTATTATTGCCGCTTGCAAGGGAAAATACTGTAATACATTTACGTTATTAATTGTAGTTTGTCTAAATGTCGACGATATCTAAATGAATCAATTTACAATTTCCCTCAACGATTGCTATTGTCGGCTTCGATTTGTTTTTTTTCGGCAGCAAGTCAAACGAAACCATTCTCTGTAATTATTAATTCAATTTATTTAGTTTTGATTATTTTCATAATTAATGCAACAGTCAAAGTACCTATAGTTTGCACAAAATTTACGAGTACTATGCCATCATTAAGCAATGATTATTTTTTGACTGCTGCTACTGCTAAGTTTTAGTCAGCAATTTCGTCGACAGTGGCGCGACTATCGTTGACATGTTCTCGGATTGAAATTCGCATGCAGCCATCTATCGTTATTCGAGCGGTGGTCACCCTGATGCATCTGACGAACTTCTCAAACCGTACCGTTCGCAATTGTCATTAAACTGTTGAGTGAGTCTAAAAAAGAATGCATGTAAACTCATTGTTTGCGAGAAGCTTTCCAATGCCTCTTTCATGAGATGCAGGGGAATTTGTTTTTGTTTAATACAAACCCAGATATTACATCTGATAATATCAACCATAACTTACTGGTGTGGTATTCCTTTTGTAACACGGCGGAGAATTATTTGTACATCCGATATATAGCTTTAATTACGCTGTAGTTAAAGATATAACAGCTACGATATAGTTGAAGTTTTAGTTCATATCAACTACGTGGTTTTTTCCTTAAGCAAAAGTGTGCAAATTTAGAATGCTTATGTGGCAACGATTCGATGTACTTAATCATTTAGAAATATATACGACAGGAAATTAATTAATTACAATGTGTTTACCTATAGTCTTCCAAATCTTGTTCTAAGTATCGAAACACTTGTAATTTCTCAATTTCCCATCAAAACAAAGGGCTATTAATTTCGCTGTTGCAAAATTCCCAATTTGTAATGAAAAAATAAAGAATTTGTTTTGTAATTAATGTTGTTTATATTCGATAGCAATGACAGCCGCCAGGAGATGTTCAACTGATTTAAATGTGGTTATTAATGGGCTTATAATTTCTATACACGTTTTTGCGATGCCTTGCCCGCTCTGACGTAAATAATGTGGGTTAATAAAACCAGTATGACCAGCCTGAAATGAAAGTCTGGTCTGATTTTGCAATTGCCACAAATGTTTGAATTTTCAAAACATGTTTTCAATTACTGGTATTGAGTACTAAATGATAATTACTATGTATAACATCTTTCGGTGAATTTACACTCTAAATCGTAAATTGATGGTTACCAGTTTAATATTAAAAAAAAAGCTCATCAAAGTATTGTAATTATTTTATTTATTATTAACCATTTCAATTTTGCATTATTTTTATCATTACTTCATTTTTTATGGAAAATGTGAGAAACGTATTTTGATATTAATCTCAAGTAGAGGTTATGCTTATTTATAAATTTTGGATATATACAATTTATTGTCTTGTCAAATGATTTGGTTTATGTGAATAAACCAAAGGCTTTGGCAGCATCCAAAGGACGAAACTGAAGTAAAAATGGTAAATCTATCGTCTGAAGTATTAACAAAAATACTAGAAAATGCTATAAACGCATAGAGAAGAAATAGACACAGAGGCTTTGTCTCTCTCTGGAGCATAATTCGATAACCTTTTGTTGAATAAGCAATGTTAAATAGTGCTTAGATCTTAACACTAGTTCCGATTGTTCACAGATTATTAATTATCTTGCTATGTCTGTGCTTGCAAAAAAAAAAAAAAGTTTATTCGTTAGTATTATAGCTCTTATTTTAATGTGCGTCTTCGTCTAATCTTTATATATATAATTCTACTGTACGGGCGTTGTCAGTGAACTCCTCCTAAACGACTGGACCGCTGTGCATAAATTTTTGTATATGCGTCTGGGTGGTGCCCGGGATAGTTTAGATTTACAATTCGGTCCACTTGGACAAAGGGGCGTGGTACCTCCCATACAAACAAAAAATTAAAAATCAATTATTTCTGCTCCTGCTTACGGTATTTGTACAAAATTTGGTGCGTAGGTTTGGTGTACATATCTTAAGTGCTACTGAAAATATGGGCGGGATTGGACAATGGGGCGTGGTACCTCCCATACAAA
>JAHXMU010000309.1:115543-197110 GCA_019455685.1 Philornis downsi
TTGAACAAAATTTGGTGCGTAGGTTGGGTGTACATATCTTAAGTGCTGCTGCAAATATGGGCAGATATACAACCAGTATAAAAATTTCAGTTAATTTAACTGACGTTTGCAAAAGCGTGTTTAGTGACAGATGATGTGTGTTAAAACTGCAGATTCATACCAACAAATGTTATGAGTAAACGCACAATCAAAAAAGTAAAATAATCCAAAAGAGCGTGCAAGTCTGACAAATACTACTGTAGTCGGCGCAGTCTATTTTCAGAAATCAGTTTACCAGTCCCATGATGTATATCAAATTTGAATTTAAAGCAACCGCTTGAAATATATGAAACTAAGAATATACTCGCACATGGTAAACCGGCATTTGCATGAGTGGTTCCAGAAGAAGCATGGTTATTTGGTCGACGGGCTTCTTATACCAATCATTATAAATCAACACAATGATTTAAAATTTAGGCTACAACAGCCTATTTATTAGAAATTGCAGAGGAAAGACTGAATGGCGGGCGTGACATTCGTTGCATTTTTGTTACCAGGTACTACTTAGTATACCAAATTTGACGGGACTTAATGCAACTGAATAGAATATACAAGCCTAAGAATGTAAGGATTAAATTGATCATTCATGTGCACCAGAAGGGGCGGATCAGTTTGACTGAATTCCGCGCAACTCCTTGAAAGGTATTAAGTTAAGAATATGTGAAAAAAAAATCTGTCATTTGTAAGAGAATTACATGAAGGAGTATGGCTAATCGATCGATCTTCTTAATTTTTTTTAAACATTACAAATCAATACAATGGACAAAAGTGTAGCTTACTGCAGTCAACGAATTAAGATATTGAATTTTGTTACATCTTTATTTTTGTATGGGAGACACCAGAAGGTAGTGGTCGGTATCGCCCATATATAATCTCTGGTTACAGTCTGGCAAAATATAGGTTCATCCATTTTTCGGTTTTGAAAAGTAAAGTTACATAAAACACACATAAACCTATTATTTCGATGAAATTTTTATTTCACTATAATACTTGGCCTTTGCCATTATGTACGAAACACTATGTCATTTAAATGACCGCCTCTGAATTGGTGCCCTATGACACCCCCAGATCATAGTGCGAACCAAGCAGCCAGTTTTCTCGGTTGGCTTTACCACAATCACTTCTTGGTTCTCTGAGCCCCATATGCGACAATTTTGTTTATTGATGTAACCACCGAGTGAGAATTGCTTCATCACTGAACAAAATTTTGTTCGATTGAATCACAACTTTTGTGATAAGTTTTAACTATTTTTAGGCGTTCTTCGGTTGTTAAATGATCCATGTTCGTAAATGACCAATCTTTGACTGAATAAATAACACTTCAGATGACAGGTATTTAACAACTGACAGTCTTGCCAGACCGACGGTTTCGAAACCACTTAGTATATGGGCCTGTACTGCGAAAATTTAATTAATACACATTCAATAATACTTATGAATGTGGCTCTTACTCTCGAGAGCAAATATTTTTTTTTTATTACTCTCTCTTTAACGATTTCTACTAAATTTCTCCACATACATATGCTGCTGGATGGATTATTAGCTGTTAATACTGTAAATAAAAGCCAATATCTTCGACAATCGTTGAAGACAATAATAGAAAGGTATTTCTAGAATGAAACTCTCTAATTTCTTTTTTTGAATTTATTTTATTTAATAAAAATAAAATCTTCTATAAGTAATTATTAAAACCTTAAAAAGTAAAGCACTCAATAAATAAGTTAGAACATTTTCTTCGTCAAAATGTGTTGTAAAGTGTACACAAGTAATAAAAAAAAACGAAATATAAAAGTGAAAAATAATAATACAAAAATAAAATTGTGTAAATTGTTCCATGAGTTAGCAATAAAAAAATGTACTTAGCATTAACAAAAAATAAAAAAAAAATTAAACTTAAAATTATATAAATTCACAAAATTTCACATTTTCACATTCACACAAACACATACAAACAAATCTACATTCGTTCACACACAAAATCATACACATTTCTTACTTAAACTAAAATGTAAAGCTAAAGAAATTAAGTAAATATTTGTCATTTCAACTACAAAATTTGAAAATGTCAAATTGACAAATATTTTGTTTTCTTTGTAGAAACCTTTGAATTAAAAAAATTTTGAATTGTCACTTGAAAGTCTACTGTCCACATTCAAATGTGGACTCTTTCATAATTGAATGTCATGGCTTGACGTTGACCACGTTCGCGTCCATCCTCAAAAGGTGGTAGCAGCTCCTGCTGTTGCGTTGCCAGATTGGCCAAATATTGCTGTTTCAAAGCGTTGATAGTGGCGATCTTACGGTGTTTGCCATTTGAGTTGGAACTAACTTTAATGCCTTCCTCTCGCGTATAAGTAAGCGGCGACACAAAATGTTCCATATCATCATCTTTGATTAAAGGTTTGTTCTTATCCTCATCCACAGGAGAACCATCAGTCTTCACACGCACCACTGACGGTCCAGTGAGGTACGTATTTTCTGAATTTGTCACATCGAATATTTCGATTTGTGGATTGTGCGATGAAGCACCGGTATAACCATAGGCAATATCCATATCCATGGCATATTGATGCTTATATTCGTTCATATCGAACATGGGATTTTGGGGATATTGGGGCTCCGTGGTGATTGTGTCGTCGGCTGCACTGGGTTTCATTGTGCTCGATTTTTGTGATGTCAAAATGATGATACTGGTTGCTGGAGGTGTAGGCAATGGTTTACGTGTTGTTATCAGATGAGAACTTGAATGGTCTCTCATGATGGACTTCCAAACTGTAATGAGAACGAGGGAGGAGAAACGTAATTTATAATAATGTTGCATACATGCAGGAAAAAGTTTTACTAAGGGACAGATATAATTTAGAACTATACTAATCTATTTCCTGATAATTGCATAGGAATAATGGCTGTTTGCGGAAATTTGCGTTCTCGAAATCGGTGTTTATAAGATCTTCGTTCCGTTAATAACCATCAGTCGTTAATATGGCACACAGAGTAGAATTATATTCACAGTTCCGCTTTTTTTTTGACGATTAGAAAGGCATAAGAATAAACTCTCTTGCTTGCTCCCTTTGTAATACATTTTCATTATTTTGGAGAGTTTAGGTAATATATCTATGGATTATAGCAATTTGATTAATAATGTATTTAAACACCTCAGTTGGTGTTAAAATATCTAACCACAGTTTTGCGTTATGAAAGAGAGCTTAATTCTATGAAATTGTACTACGAAAGCCCAATGAACTTTAGTGCTGTAAAAGTATTTGGTGTTTTGATTTTCTGGTTACTTAAATCGGATGACGCAGTAAAAAGTTGGTCTGAATTTAATGATTTTTGCGGATAAATTAAATTAAAATTAAATTAATAAATTCTTTCACTTAATACTGAAGAGTAACTGCCAAGCACTTTGCACAAAATATAACTCTTTTGTGATCCTTTAAATGAGAAATGTGAATGCAACTCTCTCTCAACTGTTAGAGGCAAAATTGTAAATTCTGATCGCAAAGTTATTATAATTTCTTAAAAAATGCCATTAAATAGATGATATGTTTATTAAATATATAAACATACTTATTTCTCATATATTTATTGAATAATTTAGAATCTATTTAGTAAAACTAGCGTTTGTCTGAAAACCACCCAAGCAGTATTGAGGAACCAATTGAAAAAGTATTAACATTTTTATTTCTATTACAACCTGTTCTTAATTATTTTTGTTTTCGATCTGAACTATTTTTCAACGGAAACTAATTGGTAAATGATTTTTGTTTAAGGACTGTGCAAATGCATCTAAATTCTGCAAACAGAATTTGCATTGCAGTATTGATCTCAAACGAAATGTACAGTTTGACATTTGATTCTAATAAAGGATCGTCTGAAGAAAACATTGAAGACATTTTCCATTCCCTCAAAGGAAAATTGATGTACAGATGCTGATGTGTAAAATGGTGACATAGGTATCAACGGTCGGAAAAGTCAGACGCTATTACAGTCTTCTCAGTAAATGGGAAGAACATTTCTAAAATAACAAAAGCGACATCTGTGTGGAAAAATTGATATCAGATCTCCATTTTTTTGAGTCTTGGAAGATATTGCCAATCACCTCATTGGACATAGCAAAATGTTAGAAATATATATTTAACACAGTCAACAGTTTCGCTACAAATTAGTTTTTACCACGTACCATAATTGGCCACTCTATAATGCAGAAATTACATCACATATGAAAAAAATTTAAAATATAATATAATAAAAATACGGATCACATTTATCTACAGTTTTCTAACGACGTTTTTAGTCACCATAAACCAAATTCGTAATAAACTTAGTAATTTAGTTCCAAATCAGATTTTTTCCACCATGCTTCAAAAAGTAGAGGTGCTTTTGGAACGCAGTTATTATAAATTTTATCATAAAACGTACCAAATCGAAACATGTTTCTTATCTGTCTACCATTTGTGACTCTGCGGGGTATATTAATGCCCTGAAAGGACGGTATTACCATATATAAAAATAATATCGCTTATATTTTCTTTAGTCTTCACAAAAGGAGACAAAACTCAAAAACTGGCCATTGAAAGAAAAACTTTTCTGAAATTCTGACAACTTTTTGTTTTGCTATTTTTACCAAACTTACTTAATTCACTGGCGCCTCTCTGGTATGGATCCAATATCTCCAGCTGTGCGTCCGTAAATGTTTGTAACTTTTCATATCCATAATTTAATAGATCACGTTTGCACTGGTTAACCGGCACGTTCGATGTCGCCGCAGTTGTCTTGCAATGGACACTCACTAATTGCGCAAATGATGAATATAAATATGACATCTGAAATTAGAATAATTCATCCATTAATATTGGAATTTTTATTGGAAATTGTCCGTTGATGTTAGTGTATACCACTATAAAGTACATATAAACCGGTTTTTTGCGAAGTAATAAAACTGTTAAGGCAATTCGACGATAAGTAATGATAATATTATATTGTAATAAAAAAAGCGATTCTTTTCGCTGTATATATATACACATATGTTCGAAAAAATAAGAACATCTGCGTATTTTTGCTTTATGTTTAATTTTAGTTACTTTAACGGAAAGTAAACATGGCAATTCTTTTTTATTTAAATAACTTTAATATGGTGATGTCTTAAAAGTAAAAACAAAACTGGGGCTTTCCCGTTGTTTTCATTGTGATTAAGTTTTGTTCAGGTATGATTTCAGTACTTGGTCAAAATAATAAATACATTCAATCAATCATCATTTCTTTAATACTTTCGCAGTCTGCTGTAGTCTTTTTGGAAAGTCTAGTTATTTTACTGTTGTTTATCTTTATTCATAACAAAATATATAGTAAAAAAATCAGCAATGGGTCGAAAAAGTCATTGTTCTCCGGAGGAGAGAAAAATTGTTTCAAGGCCAAAGTCTTCGTTCTATAGCAGAAATTATGAATCGGTCGCTATTTTTTTTACAAAATGCTTTAAAGCCAAAAAAAACCCTTCAAAACACGCGGAAGACCCAAAAAACTTCAAAAACAATAGATATCCGTATTGTGACACTTGCAAAGAAGGACCCGTTTGTATCTTCAAGAGCGATTTCAGCAGAAAATGGAAATGTAATTTCATCGTGAACGGTTCGTCGTAGACTACAAGAAGCATTTACAAGGACGGATAGTCAGTAGAGTTCCTTTGCTTAGACAAAAAAATTTAAAGGCTAGATTGGCGTTTGCAAGAAATTATTCTAATTGGTCCGAAGGAGACGGCGAAGAACATTTTGTGGAGCGATGAAACAAAAAGTAATGTATTTGGCAACGACTGTGCCCGGATGTTCGACGCCCTAAGGGTAAGGAATTCCATATTCGCTTTACAAAGAAGACGGTCAAGTACGGAGGCGGCAATATTATGGTCTGGGGTTGTTTCTCGTGGCGCTGGTGTCGGTCCGATTCATTGAATTACCGACACTATGACCAGATTCCACTACAATACGATGTTATGAAAAATACGATGTTGAACTATGCTGTGGAAAACATGCCTTTTAGATGGACATTCCAGCAGGATAACGATCCGAAGCATACTTCTAAGTTGGTAAAGGGTTAGTTCCAAGATAATAATGTTGCCCTTCTTGACTGGCCAAGTCAATCTCCGGATTTAAATCCAATCGAAAATCTTTGGGGAGAGTTGAAACAAGGAATTGGTAAGAAGGTATTTAAAAATAAGGATCAGTTATGGAATTTTGTTCAAAAACCTTGGTATGAAGTACCAGTAAAAATCTGCAGGAAGCTTATTACCAGAGTCAACAAAATAATTGAAAATAAAGGTCGATATACCGGCTTTTAACGAAACTCAGCCAATTTGGCAGAAAAAAACTTGATTTTTTTTACTGTTTTGTTTATTTTAACTAAATGCACTTTTTATTTTATCCAATGTTTGTTTTGATTTGATTAATTTCTTACTTTTTGAAAAATACTGAACTTAATTTTTGTTTTTTGTTATTGTTTTAGTATTTATTTTATTTCTAATGTTATAACAAGAGAAATTAGTATTTATATTTCCTTTTAATTTAAATAAATTTTCGTCTACAAGCCTTTAAAAAAATAAAGGGTGTACTTATTATTTTGACATATTTATATATATATATATATATATGTATATATAATATATATACATATATATGTATATATAATATATATATAAGTAAGATTTGATCAGTCAATAAACTTTTTGTTTAAGTCTTGTTTTTTCGTCTCTTTACAGAATTAACTAAATAATACTTGGGAAATTTATGATGGAAAGGCTCAGCACAGAACAAACAACCAAAGTTCAATCAAATTCAGATCATATCGAAATTTCTTTCATGTTCGAAATGCTCTTAGCGCTCCAACAATTTACCGATTGATTCAGCGTTTTGGGCAACAAGGGGCTGTTTGTGATCTTCCGCGTGCTGGAAGACCTCGTGCAGTTCAAAATGAAGTGCAAGCAAGTATTGAGGAAAACCCCGACACTTCCACCAGGCGACGTTCTCAGCAGTTGGAGATGTATAGGCGGTCTTTGCAAAGAATTTTATATATATTACAACTTTTTTTTTCCATACAAGATGCAATTGGTTCACGAGTTAAAACCAAATGATGCACAAGAACGCATTCAATATAGACGCCGTTAACGTTACTTATGCACCACCCTTTATTAATTGTAGGAAAACTAAAGCTATGCTTTTTGTCTCCTCATTTCAATCTTTTTAGAATTTGGATATTAACATAAATAGAAACAGTATTGAGTTTGTAGATAAAATGAAGTACCTCGACATAACACTTGATAAACGACTTGATTTTCATGCTCATATTGATTCTATATTTTCAAAGATACTTTTTACTCTCCAGAAGTTGTACAATATGAATATATTCCTTCCAATTCATATTATTCATGCCTTGCTATTGTCTCAAATTAATTACGGTATTGACGTTTTTTTGGAAACAAATCTTTTCTGAAAATTGAGTTGATTTTTAATATGGCAGTAAGCTATGTGTATAGTTTTGGCGCTATGAAAATATACCACAATATGCTATACGTTTTTTACGTGTTCCCTTTAAGAATTATGTTGAATTTCGAACCAATAAATCATTTTATGAATTCATAATATCTGGTTCACCACCTTTACTGCGAAGTAGATTCAGATTAACTAGATCAACTAGAAATCCACAACTTGTAATTCCTCTTATATCAGGCTCTCCTATATTCTTAAAATCATTTACGGTGCGCATTTGCAGAGCTTGAAATCAGCTCCCACTGCATTTACGAAATTTTTACTTCAGTAGTCTATTTTACATTATGAACTCATTATCGACACTTGGTTTTTCTTTTTTATTTGCTTTATAACTGTATTTGGTTGGGGAATCATAATATAAACTTTGCTATTACCATTTGAATTTATTTTAATTTTAATTTTTTAACTTATTATTATTATTAAACTGAACTGTTAAAATGTTACAAATGTTGTAAGCAACCTAACCTAATACCCTCCAGAACTAGAGGCTGTGAAAATGCATTGCTAGTGACACGCTTCACTGATAGTGTACTGCATACACAATGTGATGATGTACGACAATTTTAAGTACATATTAAAATGCGCAAATAAGCTAGGGTGTGAGCGAGATGGAAAGATAAGTTTAAACCAACACAATACAACAATAGTACAACCATTGAAAGAGGCTTGGAAAGCTACCGAACCGATGAAAATATTGCGCATGTACTCGTAGGTGTTACTATTTACATGTTTGGTGCCGATGGCAGTAATGAAGTCCCTGCCACAACAAGTTAGTGTGTTTGGCTTTTTATGTTACGTAAAATTCTGAACGTCGTAGTGCTATACTTATCTGTGCTCTATACCTGTCATTATGTACCAGATCCGCATCAAGCATTTGTCTCGTCAAAAGAGTACAATTTGGAAGATACAATTGTAATAAGAATGATTTTGCGGCAACTGGTACGTGTTCATTAGTGTATGAACTTACAATAAAGCTCGATAACTAACCGATAAATTGTGGGGAAGATAGAGAATTTTAGTTAGCATGCGGAAATTTTGCAACTTCAATTTTATAATATATATTAACTTTGCAGTTAGTTTGATAAGAAAAAAATTTATATTTTTTATTACAAGATTTCACGTGAGATTTAAGGAAAGTACATTCCCCATTGTTTATTATGTCAGTGAGCAGTATTGCCAACCCTACTTCTTCGAATATCCCCGAAAATCCACTTTTGTCTACGGTCTGTACAATTAAGAAATAAAGTTTCAATATGTATAAAAACCTTTTATGATAATTCTTTTAATGCCATAAATTGATTCGAAATATTTTTCAACCACACCTTGTGCAATTTGGGAGTAATAATTAATTGTCAAATTTCAATTGAAACACATTGGCAGTTATCAATTTTTTGTCAAAGTCTATATACATATACATATATGTATGTCTGCGTTCGCAAGGAGAAGCAACTTAAGTGAAGTTAAAACAAATTAAATTTTTATTCGTTATTATCATTGTCCCTATTTAGGTCCAATCCCCAGTCGAAAAACCGGTGTCATTTGCAAGTTATAGCTATTTCTCATATTTTTATATAGTGTGAAATACATTGAATTTTAGAATGGGACTTGAATGCAAATATGCATCGGAATAAGTACAATGATAATAAAGAATTAACTTGACTTTGTCCGAATTCAATTTTAGTCGTTTTTCTTTGTGACTACAGATATTAGGAGACAACAACTTGAATAGATTTCAATAGATTTATAGCCAAGATTTATTTGCTTTGAAATTTTTGGGTGTTCGTTTATTTAAAGTAACTTAACGAAGGTTGATTTTGTCTTCACCAAAAAAAAAAAAATACACACTGCTAAAAAACCTTGATTTACAATTAGTTGGACAAACATGTGAAATGCATTTATTTATTTAATGGTTATACATTGTACATATTGCTGTATACATTAACACCTTTCGAACCAACAGTTTAAATAGGTATGAAGACATTGCAATATATCGTATAGCCAAATTTGGATAAGCGCCCAAATAAGCTCGGTGATATAAAAAACGTATACACTAAAACGCAAACATGTGCATAATATAAAAATGGTGATTCCAAGCCCAAAAATGTTATTTTTAATCCTCGGTGGAGGCTTATACCAAATGAGGATATCAGTCCGGCGCTACGTTAAAAATTCCCTTGCACCTCAGAAATGACATATGGTAGAGCATGTCACATCCAGAGAGCTTACACGCATTCTATTTTTGGACCCACGAACACCAGTTTGGTTAGGATTTAGTAGACTTGTCGATTATTCGAACTTTTGAAGTGTTCGTTCGTTCGAGTTGACCACCGCTCAAATAATTGATAGGTGAATGTATTGTGTCTCGAAACCACGATCAAATGCATGCTAGTCGCGTATTCTAGCCATTCTGACACGACCGGTCACAAGTAATGAATAAGTTCTAAAAAATCGCTAAAATATAAAGCGCTAAAATCAAAATGAAAAATGGTTCCAAGTAGTGAAATCGTCTTCATTTTGTTGCTCAGCAATTTTTTATTTTCATGATTTATTTTCTCAAATTTTTAGCGAAGTCAAAGATTTCACCACAAAATTACATTATATTGGCGGTTGGAGACTTCGATCCCGAAGTACGAGTATACGCATTTGAATCGTAATATCTATACAATAGAATTGAATATTTAAACGATACCGTATAATTCAATCGATACTAAAATGTTAAGTGGACAAGGTGAAAAAAATTACTCTAAACTATTAGAGACTGGTTGTTCACTTTTGTCTGTTTTCACCAGATGCACGTGGATTTTTCTTATTTTGCAATATTAAAGTTATTTGCTCCAAATGATTTCTAAAAATTAACATAATTATAAAACTTAAGAAATACCTCGTCTATTTTGAGCAGTAAATAAAATTCTAAAAATAATAAACAAATATGTAAAAAATAAAAAAAATTAACATAATTTTTCAATTGAAAGAAAACAATTTAAACAATTTAAAACAACAATTTTTTCATATAATGTTGACATATGTGAGACGTGGTAAAAGTAGTTGCCTACTAGCGTATTTTAGATTTTTCAGTCGTACATAAATCTAAGTACTATGTTCATTTCACAAGGAAAAATTTTCACGAAACATGATTTGCTCGTAGAAAAATTTCGCGGCAGCATTTTTTGTATTAATTTCCAACACTAAAGTCGGAACAGCTGATGTTTTTACGTCATAATATGTTCGATAATATATTGTATTTATAAAATTGTTAAGTTGCGTTTTTTTTACTATTTCATTTTCAAGTTTACAAATGTATTATCGAACATATTGTGACGTAAAAATATACATCATTCCGATTTCAGTGTCGGAAATAAACAAAAAAAAGAGGTTGGCATTGTACTTAGAAACATTTTGCTCGTGAAAAACATAGTACTCCCTGGTGAAAAATGTTAGTTTCAAATTCCACGAGCATTTTTTATATCGAATTACAACGCGAAATGCCAGAATAATACCAGCCCTAAAGCGAAACAAAAGTACGTTATTTATTAAGCGTTGCTCCCGTTTTCCAGATATTTAACTTTTTGGCATCTACCGTTTGGTATTTTAGTTCATTAAAATGATAGCTCTTTCTATTCCAGCTGACTGTAATGAAATTGTTCGAACTTTTATATCATAAATTTATTTTATTATGTCGTCTAAATTAATATTCAAGAACAAAGAACGTAGTGAACGACTGAACTGAAAAAATATAAACTAGAAAGATTATTATAGTTCATAATTCATATTGAACTACTGAGCTCCAAATAACTATGAACTAATGAAGATTTGTATAGCTCAGATGCTTATTTCGCTCCTGTAACCGGGTGACCTAACCCGTTCCTTCTTGATATTTTTAGACCAATCGATAGTGTGACAAGGATCCCACTTACGAGTATTGTTGTTGATGGGACCGTAATCAGAATAACTAAAAGAAGTAAAATTAATGTTTCATACAGTTTACAAGAACAGAATAATTTATTTGAACCAGTTCGTTCCATAACTGATCTAATAGAGTCTCTTTATATATTACTTAACGGGCACAATCAGCGGTGGGACAAGCATGTATACAACGTTTGCTAACGTTTTAATGAAAAATCTATTGAAAAATTGTAAATAAATATTGGTGCAGGTCGCATTCATATCACATCGCAGTCTTTGTTTTGAAATTTCTTTATATAAGCATCATTTGGTCTTTTATTTAACTGTCAGTTAACCTAACTTGTGGAATGTTATCCATTTAGTGGTTTCAAAACCGCCGGCAGGGCAATACTGTCAGCTATTAAATACCTGTCATCTGGAGAGTTATTTACAGGGTATTCGTCGGGAAGAAATTCTAATTTGTTTCGCCGCCATTTTGGTAAACATTAGTCTTGACATTTCATTTTTGGCAGTCGTGAAGTAGAGACGTGGCAAATTTATTATGGAAACATGTTCGATAAACCAACGTGTTTTAATCGTTAAAACATTTTATCAAAATCAATCATCGATTACTGTGACGATGAGAAAGTTACGTGAACAGGACGCACTATTTATCGTGAAGTGAATGATTTCGAAGAAAGAGGGCCTGTAGCTGATAGGAACAAGCATGGACCACAAGGTACTGCAAGATTGGCCGAAAACATGACTGCTGCTCAAGAAAGTGTTCAAAACAATCCATGAACCTCAATTCGGGGCTTGGTGTTTAAAGAACAACTTTGGCCATAATTTTGCACAAGGGATTGGGTTTGTTTCCATTTAAGATTCAGTTGACACAAGAGCTTCTTCCACAAGACCATTTACGCCGCCGTACATACTCGTATGCCAATAGTATGTTACAGTCATAATAAGTGACGAGTCACATTTTCATTTGAATGGATATGTGAATAAACATATGGGAAATGGGAATATGGGAAATAAACAATGGGAAACCCTCAAATTATTCATAAGTCACCTTTGCATCCATTAAAAGTGACAGTCTGGTGTGCAATTTGGTCAGAAGGAATCATTGGACCTTACTTCTTTGAAACTGAAAACGGCGTCGTGATATGATTGAAAACTTTTTAACGCCACAACTGTTGCTTTGGGCTTGATTGACATGTGGTGTCAACAAGACGGTGCCACATCGCATACAGTCAGAATTACAATGGAATTACTGCAAGACCTCTTTCCACAACAAGTTATTTCAAGAAATGGTGATGTTGATTTGCCTCCACGGTCGCCTGATTTGACTGCTCCGGACTTTTTTTTTGTGGGGATATTTGAAAAGCAAGGTTTATGCAAACAAACCAGAAACGCTTGAGCAACTCAAATAAAATATTCGTGAAGAAATTAATGAAATACCGCGTGAAATGTGTGAGTATGTAATGAAAAATGTGCTCAAAAGGGCTCGCATTTGTAAGGCTAACAGAGGCGGACATTGATCTGATATTGTATTCCATACATAATTGCCGACATTAAATAAAACATTTATCAATATAAGATCCATTCTTTGATTTAATCAAAAATTATACACAAACAAAGTAGTATACCTTCCGACGGACACCCTGTACTAAGGAAAGGTTTGCAATTTATGAATATGAATCGTTTAACAACCGAAGAAAGCATAAATAGTTACAACTTACTACAAAAGTGGTGATTCAAACGTGGTCTTTCAATCGAACAACAAGCGATGAAGCTTATTTCTCACTCAGTCAGGATCCGCTGCTGCAGCTAATCCAGAGGCAGTTATTTATATCAGATTGTATTTCGTACGTAATGCATTATAATGAAATAAAAGTTTCATCGAAATCATAGCTTTATGTTCATACATGTTTTATTTAACTTTACTTTTGAAACCGAAAAATGCATAAACCCACATTCTAGAAACAGCGTATTTCGTTGGTGATGTGAAAATTAGTCACTCACAAAGACATTTTTTCCATAGAGGGGGGAAGAAGGTAGTGGAATTTCGTTCAACACCATGTTTTGATAAATTCTGAAATTAGCCTCTGAGCATCACATCAAGAACATACGCAAACAAACTACAATTTTTATATTATGTGACACTTCAAATGGGTTAAAAATATATTCATGATAATTTTTTCGTTAAGCATTTTAATGCATAACTTACGGTATCAAATTTCGGGTACCCATCTTATATACGATGTACCGGTACTCTTGCGTCAATTGCGGTAAATTTCTGTTCAAAGTTAAGTGTTTTGAACAAGATAGGTTTAATAGGATCTGAACAAAAGCAACGAATTTGCAAATACTCAATATTCGAGCAAAGCGTTCATAGACGTGACAAATTTATAAATTTCTAAAGAAAAAAAAAAAAAAAATACACACACAGCAACGACAATTGTGTGGATCGATAAATATAGAGGAACAACATTACTAAACAAATAATGGAACGCCATAAATAAATATTTGACCATATACTCGTATATGCACGTTGCATATTGAAATTCTTTTTAATGTCTAGGAATTATTTTAATTTCAACCTAGCCAAAATGACAAAGGGAGACAAAATTATATATGTATGTATAGTAACGTCAAAATAAACTTATTCTTATTGTGAATGAAGTGGCATTTAAGTTGTCCCTGCACTGGGAGATTTTAATGTAAATCTGCACAGCGTGGTATGCAATGTTAGTACATACTTATGTAGTTCTAAAGAAATTATCATGTGATTTTTGTTCATTTATCTCCATATGTAAAATATTTTTTCAACTGCATGTTACCATGTCCTTTTCACGAGGAAAAAATATCGCAAAACATTGTTTTTTCTTGCAAAAATGTATTGACATTTCCAACTTTTTTTGTATTGGTTTTCAACACTGCAATCGGGACAATTTATGTTTTGGTATTGCTAAGCTGTTACAGAATGTACGAGGTGTGTTCAAAAAACAAGCTGAATTTTAATTTTTCTCAAAAAATTTTTATGTATTCATCCATTTCTATTTTATTTCCTTCAAAGTAGTCCCCCTCAGATATAATACAATCCTCGCAGCAGTTCTGTTATGCACTTTTTGGTATGTCCTTGAGCTCCCTCAGTGATTCGGTTGTTATCGTTTCAATCGTCGCAAAACGTCGCCCTTTCATTGGTCTCTTGGGAACAGGAAAAAGTCGCAGGGGGCCAAATTTGGTGAATACGGTGCCTGAGGCATGACAACGGTGATATTTTTGGCTAACTAATCTCTCATAAGCAAAGATGAGCGAGCAGGTGCATTATCATGATGCAAAATGAATTTTTTCAACAATTCCGGTCGTTTTTTTTGTATTGCTTCACGCATAACTTTAAGGTAATACTCCTTATTTACCGTATGGCGCACTACGCCATGGCAATCGAAGAAAACAGTGAGCAAAACCTTGACATTTGATCGAACTTGGCGTGCTTCTTTTGGTCTTGGCTCTCCTGGACTCTTCCATTGGGACGATTGGGTTTTGGTTTCGATGTCATAACTATATATATATACCCACGATTCGTCGCCAGTTATGACTTTTTTAAGAAAATATGGATCATCGTTGACGTCATTTAACAATTCCTGAACGATGCTCATGCGACGTTGTCTTTGGTCAAAATTCAGCAATTTTGGAACGAACTGCGCTGCCACACGCTTTTTTGCCCAAAATTTCCGAAAAGATTGATTGATTGATTGGCATGAGACAACCGATATGCCGACATCATCAGCAAATTCTCTAATTGCGATTCGAAGATTCTCCATAAATATTTTCTTTACTTTCTCAACATTTTCATCGGTTGTTGATGTGCTGGGGCGTGCAGAGCGGGCGTCGTCATTCACATCTTCTCGACCTTCTGCGAAAAGCTTGTACCACTTGTAAACATTTTGTTTGACTCAGAGTATCCTCACAGTATGTCACTGTCCACGTTTCAAGAGTTTTTGACCACTTAATTCCATTGTTTACACAAAATTTGATGCAACTTCTTTGACCAATTTTTTTCGATAGAAGAAAATCGGCGAACACGCAAAATACTTGTCTTATTTATGCCTCTCAAAAAGAAACTAAACATGCTATATGGATAAAACCGTCAACATATCTTCGAGACGAATGTACCAACATTTGAAAATTCACCTTATTTTTTGAACACACCACGTAATAGTAAAAATAAAAAGAGACAACAAATTTTATACCGGTCGACTCAAAATCACAGTTATAAACCAAATAGAGCAGAAGTTTGAACTTATATTTTGGTTGTCCCAAGGAAATATCTATTTTTTGCTTTGACATTGATCTCGTACAAATACACCGCTCAAGCTTGGCCATAGTTTTCATCACAAATTTTTTTTTTTTTTTGGACTTTGCACTTTTACCCCAAAAGATACTTCAAAGTAGTTTTTAAAACTTTGTGCCTTAACGGTATATAAAAAATAGACGATCAAAAAAAAAAATGAGTCAAATTGAGTAAAATTGATTTCCGTATCTCGTCAAGTACCACCTTACACAAAATTAGTGATAAAATTATTCGAGAGAATTTGTACTTACTTTAAGTACGCACCGTTTTCACGCGTACTCAAATCAAACCAAATTTGGTCAATATAGAAAAGTACGTACTATTTTCACGCGATTTGAGTAATCGAAAGAAATTTAGTCAATTTAAGTTTCACTTAAAAGTTTCAAATAAAAAAGTACGTATTATTTTCACGCGTACTCAAATCAAACAGAATTTTGACAATTTAATCTTCACTTACTGGTTTCAATTAAAAATTTACTAGTATTGAGTAAGTAAAAATTTTCTTATTTTGAGTATGTTTTCAAGCCAAATTCAGTACGAGTTTTTATGTAAAGGGTGTCCCAACAAGATCGCAAGATGATGCAGCAATTGAATTGTTTCTCTGGCTGTATGACATGTGGCGCTGTCTTGTTGAAGCCACATGCCCTCCACATTAATTTCTTCAATTCTAGGCACGAAAACATTGGTTATCGTTTCACGATATCGAACGCCATTGCCTGTTTGCGCTTGACTTGCCTCATTTTCATTAAAAAAAGGTCCAATGATTCCTCCAGCCCAAAATCCACACCACAAGGTGACACGTTGAGGATGCATTTGCTTCCTGGGAATCACCCCAAATGCGACAATTCTGCCTATTGACGAAGCCATCAAGATGGAAATGGGCCTCGTTACTGAAGATGATTTTGTCGGCAAGATCAGCATTTTCATGTTGTCTCTCCAATACCCAATTAACGAACTCCCTTCGCTGTCCATTGTCAGCTGGCTTCAGTTCCTGAGTCAATTGAACTTTGTATGCATGAAGATGCAAATCTTTTTTTCGGTCGATCGACCTGGTCGAAGGCGCTTTGTTGTCTTTACATCACTAACAGACCCAATTTTGCCAAATTTATCCATTAATCTCTTTACAGTTGACTCTTTTGGAGCATTATTGTGACCCCAAATTGATTGCAATTTGCGAACTGTAGCCGCAGAACTTTCACCATTTTGGTAAAACAATTTCACAATGAGAATGCGTTGTTCATTCGTGTAGCGCTCCATTTTTACTAACCTCGTACCTTCTACTAGCAAACAATAACAATTGTTCAAATGTCAAACAATGACACTTCGAATAGCGCCAAATTTAAATCGTGCGTTCTTGTTGGGACATCCTTTACATATGTACATATATATATTTCTCAATAACGCATCGACACATATTTTGGTGTAGATCCCATATATGTGGATCTGCCAGCAGAGATAAATGTTATTGAAAATCGCAACAGATGGAACAGTTATGTTTGGCTTGGTTACTTCACACATTTCAGGCACACATCATCTTGTGGAGTTTCATTATATTTATTACATACGATCTGGAAGGTCCAGAGGCGAATTTCCGGGAAAACTAGCTATACCGGCCCACGCTTTAAAGTAATCCCCGTATAAGTATACCGACTAAGCTTAGTACTATAGCTTTCAAAACCACAGTTCTCATTGTAAATTTCTTACATTTTCCACTTCTATCTCAAATGATACTTTAAGTTAGTTTGTACTGGATTGTGTCTGTGGTCACGAGGAAAAACGACTAAAGAGGAGTTAGGATAAAACCTAATTTATTCATTAATAATACTGTACTTATTTTGACGCATATTTTCGTCTAATACCCATTCTAGAATTCGATGTACTTCACAAGTTATAGCAATTTCTCAAAACAGAGGAAAAATTACGTAATATTTCTAAACATTAGCAAACATTAATAACCTTATGGCACATCTTGTCGTCTAAGCGCGATCTCAAAATTCCGTACACTTCGAAAGCTATTACAAATTTCTATAACATATTTTTAAAGAACCCGTAACTTCCCCGAACGATATACCGAGTTAACCCGTTTTTCCCTGTAATCACAGAAATAATTTAAACGCAAATGCGCAATTTGTTTTTATCTAGTCTACTTTGAAAGAGATTTTTAAGGATATTCTATGCCCGATCTTCACCAGTCTGTAATATTACGACTATATAACGGTGTACACGCCCAAATTCTCGCCTGTCCCCTTGGTCTCTTTTACTTCGAAAACTACAAACATTTCTATACGTACGAGTGATTAAAACATAAATTTCGTATTTTAATTTGTAACCGTTTGTAAATTTGTAAACTTCATAGCAAACGAAAGAAACAAAATGCTCTTTTTTGGCAAGAAGGTCCGCTCAATAGCTTTCAAAAGGAAATTTTGTGAAGAGCAGAGTGTCAAACAAACGAAGAAAAAATTTCGTTTGAATTGCGTATTATGCTTTATCTGTTACAGTGTTGTCAGCTTTAAACATTTCATACATCGTCGATGTTGCAACATAATTATTGTTGACAAATACAGAAAACCAATGGGTTAAAATTAGCACGAAGAAGAAGAGTATAAGAAATATAAAGCGAAAAAATAGCAAACCATCAGAAACCTTTCAAGTATCCATTAATTTATAAATAATAACGTGATAAAACTTTTTCAAGACAAATTTCGGTGAAATCCTAATTCCTATAGATCTTACAAATTCCACTTAATATAAATAATTACTTCCATTGGCAAATCTGGCAACGCAGCGAAGGTAGATTAACAGCATAAATAAAACTCTTCTAATATTAGAAGATAAATGATTTGGGCTCAAGCTAGAATAATTTCCAAAATCATGCTCGATGATTCGTGTACTGAGAAAAAAAGCTTACCGACAAAAGCCTAAAAAATAATTCCTTTGCTTCCCACGAAGAATGGAATATAGCAAGGGTCTAATGATTATTATTGTTGATACTACGTATTCATTAATGAATTTACTTACAATAGTAAAAACGTAGATTTTACGAAACAAAAAAAAAAAAAAATTGCGAAGACCCATTTCAAAATCTATTAAAGCCCACTTTAAATTATTTTAACTGTCAAAAATATAAATAATCTCTAACTAATTAAAATTTCAAGCTTTGTGTCATTCTTGAGGTATTGTTTTGAGGGGTTATTGACACATAATTCATATAATTAAACAAACATCTTATTTAATTTGGCAACAACTGTCCGTCATAACATTTCTTAGTAATAATGGCCATTAAATTTACTGGGATAACAATTTTGTAATCGTAGCTTTTTAATCTCCACACTTTTATTTTCAGAATACACACCTTATCATAAATTCCTCAAAAACCCTCATCCCATCCTTGACATCATTTCTCACAAATATACGTAAATAAGTCAACATGTATATTACTACGTAATATCTTATATATAATCTTTTTTTTTTTGAACGTAAAAACTTTACTACAAGTTTATGATAAGCAGATTGTTGTTTGCATAAAATCAGTTCTCTTGCTAGGTGGATTCTATGTCTTTGTACACCCTACAAGCTGTTGGGTGTCAACTTTTATTGTTGAATTTCATTGTCCATACAAAATATAAGTAAATTCGCCAAATTTCGATTTACAAATTGTTATTGACTTCAAGTGGAATTCCGTTTCCCATATAAATTCTGAAAAAGTTTACTCCATATCACATTTCTATATGGAAATTAACATCTGTCACACTTATCTATACGAATACCCTCCATGACAGTCTCCTATATGGAAAATACCTTCTGTAACATTTTTCCATGAGAAAAATGTCCTCCATAAAACTTTTCTACATATACATGGAAAATGTCTTTCAATGAATTTTTCTATGTAAAGAACGTCTCTCACTCTTCTATAGCAAAAATCTCTTCCATATCATGTCTTTCATGACACTTTTCTTTGTAGAAAGCGTCATGCATGACACTTGTCTATACAAAATGTGTGCTCCATGATGTTTCTCTGTACGAAAGGTGTCCTCCGCGCCACCTCTATACGCGAAGAGTTTTCCATGACATTTTTCTATACCGAAAGTGTCTCTTATGATTCCTTCGTATGGGAAAATTGTCTTCGATGACTCTTTTGTATACGAAAGGTCTCTTCGGTGACTCTTTTGTATACGAAAGGTGTCTTCGATGCCGCTTTTCGATAAGGAATGTGTCTTCGATGACACTTTTATGTACGGAAAGTATCACTCAACACACTTTTACATATGGAAAGTATCATTCAAAGCACTTTTCATGGAAGACACCATGAAACTTTTTTATATGGAAAATATCTTCAATGAGACTTTTTTTATATGGAAAATGTTTTTCATGACACTTCTCGGTATTGAATCTGTATTTCATCATATTTCTATGTATAACGTGTATTCCATGGCACTTTTGTATACGGAAAGTGTATTCCATGCTACTATTTTTATGTGAAAGATATCCTTCATGCCACTTTTTTATATGGAAAGTGTGCTGCACGTAATTTCCATGACACTTCTCTGTATGAAGAATATTTTTCATGACACTTCTATATGGAAAGTGTTTTCCATTGCACTTTTCTATGTGCGTAGTGCCTTTTATGGCATTTTCCTATATGGAAAGTGCTTTCCATGGGAATTTTCCATACTAAAGTGTCTCCCCCGGGAATCTTCTATACGGAAAGTGTCTCTCATGGTTATTTGCTATACGAAATTGTTTTCCCTGGCAATTTTTTATACGAAAAAATTTTAATTTGGTTCGTGACAATTTTCTATATGAAAGGTATATTCCATAAAAGGTTTTTATACGAAAACTGTTTGTCATGAAGCTTTTCCAAACGGAAAGTAGAAAAAATTGAGTTGCGCACATTTTATGCTTTCCATAACTGAACATATTTATTTTCATCTTCATCGCTTAAACACAGATATGGACGTATTTATGACATAATAAATAACATTGTCTTTAACAATTACATATTATTTATAAACACACAGCTATAATTATTAATATATCTATACTGACAAACAGAAAGAGCCTTACTTTGATGCATATTGTCAGTACAACTGATTCATCACTTTTACGATCCAAGAGATTAACAAGTTGTTATATATTATATTGACGCAGCTATTAAATAATGTATACAAAAATAGTGGATGTGTTCACGTACTTGAGTTTTTTAATATTTGCATAAATAAATGATAAAAAAAACACATAACAATAAATGTAATCAGGTAAAAACTGAATTCTATCGAACGGAAATCTACATCTACCTGTATGTCGTTAAGTGTTGTTATAAACAAATTTAAAGGGTGGGATGTCCTCCAGTGGAATTTGATTACGCATTACAAAAGCATGCAAGAATGCAAAAACAAAAAAATGAAAATGAAAAAATGGGTCAAATTGTTTGCAATTCTAAGGTTCAAACTAGCAGTCAAAATCTCTGTACCAACTAATCTGTATAAATGTAGGAAATAGCCTTGTTGTCTGTTAACTTAATTTTAATAACACAAGAGTATAATATAATTGTTTACATTTTCACCTACTCGAAGGCTTTGGATGACATCGAAATGTTATTGTTAATCACTAACAATATTTATATAATAACGACAGCAGTAAAGAGTATCGAAACTGTAGATTTCTATTGCATTTAAAGTTCGATATTATCAAAGGGAATGCATTTATGAATGTATGCATGAATGCAACAAAAGATATCATGTCGGTAAACTGTTCCAAAAATTCACTGCTGATCGGGCGTGGCAGCGAGCTGGTGTTTCTATTTGGCAAAGTTTTGTGTGATTGTTTTGCGTTTCTGCTACTCGTTGGCGAAGTTGCTATTTGCAGCGAGTATCTTGGCTACCCTTTACAAATTCTAAACTATTTGTGTATTATTCATTACTTCATGGAGCTGCCGCCATAATATTGTTTCGCCACATATTCCACTTTTAGGAACTTATTAAATATGATTTAAGTTTAAATCCGAAATCCGTTTTTTTCTCATTTCGTATATTAAACCTCAGACATACACAGACATATGTACCTATATATAGTCATATAATGGAAATGGTTTTACAGTATAATTTGATTTAATTTGGACATCGCGCTAAATTTGTTAAGAGTTAAGTTTTTCAGGTTGGCAACACTGGTTGGTAATGGCATCCAAATGTCATCTGTCAAAGTGAAAAGTGTACAGTATACTCTGCCATTTCATCATGGAAAGACTAACAAACGAGCAACGATTGCAAATCGTTGAAATTTATTATCAAAATTCGTGCTCTGTGACAAATGTGCATCGTTTGCTACGACCATTTTACGGTCGTCATTATCGACCTGCTGAATCAACAATTCGTGCTGTTATCTCCAAATTTCGCACCAAATTTACTTTGTTGGACATAAAACCATCGACTTGTATACGTAGAGTGCGTACCGGAGAAAATATTGTAGCCGTAGCGACCAGTGTTAATGACGATCGTCAATTGTCAATTCGTCGCCGTTCTCAGCGATTGGCTAGTGTTACCCAACCACAAGGATTTTTTTTTGCCCCAAATGGCTGAGTTGAACTTGGTTAACATGTGGTTTCATCAGGACGGTGTGACATGCCACAGTGACCAAAAATTTGACTTTCCGAATGAACATTTTGAGACGGAGCCGCGGACAACATTTATCGTACATGAAGCATTTATCGTAAATGAAATCTTTATAAATGAAATGGCAAAGACTAATTTATCGATTCCAATAAAAAATTTTAATATATGATGCAAATTTGAGTGTTTTATACGATTTTTAAAAAGACTACGATTAAAAAATCACCCTATAGAAAGTCACAAATCCGAAATTTGGAAGAGCGGGGGAGGGGAAAACGGTAAATAGGTCGGGAAAATGGTATTTTCTGTACACGGTAGTATAAGTTTTATAATCGGTGCAAAATTAATTCAAATCTGAGCAATTAAAATATGCCGATATTTCATTTCACGTTATACAAAAAAAAAAAAAAACATAAATTGGGAAATTGGATATGAGACAAGAAACTTTAGTTCATTAAATTGGAATATTGCAGGTGGTAAAGGTAAAAAATAAATATTCAACTGTGAGGGAAAAATTCAGTATGATTTTTTTTTTATTTTTGTATCAAGAAAGAGGATAGGTAAAAGTGTAGGCAATTATCTACACAAATATTTTTATTTTTAATCAATAAAACGCTTAATGCAAAAATATCCTTTAAATTTCTATATTTTAGAAATCCTATTTTGAAACTCCTTTAAAATGTAATCATTTTTGTTGAGGAAAGTGTGATGAAACTTTCTCATTGCATTTCTCTCAAAAATATCGAATGGTGATAGGAATAAATAATGTAAAGGTGTACATATATAAACATAAGGTGTAATAAACAGAAATCCATTATTTTTGCATGTTTGAAGGTAAATCCATTATGCTTGTCTCATAGAAACCCTCGTCCCAATTGGCAGAAGACTGGGGCAGTTCATTTTCACAAGCTTCTCGTGATGTGAGTTTTCCTTTTTCGTTGCAAACAGGAACTGGTGGTAATCATTTGGTGCCAGATCCCGACTATGAAGTCATTTAGGCCAAAAATATGTACCTTCTTATTCGATAAATTGTTACCATTATGGAGGTAATTCCATTATGCCTCTTCCATAGAAACCCTCATCTCTATTGACAAAAAACTGGGACAATCGATTTTCAAAGCGATGACAATTTTTCTCCAGTAAAATTATTTGCCATAAACAAGAACACATGGTAATCACTTGGCGCCAGATCCAAACTATAAGATTGATACATAAGAACATCTCAGAAAAACTCCTGGACCTTCTATGGGTGTGTACCGGCGTTGCCCTGATGAAATACAATTCTTTTCCCATTGGTCAAATCTGGCAGGATTTGGGGTATTGTTTTCTCAAGGCAGGCCAGTTTTTTACAGTATAGGTCCGAAGTTTAGGGACAAACTCAAAGTAAAGAATTGCCTGCCAATCCTACCAAACACATGCAAAAAAATCGGGCACTTGAAATGGTACTTATATGACGGCATAATACGACAATTGGTCTGGTATGGTATGGCTATTGCAGTATGAGGGCTATTGCAGTATTAGAGCTATACACTCTTCACATTTTCAGCTTTCTGACTTGCCTCTTTGTCTTTATTGAAGAAACACTGCAAAATATGATATATTCTCTTTCATTCTTTGAAATATTATGAAAGATAACATATTTTTTGCTACAGAATTCCTTTTTAACTCATTCGCATACGTATCGAGCAAGTGATTTTTTCTCATATATTTTCATATACTGCTAGTAGTTTCAAGACCGAGTGAAACGTAGAATGTATTTTGCGTATTTAAGTTTTGAAACTCACTAACTTCCAAAGTTATCGATATTTCTATACATAATAATTATTGAAACATTCAGTTTTGTTGGGAAATGAATGGAAACACATACGTTTCATGTGACAGATATCCCTATAATAGCATTATCTGACCGAACATTTCAGTTGTAGAAGTAAAATTTCGAGATTTTCTTCTTCAAAAGTGCTAATATTTACATAAAAAATAGATGATACGTTTATAGGAACTTGGAGACTAAAAATATTTAGGGATTTAAATTAACTGACAAAACCATGCCTTTAAAGGCAAATCAAAATCCGTTGCCAAATCTGACAAGTTTAAGCATACTCGTATTTACAAAAATTTGCAAAAATTTCAAAGGGAAAAATTTAATTAAATTTTTATAACATTACATTTATATAACACTAGTATTGTAAAGTAAAGTATTTAATCAAATTGGCCTTTAGGCTTAAAATTACAATCCTGAGTAAATAAATTAAATTACATTAAATCCGCAGATTATATAAAATTTCTGCTTCTCAAAACAAACATGAAAACAATAATTGTTTTTGTGAAAACTAATTAATAATTATTCACGATATGAAATACATATATTTCTTAGGCTGCACTTTTGAAAATTATTTGCAACTAAGATGCTTCCGTTTTATTAAATTTGGTGAACCGAATTTTATCGTAAGATTACTTCATTTTTTGCATTCTAGCAGAAGTTCACAAATTTCTATTGAATCATTCCACAACTCTCTTATAGAAAGATCACTTGTTGTTAGCGTTGCGGGATTGTGAAATACTCTGTCTGCTGAGTTGAAGAATTTCTCAGTTAGTCCTGCGAAAGGTAATGCAATTTTATACTCTTCAGGAAAAGTAAGATTCATTTTGGTTTGTTTGAAGATTTGTTTACTTCTTGATTTTTCACTGACAATATACGTTCATGTTGTTTAGCTATATGATTTTGTTGGGAAGTGTGCAGTATGGTTAGAATTTTTTTGCTAGGAAATAGATGTAAGCAATATAACTTGTTAAACTTCTCACAACGTATAGTCCAATATGGGCTTTGATTGATTAATAAACGAATTGAAATTGAAAAATTTTCCCACAAGTCCCCACAAAAAGTTTCATATACCAAAAAACGGCTACGAAGCAAAAGAAAATGTTATTTAAATGTATGCTAGTTTTAAGGTGCTTTTAAATTAGCTTGCTTATCGTCAGATATACATATATGCGAACAAACTACTGTCGATTAATAACCGATTTTTGCAGACTTAGTCTGTCGTCTTTATTAAGTATAAAATATCGACCCTGGTATGGCTATGTTTTACAAATTGAGAAAGGGTGACGAACCAATTAAGAAGGAAGAAAAACAAACATTTTAGCAATTTAAAAAATATTAGGCGTAACCCACATTACAATCCTGTTAACGGTCTTTTTCGCTCCGGAATAGCGTCAATTTGGACAGCAATATGAATGCCGTATTATTGGCATTATTTTATCTCGCACACCTTTAATCGACAATTAAAAATAAGTAGCTTCTTCTCTGTTGTAGTAGCAAAAAAATACCTATTTTTCATAATAACGAATATGATGACTATTTTATTTGTCATTAAAAGGTTTTCGATTGCTTAATGGCAAATCAATCTTTTGATACTCCCCAAAATAAATACCATAAAAAATTTATAAAATTAAATTAATATGTAAAATTGTAATCCCGTTCCCAACAAATTGGTACCGTAAGCTTTCGACTTTGCGATGCGTTTTCCGCACAAAACGTATACAGTAAACTCCCAAAAATATCATTCAAATATCATGTAAAACAAAGCAGAAACATTATTTGCGTCATCTTCCCATACCAGGTTGGATGATGATGGTGGTGTCGGTCAATAACCTGTTAGTAGGTACCATACTCCGCAAAAAAAAAAAAATGAAAGAAGAAGCATCAACAAAAATACTCTTTTTATAGTCTCATAATCGAAAAATATCATTAAGAAAAAATGCTCAAAAAGAGAAAAAAAAAAAACGTAAAAATTCATAAATAATTACAGACAGTATAAAAAATATATTAATAAAGACCAACATACATTTGTGTGTACATCTGTCCGACGGACAAACAGACATTTACTTGTAAAGCGAAAGCGTTTACGAAGCGAAAATGACCAATAAAACACGACAGTGATACAAAATTAAAATTAAAGAAAAAAAAAAACAGCGTTTTTGACCCATTGCTGTGGACATTGTAAGAGGGCTATCCAGAGACTCACGCACGCTCGAGTGTGTGCGATTCGAAACTTACGTAAATTATTGCTCAACATAATCAATTTATGAACTTGTTATAAATATATGTTGCCTGGCTGGTCCATTTTATTAAGTAGCATACAAAACCTGATATATCATCCAAATTTGTATAATAACAGTTTTTTCGGCCCACATAAATATGTCACTTTTGTGGCACCTTTCTTTCGGTGTGAAATTACGCTTGCAATCCAATAAAGGTTGCTGGCGAGAGCACAGTGGGACATTCGTTACGGTATTTTAATTGAAATCGATTTTCTATGCCAATCATTAAGTGGAATTATATTACATAATTTGGTGGATTCTGTGTAAATCCAATACACGGATCGAAGACGGCGTGCAACTTCATTCAACGTGAATATAATTTACTACCGTGACATAATGCATGCATGACGTCAAAACATGATTTTTTTTTGTTACGGCTTATATGGGAGACGCTTATACTTTGGATAGGATACGTAAAAACACATCACATTTAAACAGCAAGAAGATGGCAATGCGTAGGTCTTACAAAGAAAGCGGCCTTACTTTTATAACTTATAACATTTTGACTTAAAACTAGATACTAGGAAAAAAATTCTACAAGACTTTATTTGCTCATACAAAAATTTAGCGACATGGCACAGATTTTCATTTCAATAAGAAATAGTTGTTTAAGCGTGAATTTTCATGGAATATACAGAAAAATTTTTACATTTCGTTGTACAAACATCTCTGTAACAGCACTACCAAACGAAATGTTCGTAAAGACCTTAGTGAATGAATACGTGCATATATTATTGGGAATAAAAATTCCGTTTGACGTCTATACGTCTCTACTGTTATAGTTATCCCTGTTAAAGCCTGGCAGGCAATTTGGTTATTGTCCACTTATCCATGTTTTCCGGTGGCTTCCATGGAAAAATTAAAATTTTTATACCAAAAAAAGAAATTTCAAATTTTGCATGGAAATGAAGAAAGCAGGCTCATCAGCTTAAGTTGCTTACAAAATATGTTTTCAGTTAAATTAGTTAATAAAATATGTTCTAAATCACAATCGAAAATTATTTATTTTAATATCTTTATAAGGTCTAAGTCCAACCAATATTTAAGACCAGTTAGATTCTGCTCTGGGGAAATCTGTTCCTTCGTATACGATTGCAAAATATTGGCCGTACGTAAAACGAGGCCGTACGAGCCGCCTATACGAACATCGTAGTGGTCGACCAATTGAGGTGTCCACGCCAGACACGGTAAAGAAAATCTACGAAATGGTATTGGATAATCGTCGGCTGAGCTCGGCGGCAAAATACCGGCGCTCGGCGTCGGCGTGAGGTAGCTAACATGATAGGCATTGCTGTGGAGTGTTTGGCAATATTTCACCGCAATAAAGCCGAATTTTGCGTCGATTTATAATCATGGATTAGTTATGGGTCCATCACTTCAGACCTGGGACAAAGCAACAGTCAAAGATGTAAACTGGAAATGGAGAATCGTTTCCATCTGCTGGCAAGGTCATGGCGTCTGTTTTTTGGGATGCGCATGGGATTATTTTTATTGATTATCTTCAGAAAGGAAGAACCATCAACGGCGAATATTACGCTAATTTATTGCAGCATTTAGGTGATGAAATTATGTAAAAAAGACCGCATTTGACGAAAAAGGAAATGTTGACAACAACAAGACAATGCTCCAGTTCATACATCCATCAATATTGCGGTGGCCAAATTAAATAAATAAAAGCTCGAATTGCTTCATCACGCACCTTATTCGCCAGACTTAGCTCCCTCGAACTACTTTTTATTTCCAAATTTGAAAAAATTTTTCGTTGGTAAAGGATTTGCCAAAAATGTGGTTGATGGCTATTTTAATTAATTTGGCAGTTCTTACTATAAACAGGGTACAGAAGCTATTCGATAGCTTTCACTGGAAAAAGTGCATTGAGCTTAAAGAAGATTATGTTGCGGACAGAACATTTTTGCCAATTTTTTTGTACCTTCTTTGTTAGGTCGGTTAGTTTTGGGACCGCCCTCGTAAACCGAAAATATACAAAATTTGTATTTTGATTCTGACAAACGAACCAAAATTGTAATTAATTTTTTTTTTCTGTTTTTACAAAAAATTTTGATTTTGATTCATACAGCCGAAATTGGATTTTTGGATTGGATTGGATGAAATTTTATTCTATTCTATTAAAATCTTTTAGAAATTAAGAAAATAAATTGTCATTATAGGCACCGGACATTTTCGTCAACCAAGAAACGAAACTGCACTTGGTTATGATTTAAAACGAAAAACGAAACGCTTCAGATTCTGAAATCAAATTATTCATCCCATTATGTTTTGATAAGAGAGAAGAATCAATAGTGGTTCCTAATTTCGTTTCAGATAAACCTCGACTTTTGGATGTCCCCTGAATTCTTTTATTAAACGATTCTTCTATAATCATTTTCTGGAATTTTTTAAGGCGTAAAAAATGTAAACTAATGGGCTGCGAGGATGCCGGTATTTTGTCAAATATGCTACCCAAATAATCAATGCCTGAAGCTTAAACTATTAGCGGTAATAAATAACAGTTAGCAGGAAAAAATATTCTGATTATGAGCGATAGTCATAAATTCTCCGCATTTTAAAATTGTAAAGAAAAAAAAATTACATTTCATAGAAACACATATAGTAACTCAAATATTTGACGACAATGTGATGCCTTTATTAAAAAAATTTATTTATTGTTGCGTCAAAAGCATAAGTTAACTTTGTGTTAATGGTTTTTATTTTATATAAATAAAAGTCACGTCACAGACGTATCGAGTTGCTACGGCCCATTCATTTGCCATTTATGATGATTTGATTTGATAATTTTGTCGTTACCGCATATTAATCGCGAATTAAAAACGGATATGGATAGGAAATAAATGAACATCTTTAAAAAGTGTTACTAAGTTTTCTTTTCAAATTGGGCACGATTATTCAAATATACATTATTTGCATACACAATTTTCTCTATTCGTTTACGAGTTTAACAATACATGCCTGTTGCTTTTGCCTTGCGATAAAAGCATTTTCTGTAAAGTTTTGCAGCCTTTTTTTGTGTTTTTTGCATTATTTTTTCCATAACGGAAATGGGGAATAATGAAATTCTGTTTTATGCGGGTGAATGTTATCAAGTTGTACAGTTGGTGCAAAAAATGATTTGTTTGAATTTTGACGTATAAAACTGTTTTTTGTGTTTTAAAATTTTCGCTGCACATAGTTATTATATTTTTTGGCAGTTGTTGTTTTTTTCGGTAAATCTTCATAGCGGTAGCATTAGAGTAATCAAAACACCGGCCCATATGCAAACTAATATTTCAGTTGTTTCAATATGCTAATCCAGCAATTTATTTGGAAACAATACCGGTTTAAACTTCATTTGGTAGCCTCATCCCCCAAATTTGCAATTTTTAAGTTTTAAAAATAAAAAATTAAAAAATGTAATAATACAAATTTGTTAAATTTTTGTACCTTCATCTGAAGAAATGAAGCTACATATATATTATTTGATATGGCAAAAATTTAACATCCAAAAGGAAGCGTTGAAAATACTGATTTTCATTTCATTTTGAATGTGTTTAGTGGTTTTCTATTGATTTTTCCGATACCAGTGTTGGAAACCGACTAAAAGTAGGGGTTTTCACGAGGAAAAGAACATAGTACTCAGCTTGAGATTTAAGATGGAACAAATTTCAAAAAAAAAAAGAAAAAATCGACAATAAGCGTGGAGATTATTTATTCAAATTATTTGTAAAAGCAATTAAAAAACGTAATGAAATTGTATTAGCGTGGAGATTATTTATTCAAATTATTTGTAAAAGCAATTAAAAATCGTAATAAAATTGTATTATTTTGAAACGAATAAAACAGAAATAATTGACAAGAATTAAAAAAAAATATTCAAGTTTACACAAACCGGTGTACAAAAACATTTTTTTTTTTTTTTGAGACAACAAATTTCCATCAATTTTTCTTTTCAATATTATTTTTTTGGATATCTTAAAAAAAATTAGCATATAATTTAAAATGTATATTCAACACACAGTTAATTTAAAATCTATCCTTTTTTAACATTCTTCTTCCTTTTGGCCGTATAATTACTATACAATATTACAATATTATTAATATTATACAATATCAATTTTTTTCTACAAAACCCCTTAAAAAATCTAATTGTACTTTAAAGTAAATAAATTTTAATGTAAAATGTAATTTAAATATGTAGAATATTCTATTGAAAATAGAATAATCCTAATTTTGACGTACATTTGGTAATTGGATGTAAAAATATTGAATGTGAAATAAATATCAGGGGTCTTTTGAAAATTGGCCAGATTTTGACTTTGGTTCCCTCTTGTATTTCTACAAAATATATTTGCTGTATTTGACAATTTCATGAAAAAATTGCTTGCAGCGGATGCTCGACTATTATAACATATATTATATTATACAGAACAACGGATTTCGGTTCCTATTTTTGATTAGTCTGGCTTGCACACAACTCCACGAAAATTTGGTCTAGGAATGCTATTACAGCAATGTTTACACAACAGAAAATACACGTTTTTTCTTGCAATTTCCTTCCAAAATTAAAATTTGAATAATTATTTCGCACATGTTTATAATAAAAATACCATGTCGCGAAGCAAATGAAATTTCGTTTAATCTGCATTGCATAGTTTTGTGATATACCAACGGGTCCCCCTACAAACATTTTGGTTGTTATAGCGCTCCCTCATCTCTATTGGTTATATTTTTCTTGCTCACTTTACGAAATGCATTTTACGAAATGCTTAAAGTTGGCTGGCATTGTGTATACGTTCTTCACGCGGAATTTCTGTTTCCTAAAAGAGATGCAAATAGTTATACCGAAATTTTCTCCAGCTGACATTTTCTATATATTTTTCTGCTATAACGAAATTGCGTTCTTTTCAGTATACATGCAAATTTTGTAAATGAAATCCTGTTCATACAAAATATACGTTTCCATTTTGTTGTGATGCATTGATCTCACACAAAATGTAATCTTCTGCTTCAAATGAATAAAAGAAAATGGATAAATTAGCTACTGCCTGCAAGTTTGAGATAAAGATTGAGATTTTTTCCATTGCCCCAACTAGAGATACATATTGTAGTAATTATTTGCTTGTACTACATAAATTTAATGAAATAAAATGTTATTGTTGTTGTTATAGTCCATAGTTTATAATCATAATAATAATATTAATTTGGTAAAATAACAAGCCTGATATGGAAATTTGAGCGAAAAGTGGACCTATTACTTAGCCAAACGAGAAGTATATTAACTGCCCATATAAAATACAGCTAACGGCAGCAAGTAAAGCAGCACTAATACTTCCAATAACTCATTTTTAGTTTAACTTCAAAATACACTATTTAATCTTTGTGATTTCAAAGCCATTCGCCATTTGTTTTTTAACAAAGCAAATGGTAGTTACGCAAAAGTAATCATTCTATCGGAAGGCAGGTGTCGACAACTCATGGAGATTCCCTATGGCTACAATATTTTTTTTGAATAATATTTATTTGGAGTTTTAACTTCTCTTCTATCTTTCTTGAGCATTTCCTATCACTTTTGCCAATAATTTAGGCTGTAGATTTCCCATTCCTTCTTTAATATCCACCTTTAGGTCTGCCAAGGTATGTGGCTTGTTCACAAATTTCCTTAAATAAAGTAGTTTGAAGCAGCCTAATGGCGGTTAGTTTGCGCCACCGTGTACAAATTTGTCATTAAAAACAAAAAACACATAATATTTCGACGCCAACGACAAAGGTGATGGCAAATATCCGAATTTTTCGATAAAACTAAATAAATAGCTAAATTAATAAATAATAAACTAATTTAGTTGTGGCAAATTGTTTGGTTGCTGCGCTAAACGAAATTTTTTCGCTATTCGTATTTATTTTTTGGCACCGTGTGTATAATTATCTGCAAAAGGAAATTAAACAACAGCCAACAACAACAACAAAAATAACAAAAAATGAACGATATTTTGCACTTAACAAATTGTAGCAAATAAATCTGCACTTAATTTTCAGATAAAACGAGAAAACAGCAGCAACTATAATAAAAACAAACATGTAAAATGTAACTCGCAAAATCTTTAGACAAAATAGCAAACAATACAAACTACAAACGCATCGGAGCAGAACAAACATTTGATTAAAACAGTGCAACACTTTATTTCTCCATAAAGAAGTAAACATATTTTGCCGTTGCATCAATTACAACTAAGCAGATCAACGAACGAAACTGTGCTTAAGACATAGTTGGCGGCTTAGGGCCAATTTGTCAGTTACCAAAAACTATTTAGAATATGTAGAATAGAATTTTTGCTTGCCTCTGGGTGAATCGAACTTTACAGAGCGGAATCCAGCTGGAAAAGAATTTTTATTGCCTCCAGTTTGGTCCCAGAAAGCGAAACCCACGGTCGAAAATTGAAGAAATTCCAATGAAACGTTATAGACCCTAAATATATTAAGTAAACAGGTATAACTGGAATACCGATTATTTTATTTCATTGAACTAATGGTTTTTATTTCACTTTACCTAGACATTAATAAAATCTGTCAGAAGAGACAATTTTTACACCATATCGTATGATGAAATTTAGGAACACTATAAAACTAACTAAGCAATGTCTTAGAATTTTCTGGACTTTAAATTCATTATTTTTTATTTCTTCATACAACAGCAATTTAATAACTATCTTCCTAAAATCTAGTTAATTAGAACTAAAATTCAGATCATACAAACTTCAAATGAGTATAAATAAAGTTACCAAATGTGTAATATTCACGATCGTAAGTGAGCTATATCCACTTTCCGGCATATAAATTAAATTTGTTATAGTATAACTTTGAACTATAATTTATGATGTATTATTTTTAGTTCAATATAAACCTGCCATATTTTCTTCCATACAAATGGTTTCTTACTTTATTCCTTTCTAAATGTTCATAAGTTTTGTCAGGAATTTTAATAAAATTTTGCTGCTATGAAACTAATTTAAGAAAAAGTCATAACAAATTTTGAAATCACATAAAATTTGCATTTAAAATTTACTTAAATTAACTTCATTTTCTACATTTACATAAGTAAAACTGAGCTGAATTTGATTGATTTTAATTGAACTGAATTTGGGGACGTTTTAAACCCGCATTGTGCAAACCTATTTCGGGTGTAAGGAGGAAGCAAAGAATTGTCAAGATGATTTCAAATGTGTCATTTTCAAGTGTCTATTATATTTCTTTAGCTATTTGGATGTCCATCAGTTGTAAACATTTCTAAATTCCCAAAATACTGTTGTGGACACTCATTTTCAAAATTTTTAAGAACAACTCCAAACTAACATTTTTTCCTTTCTTAAATCACTTGTGTTCTTTATTTTAATTATTTACAATCAACTTTTCGTAAAAAATGTAAACTAAGAAAATTTAAAAATAATTAATTTCGGCTACCTTTCACTCTAAATTTTTTCTAACAATTTGTACTTACTTTCCACTGTACATTCTATTACATTATATTATTCTGTTACTTTCCACTCTGCATTCTATTAAAAAATTGTACATCATTTCAGAATTGAAAAATTTGTAAAACCTTTCGCTGTTGTTCATGTACCTGTATAATTATTATTTTATATATATATAAATATATATATATATATATATATATATATATATATATATATACTTATTATTGGCGGTTTTTTTTTTGTCCTTTTAGCTTCATTTTGTGTAGCAAGTTTTGTGAATTTCCGCTAAGCTATGCAATAAGTCGAGATTGTTTTCTATCTTAGCTGATGTGATCATTTTTGTGACCAAAAGTTATCAATCAATGTAAATGAAATGAGCAGGGAGAAAAATAATGCAAATACAATACAAACTGAAAACACGTAAGGATGCATTAATTCATGGAAAATAATATGCCAAATTAATTATTTCACAATACTTTTTCCCATTTCTCGTCGTGAACTGTTATTATTGCCACACCAGAGAACGGGTTTTTAAGAAAAATTCTGTTGTCATAGATAGCTATTTATCGATTACTAGTAAGCAAATAGAAATCCACCATTTCTTTCAAAATTTTAATCTCATAGCAAAAATTTAAATACTACAGGGTGATGCTGTATTTGAATTGTTTCTCTGGCTGTATGACACGTGGCGCCGGCTTGTTGAAACCACATGCCCTCCACATTCATTTCTTCAATTCTAGGGACGTAAAAACTGGTTATCATTTTACGATACCGAACACCATTGACTGTTTGCGCTTGACATGCCTCATTTTCATAAAAAAAGGTCCAATGATTTCTCCAGCCCAAAATCCACAACCCACAGTGACACGTTGAGGATGCATTTGCTTCTCGCGAATCACTCGAGGATTTTCCTCACCACAAATGCGACAATTCTGCCTATTGACGAAACCATCAAGATGGAAATGGGCCTCTTCACTGAATTTTTATCGGCAAAATCACATTTTCATGTTGTCTCTCCAATACTCAATTAACGAACTGCCTTTGCTGTCCATGGTCAGCTGACTTCAGTTCCTGAGTCAATTGAACTTTGTATGCATGAGGATGCAAATCTTTCGTCAAAATTCGCTGCATAGTGGATTTGGAAACAGCAGTTTGCTGAGCTCGGTGTCGAATTGAGGTGGTTGGAGTTTGAGCGACATCATCACGTACAGCTGCGACATTTTCGGTCGATCGACCTGGTCGAAGGCGCGTTGTTGTCTTTACATCACTAACAGATGAATCACAGTTGAATCTTTTGGAGCATTATTGTGACCCCAAATTGATCGCAATTTGCGAGCTGTTGCCGCAAAACTTTCACCATTTTGGTAAAACAATTTCACAATGAGAATGCGTTGTTCATTCTCGTAACGCTTCATTTTTACTAATCTCGTACCTTCTACTAGCAAACAATAACACTTCAAATGGCGCCGAATTTAAATCTTGATATTTTAATCTCTTTCATTTGTAATTGCAGAAATTCATTTAGACTTAGACATTTCATTTAGAATGAGCTGCCTCATTTCAAACCGGGATGAAAATTGCGGATTCAAAGGGATACTTCTTAGAGTAACCTAGGATTCAAAAGAAGAGTTCCCTAATTTCGAACCTGATTTTAGGTTTTGGGGCCGCAAGATGCAGTAGGCCACATTTTAATATGGGTACTTTCATTAGTAATTTCAGAAATTTCATTTAAACTGATAGGTAGCACATTTCAAACTGGCATGAAAAAGTGGACTCAAAGAAGCTCACCTTAGAGTTACAATTTCGACCTTAGCTTTAGGGCCGAAATTTCTAAATTTTTTGGTGCAGATTTTAATTTAAAATGTTATAACAAAAAAGCAAAATTTTAAAAGAAAAAAAAAATTGAAATAATATTAATTCTATCGGTCCCAAAAAGAATTGTATCTAGAATCGGGTTGTTTCAAGAAGAGATTAAATTTTTGTACCTCCACAAAGATGTGGTGCTTTCTTGGACATCCGCCCTACGTAATGAAATCCTGCTCTATTTGTATTATTGCATGAAATTTAAAGTATTTATGTAACCTATTAATTGGTACGAATTTGAACTAAAACATACGAAGATTTCATAACACATTGATCGATCGTAAAACATTTCTATATGGGCTGTTACCAATTCTGCTGTGTGAACACAGTAATTTAACATCGTTTTGACGATACAAATGACACTTTGTAGGTTATGTTATGAGGCTTGCCTATAGTCTTCATTTTTTAATGGTTTCTCGCCATTTTTGTCAGCAATCGGTATTGTTTGAACACAGTAATTTAAACATCAATCTGATAAGACAATGACTACAAATCAAATGATAAACTGCCTGTTAGAAAAATTAAAGCAATAAATTTATAGTGCTATTATTAGAAAAAGAAAATTAGAAAAAATGTAACCAATACAGCTATATAACTGAATTTTATTCACCTTTATTAAAAATGCAAAATCTTTTTTAACGTTAGATTATAAAATTTACAATAGCTGTGAAACCAAACTAAAAACGGGCAGACGTAACCAGACATTGGTATACGAATCAATATGGACAGAGATATCGCAATAAAATTTACATCACATTATTGGGAAATAAACGCATTAAAATTTAACCTAATGGTTGGAATTACCTTTATTGAAATCAGTGACGATGGGTTAATATGCCGGTAACATGATTAGAGTTTCGCTTCATTGTCTGACAGATTACAAGCATAAAACGGTTCAAAAACACCCATTATCTCCAGGATTAAAATAAATTTTCAAATATATTAACTATTTTTTAGCTCACGAAGAATTGGGAACCATCATATTTAACATCAAGCAAATGCCATTTTGGAATATCGAATGAAAACAATTTTTGTGTCATTCTTATTTATAAATAAGTAGAAAAAAAAAATAAAATAAAACGTTTTACAATGGCACCAACATTGCCTTATTAGAGGCTACTTACAAAGTAACTGAAGTCGCTGAAAAGTCGTGCTCTTAAATCGCCGTGAAAATTGTTGCTTGCACATGTTAAAAAATCCATTTATATTCCAGTTATTTTCATTTTTTTCAATTTATGTTTCGAAAATTCTTGAGTTGAGCTTTTATAAAAATTTAGAAACTTTCAAATATAGTAAATTTTTTATGCAAATATTTTTCAATTTATGTTTCGAAAATGTTTAAATTAAGCTTTTATAAAATTTTAGAAACTTTCAAATGTAGTAAATTTTTTATGCTAATATTGTTCAATTTATGTTTCGAAAATTTTTGAGTTAAGCTTTTATAAAATTTTAGAAATTTTCAAATACAGCAAATTTTTTATGCTAATATTTTCCTTTGTATTAAAAAAGTTGTAATTTTATTGGAATATTCTTTTACCTTTGTTAAAAGCATTACATTCCTGTACGAGAAGTTTACATGAAGACATTTTTTTTTTTTGTTTCACAAGAGCTTATAAATATACTTTTCCATATGAAAAATGTCTACGATGACAAATTTTTAAATAAGATGTACCTCTGAAGACACTTTTCTATGAGAAAAGTTCCTACGAATACACATTTTTTGATTATTAAATATCAGTGTCTTTCCAGATATTTTTCATTATGCACAGTGGCTACGGAAAGTATATAAAAAGTGTCGAAGAGGACATATTTCCGTATGGCAAGGAAGTAAAAGATTGCCGGTATTTTAGGCCGATTTCAACCGATAAACTCGGCGGCTTTTTCTAATCGGTTTTATCCGATAAAAACGGCGGCGTTGGGTTGGTCGTAAAATAAGTCGGAAGTGGCGAGTCGACGGTTTTTTTGTGCCGGTATGAATTAAAGGGATGACATTTCAACAGATTGGTTTGGCAGATGCTTTGTTATTTAAGGTGGGAATACACGACATGTATTTTACATATCGCATGTCACTTTTACATACCAAAAAATTATATGTATATGCAATACATATGTAAATTTTTGAAATAGAGCGTGCTCTATTTTCGTATGTAAACCGCATCGCCGTCAGCTGTTTTATTATAAACAACAAAGCGTCAAGTGTTCAACGACTACAAAAAAAAAAAATAAAATAAAAATAATTTAAAATGAATAGACAAAGCGCAAAAGTAATTTATTAACAATATAAATAAAAGTATTAATGAAAAAAAAAAACAAAAATGGTTTTTTGTATCATAACAACATCAGCTGTTAATGACAAAGTTATGTGGTTTACACATGTACGTTTGGACACATAAAATTGAACGCCGCGTTTTTTTCAGACGGGTCAAAAAAGTGACATGCGATATTTAAAATACATGTCGTGTATTCCCACCTTTACTAATTTAACAAAATTAATCACAAATACGGTAAAATCTGTCAGGTCGGCCTGTTACAGTGAGCAATAACATTTCGACATACAAATGGCATGCCAGGCAACATTTTAAAAAATACTTAATATAAAGCACTGTCTTCAATATACATATATGTAAGTATGTAATGACATCTGAAAATAAATGATTTTAAAAAACACTGGCTTCAATATATGTGTAATAACATTCCAAAATAAAAGATTTTGACGACAATATGAAACATTAGTACATTCGTGTCTTTTTTTCTTTTTTTTTGCTATTACAATTCCATAAGTATTGAGCATGTATGTCCATGCTGAGCAATCGAGCTGTATACAGGTAAGTACCTAAAAAACACAACATTATTCGGCCTCTTTGAATGGGAAACACGACTATGCATTCCTATCTGGTCAACATTTTTAATTTTTCATCCCAAAATTATTAAAATATTTCATTAAGTTTATGCGATATTGACATATTTCTGATTATGTGAAATTTGCATAAACAGTCGCTTAACACTAAAACGAAAAGTGATCGAGAATTTTAACCATCTAAAATGTTTTTACAGTCATAAATATATGGTCTTTTTTGGAAGCTAAGATTTCATTAGAATGCCTACTAGGTTTAAGATAAAACACTAAACTAAGTTCAAATTTGCACGAAATACCCTATTTCGATATACTATTTTTTATATACCACCGGTTTTCTGGAACAAAAATCCATTTCATCGGATTAAATGTCAAACAATAAAAACACATAGAGGAATCAAAAAACTTCAAATGGAAAAACCTGTGTATAAAGTAAAGAAGAAAATGTAAATGTGAGCATTAATTTATTTTCGAGTCAAATAAACCGATAAAAGTGATGGTGTCACTGATCTATAAAAACTATTTTTTTTTTATTTTATTGCAAATTTCGTTACGTTCATTATGTGTAAACAAATAAATATCAAATAAAGCCTATTGCGTGCTGTATAGGCGTCCAGATGCCTATAAGATTTTGAAAGATTTTTCATCGCCAACATATAGTTTAGGTATAGCATTAATAGCGCCAAGAAAACTAAATTGTTTTATTTTTGTATATTTGTTTATTACTTAATGCTATTATTATTCCACAGTTTTTCTGGGTATTGAAGCCCAGAGAATCAGGGATTTATTTAGTTTTCCCTATATCAGAATATACATAAAAAATTTTAGAATTTCATCTAGATTTTCTGCCAATGCAGGGGAATTAACGAAATCAGAAAAAGCCTTGGTAGCGTTATTGCCGTCTAACACTTTATTTTTAGTATCAAGAGGCAAATTGAATTGAGCCGTCAAAATGTTTTCTGTAAATGAAAGATTAGATAGATGACCTTTTTTTAAGAGTGCTACTTTTAACATATCCAACGATCGTATCCAATGGCCAGTTTTTTGTCATGGGTAATTTTTCACAGTAAATAAAAAAGTTGTACATCTGATAATTCTTCCCCGTATTTGTGGAAGCGGCATATAACGCTATATATATACATATATTGATTTCATATGCCAAACAAAAATTTAATATAGGCTGCGTAGTAATCTTAAAACTATATTCGCGTATGCTGTTGAAGAGTTTGTTAGACCGTAACATAAGTGTTTGTATCTGCCATACGCGAGTGAGTTGTATAACGCATAAAAGAAAGATTCGGTCTGTTCAAATTTACTCATTTTTAAAATTTTTTTTTTCATCAAATTGATAAGAATTATATTTCTGACAATGGCAACATTGTATTATTTGCGTAAGATGGCCTGACTGCTGCCGCACTTTTGGTTCGATTTGTTTATTAAATCCAATCTTATGGTCTGACTGCCGCTTAAGCTATTTGAATGCTGGAAAGTGAACAATTTTTACTGGTCCTCACGTAAATTACGTTATTTTGTGATATTTAATTAAGCGTTGGCGTTTAAGGTATTTTCAGACTCTGTAATCGAAGGCTGGTACTATTCTGGTAATGTGGTTATGTGGGGCTTAGCCACACATAACACTCAATTTGTTTACCGGTCAACATACAACGGAAGTTAGCATAACATCGACCTTTAAAGGGGTGACACACTAAAGTTAGGTTCGACAGATTTAAACAAAATTTGAGAAAAATGGGGAATCTGTAGTACGAAAATTTAATCAAATTATCCACAAATACGGTTAAATCGGTCTGTTAGGGTGTTATACTCTTTAAAGGATATGATAGTTGATTGGTCTGACAGAGTTAACTTTATTTGATAAAATTTGATAATGGTTAATATGAAATTTCAAAGAAATTAGCTACAAATAGTGTAAAATCTGTCAAACCAATCTGTTAGTGTGTTATTCTCGTAAGTAAACAGAAAAATGCTGTGTGTCAACTGTGGCAGGCTGGCAAAAATGTGGACGCTCCCGGGAGATAAACCTGGCGATACGCCTGTGTTCCTCAGCGCGTCTGGAAAATAAGAATGTCTTTTGGCTTAGTATATTTCTGCAAAAGCCTATAACATTTACTCTGTAAAATGGAATTTTGAAAAATGTATTTTCTTAGCTACATTATAGATGTTAAAGTATGTGCCTCTTAATTCAACTAGATATTAATTTACCAAATTCTAGTCGATGCAAAAAAAAAGTGTTGCATTTAGAATACAGCCAGACATATCTCTTTTTAGTAGTCTTATCCTAGTGGTCTTTCTTCCTGCAACGTTATACATATAAATGTCATTTAATCAGCATTTATTACAAATGCTCCTCCGGTACGAGAGCCTCTACATATATCGAAGTTGTGTCATTTTATACTGTTTCATTTCATTTAAAGCTTAGCTTAGATATTTCAAATCTAATCTTGCACCTGTTGATATTGCAATCATAGACACATTGAAAACCCCAAATCACATTCTCTTCCAAACCAGATAGCTTTTTATATTTATTCCCTTAGAAACACGAAATACAAACATTGACAATTCATCTTTTGAGTAGTAGAGCTACTTCAAGGTTCAACATTTCATATTAAGCATAAGCTTTGGCATTTTAAATGTTCTTTTGAAATGGGGTTTTAAGCGAGTACCAGTATCTGCGATATAGAATTCAGTCTTAGATCGCAATTTATTCAAATATTTATGAGACCTTTGTGTTTCTTAATAATTTAATATCTGAAAATATGCAAATTTTTCCTGTTGCCTCAAGAACAAAACAAAAAAAATTGCCGATTGTCTGAAATAGATCGTCCAAGCAATTGTATTGAGCAGTAATCTAATTTAGCTACAACGTGTGTAATACAATTTTGCTAAATCCTACGCAATGTTCGGATGAAATCGGGTAAACAAATATTTAGTTTTTATTTTACGTATTTATTTAACATTGCTTGAAAAACCACAAACGCGGAGTATAATAATGAATGCCAAGGTTTTTCAATGAAGATAACAATGCATCACACAATTGTAACGATATTATTTCAATTTTCTACAAATATATTCGTTATCGAATTCGTGCAAAGTTGTTGTAGAATCTTATTGCCGTTATGACGATGTAGTAGTTGTGAATTGCCGAAATTCAATATTTTACTAGAAATTTACGCCAATCGCATACAATCTTTAAAACTATTATGTGATGGAATGTTTAAAACTCGTATGTGTTGGACAAACTGACATCAATGTCGTCCCAAAAATAGTTTGCTAAACAAATAAAAGCGTGTATGTTCTATTTATAACATGATTCACTCAATAATTTGCTGTGAAATCCGGTCAAGCTGTCAAGCAAGTTGATCAATATTTGTGGTCCATAAATTTAAGACACCGTTCAAATAAAAATTCCGTTTAATCATTTGTTAAATCACTGTTTTTTCTGAGGAAAATTTGTCTTTTTAGACCCATGTGAATATCATTACCGAAACAGTTTCTTTATTTTAAATCTGATAAAATCTTTTACTTTCAAAACAATATATACGAGTATATGTTAGTAATATATAATATAAAATGTAAGTGCTTTACAAATATAATCTCGAATCACTATATTTTTAAACTGTTATGAACCATCTGTGTATAAACTTTAGTATAAGAGGCTACCCATGAGTGAAATGATGATTTTAAGTCTAGGCATGTCTGTATTAACTATGAGATATATGGTTATCCATTTAGTGGTTTCAATGCCGCTGAAGTGTTATTTATTTATTTTATTTATTTATTTATTTCCAAAAAAACGATAATACTAAGCCTTTAAGGCCAAAAATGCGTATTACACAGCAATATCTATAACACTCTTAAATCTATTTAAATAGATTACGCTGGGGAGCCAGCCATAATTACAAAAAGAAAAATATAATATTAAACAAATTAAAATAAAAGTTATATCTATCCTAATTAGTAACAATGGTATACGAAGTCATGCAGTTATTAAATTTCCATTGAAGAAAAGTGTGCAAAAATTTTTAAACGAAAAAACATTGTTAGAATAAGAGAATACTCTTAAGTCATTAGGCAAATGGTTCCAATATCGAGCAATCCTAATAAGGAAAGATCTCTCAAATGCTGAAATATTTATTGTAGGTAAAATGATTTGTATATTTCTTATCGAGCGTGAAAACTGAAACAATCCATATAGTGAAACAGGCACTCCACTTTTGACAACCTTAAAAAAAGTCATTAAATTACGATAATTCACAAAATTATTAAAAGAGCAACCTAACACTCTTTTCAAATATAAGGAAATGTGTTCACGCCACTGAAAATGAATCTTGCAACTGCATTTATTGCCTATTTCAATTTCGAAACATTCAGTGATGTTGTTCCCGATACCTCTTCTAGCCCATAAATAACTTGAGGCATTAGAAGCGCCCAAGCCAGTCTATATAATATATATATAATATATAGTCTATATATAAATTTAGTGAAAGATTTGCCATTTACGAGTTTAACAAACGAAGAACGCGTAAAATAGTTAAAAGTTACTACAAAAGCGATGATTTAAACGTGGGCTTCCAAGTTCATTTCTCGCCCGATGGTTACATCAATAAGCAAAATTGTCGCACATGAAGATCGGAGAACCCAGTAGTGATTGTGGAAAAGCCATTGCATCTGGAAATGGTGACTTTTTCGGCCCAGTACACATCCAAACAATGTGGCGGGCCAACATTTAAATGACATTGTATTTCGTACATATGGCAAGGTCCAAGCATTATAAAGAAAGTAAAGTTTCATCGAAACCATATCTTTGTGTGTTTTATTTAACTTTATTTGAAAACGAAAAATGGACAACCCTATATAAAGGTGTGTTCAACGCTATTTTCAAAAATTGGCAAATGTTTAGTATGAAAATTTAAGGAAATCTGTTGATCGGTCTGTTTGTGTGTCATCCCCCTAAAGGTAAATAGTTATTGACACATTTTTATAATAAAAACTTTTTTCAGACCTTCAACAAATTAATGTGCATATGGTCCTCAGAATATGCGGGATAGTCAAAGCTTGATTCGAATAGACTTCATAGAGGCACATCTACAAAAATTAAGTGTTTGGTCTCTTTTTGAATGTCTTTTAATACATTGTGCTCTTTCGGTGCTTTTGCTAGTTTATGTTCGTAATTTTACATTGCCATCCCAGAATATAAGCAGAAATGTGCATCTTGAACAATTATTGTTTGTTCCAGATGCAAGATGAACTTTCAATTACATTAAGAGTCATGCAATAAGAAATTTCACATTGTTTAAAATATTTGGCAGTGATTTAAAAGGAAGGAAAATGGGTTCAATATGAACTGACACCTAGAAATATTGAAAGTCGATTAAGCACATGTGAAATACTGCTTACCAAGCACAAACGAAAGGTATCTATGGATCGTGTAGTCGCTGGTAATAAGGTTGGGATCAACTAAGATAACTGAAAGAAGAGGGAATCAGGCAGCTCTGTGGCCATGATTCAATATTGAGGGCCTACCCAAATATTCCTGAAAAAATACTAATGTTATATATTTGGTGGGATCAGTTTGGTATCGGTTATGAGTTATTCAAACCGAACGCAACCAAAACTGGTGGCTTTCCACCGAATGCAATTAAGCTGATCCGAGTAAGGCGGACAGTTTTACTCAACATGTCAACAATATTGTATTGTCTGATAATGACCATTCACATGCAAAATTAGGTCGAATCCTGCAAGGCCTCAAAAGATGAATCCTTCTATCGACATAGTATTTATATGCTCCCCGAAACACGGGGTAAAGTAGAGTTTAATAATGGGAAAAATTTTTAGTAATACATAACGTACCGCTGTTTCATAATAAATGACCAATTTTTAGCAAAAAAAGGCCAAGACTTTCCTGGTATGTACACCAGTTATAAAAATGTAAAATTAAGTTTTTTTCAGTAATTTGATTAAAAAGGAATTTTTCAAAATACCGATGAAAGCTGATGAACCTATTTCTGAGTATACTAATAATACGGATAAATACAAGTATTACAACCACTATCGGAATTCGTTGTCCGACTTATACGTGTTCTCTACCAAACAGGAACATCACTTTCGTGTGACGTAGGCAAGAGCTTGTGCTATCGTAGGCGTCCATTGACATGTTGTAGGTATTAAAAATGGATGTAATCGATACTTTTTATAGTTACATACGATATCATTTAAAATACTCATCGGAGGGCAGCGTTCTATCTTTTGATCAAGTGTTTCATGGTTTGTAAGCCGATTGAACCGTATCCGTCTGTTTGGCTGGCTAACTGGAGGATACATTAACTGTCATATATATTTATAAATGTTCATAACCTTGATCCAGCTTAGCAGTTCCGAAGATCGTGGCGAGGGATTGTAAATGTGCCATATAGACCCTACACAATAGAACTGAGTCAAAATTTGGCACACATCATACACATGATAAACTTATTTGTGAGAATGAAAATAGATCCTATTACCACACCCCTTGTAGCATGTTCTGCACATGTTGACCGATTTGTCGACATTTAACTTGTAAAATTAAACTTCTGTTAATTGCATAGTGCTATAATGCTTCAGAAGATTTTTAAAAATCGACCGCCTAACAATGTTCATGCAGATTACCAAGGTGTAAGTTCTGCGAATGCGAATGAGCTACCATGACACGTAGAGTACTATACATGCGAAATGGTCACAAATTTGCAATAAAACAATAGTCCTCGTATGTTTTAATTGCAAGATTTTGGTAAGACTTTTATAATGTTGCTTATTTTACTATGTGCTATTTGATTAAAAACAAGCAGTGTGACACGCTTTTGATGTACTTCTTGCACCAATGCAAGCGAATAATTTTCAATAGTCGATGATCCAAACTTGTTCATTACCCATTTTTCTTGATTGAACGCAACCATATTTTTTGAACGTGTCAAAAAAAAATTTTTCTTGTCAAAAAATTGCGTATTAGAATAGCCCTTTTTATATAAATTAATTATAAAATGACACAATTACACTCTATTCTAGTTTACAAATATTTGTACACAAATAAAATAGTCTGAACACAACTTACCTTCTCATTTCGTGTAAGAAATTCCCAAATTGGTATCGAAGATGACTCAGCTGTCATTTGTCTTGCGCCAAAGTTGACCAACGTTAGGGACAGACATAGTGCTAATGAAACTTTCGCTATGTTGAATTGTAAAACCGCCATGATGAACTATTTCGTTATTAGTTAAAGTTTAACTTTGTTGTATTCACACAAAACTAAATTTGTGGGATTCAATCTTTTCAATTCAATGGGACAGGGAGGAAACGGACGAAAACTCTTAACACTCACAATCACTCAAATACGTTATATGGATAATGGGGGGGAATTGTATAACAAAAGATGTTTTTGTTGCAGATAAAAAGAAACCGAAAAGCAAAATGATAAACTTTCTTTTTTCCCTCTTCTCTCCAATTTACCAAAAAAAAAAAACAAACTGATGAAATCGTTCAAGTAGCTTCTTCTTAACTGAATTTGAATGGGATGTTGATGACGACGATGGTAGAGTATGATTTCATCAAAACGTACATACATATATCGCGAGTGCGTTTTACTTTTCTATTTCCTATTAAATTTTGAATGCGATTTAATCGTCAAACTGCATCAGTTCCGTTTAACGATAACAGTGGAATAAGTATATATGATTAAATCTGTGTTTTGCTTCAATTTCTTTTCTTTTATACACTGTAATTGCTATTAAATGCTTCACAATGTTAAATATTTCAAAGCAAATACCATCCGACAATCGGAGTAATAAGACACGCACTATAATTTTTTATTTGAAAACTATTTGCCTTTTTTAGTTTGTTGTTGTTTTCACATTCGTTCGTCTTATTTTTGTTTTTTGCCGTAAGCAAGTGTATTCAATGTAATCACTTCGAAACAATTTCGTTTAAATTCCGTTCAAACCGCACTCGCTGCCTTCAACTTGGTTATTTGGGCGTCGTTCTGTGAAGAAGACTCAATTGGTTGTGAATCTTCTCGGGCTCCCTAGCTTTTATTTATAGTCTCTCACACCTCGCAGGCTTGTCCAGCTCTGCAATTGTTTTTGGCGTTTTAATTTTAGAAACACGGCCTGTTTTAAGCCGCCCGTTCGATTGAATTTTTTTCCCATTCGCGCTCATTGAATGAAGATGTCTCATTTATTTTGTTGTTGTTGAAATTGCGCTCTTCTCTTTGAGAATATAAGTTTACGTTATTTGATATTGTGCTGATAGTGAGGATTGAATGGTACTACAGCGATGTTATAATTGTACTTTTTGGGACACTTTGCTGATGAAGTCTGAATAAATGCTACATTTTCAAAGCAAAATCTAAAATACACAATAAAAGCAGAAAACAAACTATTGCGATTAATTGTTATTATTTTTTTTTTATATAATTAAAGCATAACTTTCTCTCTTTCGCTTAGAAATTATAGAAGTTGATTTAATTGATTTTTTTCAGGCAATTTATACGTAACATAGCTTAACATATTCACTGGCAAAACTAAGTTTACCAAAAGACTGTTGATTGCCAACATATACTGGATATATAAAATAAGTTAAATATGATTTTGCGTGGTGAATCGAACATCAAAAATTTGTTTTGTGACTATAGTACAGAGTTAATTGCGTTCCACGATCTATTCGGAGTTTCTGATGCAATGGCGCTGTTGGAAATTCGTTGGACTGCCAAGGCAAAAAATTTGTAAAGTTTGCATTCCAATAAGGAAATATAAATACCATTATCTACGTAAAAAAAGTAAATTCAATTGTATGTAATTAGATACGATGAAATCTCACTATGTCTAACCAAAGATCTCATTATTTTTCATCAGATCTAGTTGCACAGTTAAATCTAGCATCATATTGGTTACAACTATTTATCGGATCAATTTTTTAATCAATTGATATAGATATAAATAACAACATTGCTCAACAAATTTGCTCATCTTTAACAGTTATATATATATAATGTATATATATATGTATATATATGTAACAAATTATTCATTAGAATTTGTGTTAACTTCCTTTTAACAATGTTCACCTATTCAAGTATGTGCAAGTACTTCATATTCTCTTTAGCCAACTTTTTTTTGAGTCCATGCGCACCTTTTTTTTAATTGACTATTATATACGGGAATATATCCGTGTCAATTTAAGTTTTCCAAAATAAACTTTATAACAGATTTTAATTTGAAATCAACATTTATCTCGTCATTTATTATAATGGACTACAATATAACATAGTCTGGAATTTAACACAGTCTGCAATATGAAATTGTATTACAAATATATGTTTAAATTAGATTATCTCGTCCCCACTATCTTATTTTTGTATACGAAAGCAACAGGTCACATTTTCGCTTAACTTTCTCTTTTAAGCTCTGTGCTAAAGTCGTTCATGTGAAAAATGATTTTCATTCCATAATGTACAAATTTCGTAGTTCTTCTCTACACACTTTACATTCCGCTGCTCATTTTCGTTAAAAATACTTTTCAATACTAGAAATTTTGCATTAATTAAACTATTTAGTCGAATTCCCATCAACTTATCTAAACGTAAAATTATATTATGTTATGTATATACGAGTATATATATTTTACCACAATATAATTTGATTTCCCAGATCATAAGTTCTGTCAAGCAAAAATGTACCAAAACTACACCCATTTCATCCCTAGTAGTGATCACTAAAAATCATTCCCTCAGTACGAGGAAATAGTGTCAGTCTATGAGAGAGAGAGAGAGAGTGAGAGGATGACAGCATTGATTTTTGTATTTAGTTTGTAGATGATATTTTTATTTGGTCGTCTTTCTCAAAACTTGTCCTACTCGTATTTAGAAATTGCATTAAAATTAAAATATCAATTTTTTGCAGTTCAAAGTCAAGTTTTCTACTTTTTCATAGCTAACAGATCGTAAAGGCGATCGTGAAATGTGTATTAGCTCAGAATGTTGAGATTATTTCGTTTTGAAGTGTTTGACTTGAATCAATCGTCTTAACCCATGAAGAGTAAGTTTGTTGGAAATAACGTCAACATTTTAATTGCGTTATTTCATCAAATTTAAAATGAAATTCACTATCCGTAAAATGTGAAAATAAATTAAATAATTTGCAAAATTCATAAGAAAGGTATGAAATTCTATATTTTTGTGTTAAAAAAAATTGTACGAGCTCTTAATACCTTCTAATATTCAAAGTCAAAAACATATTTTTAGCGTATTCTTGGGACAATTTTTATATTCCCATAACGCGATATCTACAAACTGAATGCAGTATAAAGTGAGGTTTGCATTATAAAACAAATCTGACGAATTCGAGAAATGGTTTCAACTGTCACATTTACTAGATATGGTTTGGTGGTTTTAAATCTCTTAAATCTTTTTGATATTGTAAGTTACTTATTAATGTTGTGTTTTAATCCGCTTCTATTTTTTGTATTTCGAACCTTTGAAACTGTTTTGTAACTTTAGATTGTCGGAGAAGTTAAGTATTTTCGTGCTTTTGCACAAAATAAGCAGCTGGTAGTATATTTGGTATTTTATGACATGTCTATATCAAAATGTTTAAAAAAATGTTTTGGGCGTTTAGACTTACGCAAATGGTTGACTTCTGCTTGTTTACTACAACTGTTCGAAAAAAAACAAAAATGTTGAAATTTGCAATAAATTATGTATGTTGGTAACCTGTGACATCACCACTGAATTCGATTTATTTTTGAATTGGAATTAAATAAAGATAAATGAATAGTGCGGTCTATTTGAATTAGTTCATTAAATGCGACGTCATTCACAATAACTAACATATAGTGGTATGTAGCGTACTTACACTCGGGCTACTGAAATAAGTCGAAAAAAACAATTCTTGGCAAAACAGCAGTAAATTGAAGAGAAAATTGCCCATCAAATTTATAAAACTATGTTGTTTGAATACTCTTCAAATATGTCTATAGATCCCATATTCACGAGCCATTTTGTCTAGTCCACTTTAAATGCATAGCACTTATATTACAGTTTTTTTTACGTTTTGGTTTCATTTGGAGTATTATTTTTTATATACAATGAACATTTTTTGTTTTTTTTACGCTTGATGGACGAATATTAGTTTTATTAGCAGCGAAAATTATATTATCGTGAATGAATGCGTATGGTTGCATACAGGAAAGATCCTTAAAACTCGCTTACAAAGTCAAAAACCCCTAAAAAAGAACTCGATTTTGTATGAAAAACTTTAAAATTCATTGAAAACGTCGAAATGATTTTCCAGCGTTGTACTGAAAAGAAAAGAGCGAAAACTATCGTTGCCAAATTCAAGTTTGAATGACAAAATTCCTAGAGGTCATATAAATTGCAGCATTGGAAATAAAGGGTGATTTTTTAATCATGGTTTATTAAACATCGAATGAAGCACTCAAATTTGCATCATACCTTATATTAAATTTCTTTTATTGGAATCGATAAATTGGTCTTTGCCATTCAATTTTTAAAGATAAATTTCATGTGAATGTTTTTCGCGGCTCCGTCTCAAAATGTCCATTTGGGAAGTCAAATTTTTCGCCCCTTTTTCGAGCATTTCGGCCTGTATTCCACGTGTTATGTTATCTTGTAAGGCTTCAATAGTATTCGGCTTGTCCACATAGACTAACCCACAAGGAATAATCAAGAGGCGTTAAGTCGCAAAATCTTGGGGGCAAATCGAGGGATAAGCAACTTACCAAATTCATCCCTCAACATATCCATTGTTTTACTAGCAGTGTGGTATGTTGCATCGTCCTGATGAAACCACATGTCAGCCAAGTTCAACTCAGCCAATTGGGGCAAAAAAATCACGCATAACGGCTCGATATCGTTCGTCGTTGACGGTGACGTTTCTTCCACGGTCGTCTTTGAAGAAAAATGGACCGATGATGCCACCAGCCCATAAACCTCACCAGACTATCGTTTTTCGGGATGCATCGGTAATTCATGTATGGCATATGGCTGTTCATCACTCCAGATGCGACAGTTTTGCTTGTTTACGTATCTGTTCAGCAAAAAATGTGCCTCATGGCTGAACACAATTTTTAGATAAAACAGCGGATTTTCATTGAGCTTTTGTAAGGCCCATTCACCAAAAATTAGACGTTGTGGTAGGTTATTCGGCTTCAATTCTTGCGCGAGTTGCATTTTATAGGCTTTCAAACCCAAATCAACGTGTAAAATTCTCCTTGTGGTTGAGTAACACATGCCCAATCGCTGAGAACGGCGACGAATTGACATTTCACGATCGTCATTAACACTGGTTGCTACGGCTGCAATATTTTCTTCGGTACGCACTTTGCGCATGCGAGTCGATGGTTTTATGTCCAAAAAAGTAAATTTGGTGCGAAATTTGGAGATAACAGCACGAATTGTTAATTCAGCAGGCCGATGCACATTTGTTCACAAAGCACGAATTTTGATAATAAATGTCAACGATTTGCAATCGTTGCTCGTTTGTTTCTATGATGAAATGGCAGAGTATACTGTACACATTTGGCAGATGACATTTGGACGTCATTACCAACTAGTGCTACCAACCTGAAAAACTTAAATCTCAAAAAATTACCCTATACTACTTAATACACACTTATAGTAAACCATGTTTCATGTATTACTGAATCTATCGAACTCTAATAAATTACATGTCAAATATTTTAGCAGTGCAGATGGTTAAAAATGCACTCAGAGACTTATAACTTATCTTTGAATTTTTATGTAAATTTTAATCTATTTCTTAATGTAGGGGGAATTGTGTATTTGGTTTATTAACCAAACCCTCATCATCAAAGTTTTCAACTTTGTTACATATTAAATATGACTAAACTTTTATTTTAAATGCGTAATAAAACAATAATTGCAATTAATATTCGACATGTCGATAATTCAAATTCTTATCGACAATCAATTATTACCTTATTACAACAAAACATGATGCGTTAAAAAGTATTATATTATTTACGTAATTGGCCAAATAACAAAAATTCCTAAAAATATATATAAAATATAGTTATTAATTTGTAAATGCAACGCAGATATTAAATTGCATATTGCCTTAAAATCGTCCCGTATAGCAATTTATATATAGTTTCTGTTTGTTAAAAAATTAAAAGCAAATTGTTCGATATTGTATTATTTTTGACAAATAAAAAAGTACAAACAACAGTGCTGTCAAAGAAAAGTAATTAAATTCAAAAAATGTATTCCTGCAGTTAAAGCAATTATTTATTTACAATTACATAGCCGAGCGAATACATTAAATTTCAGTGAGAAATATGGAATTCCCAAAAAACGTTGTCTGGACTTTTTCTTCGTCAACAAATAAATAAGGCTCGAAAACAATTTGAAAATTAGCATACATACGCACTCATACGTAGACAATAAAAAAGTTAATCGTATAATTGTGTAAATTATTCAAAAATTTTCTTAACCGGTTTCTTTGTTTTTATTTTTTTTTTTTTTTTTTTTTTGAAAAAACATCAATAAATTGTGACAAAACGACATGTTGTCAGGCACTAAAAAACGAAAAGTGAAATGTAAACAAAAACTCCAGACACAGTGGGAGACGTTATTTATCTGTCTGCCAATTTCTCTAATTTCGAAAACAAATATCAATAGAGGTAAGACTTATTGACATATCCATGCCAACTCATTTTAGTACAATTTTACAATTTTAATTTGATTATATAGCATTTCAAAAACTTCAGTAAATGCAAAGAAGTAAAAGTATTAGTGAAATTGACGGATGCTATTCATCCTTAACCGTGAATCAATTTTTGGATTACACAATATAACTTTTTCGAAAATAACTTAAATTTATATATTTCTCATTTTACAGATTTTTCTGAAAACGCTATTGTATTTGCATTCTTTATTGGAACTGAAAATGTAGTAAGCATACTTGTATTGGGCGTACTTGTTTAAAGGGAAAAATTAAATCTCGTTCCTCATACGAAAAACATGGAAATGTTCATACTTTGACATAAGGCCAAACAGGCAGCTTAAAAAAATTCGCTTCCGATAAACATCGAATGATTTTGATACTATCGAAGTTTTTGGCAACCGAAATTTCCAATATTTTTCATTTGGGTGGTCGCAGCTTTAGCGAAAATATCATTAATACTAAAATGTATTTTGTTATCAAAATATATACTCTGTGACAAATGTTCAAGAACTGAAGCCGGGCTGCGCAAGCAGGGAGATTGAAAATCCGTTTTTTATGAAAAAAAAAAAAAAAAAAAATTATTAAGAGAACTGCCGCTCTTTGCCGTCAACATTTATATTAAATAATTTTAAAAAAGTAAGCAATTCATGCAATTTTCCTCTTTTTTCTTTTTTTTTTAATTTAAACCCTAACTCTTAGTAAGTCACACGATATAACGGAAATGTTTGTTGCTTGTAGCTCAAATTTGTGTAATTTTTTTTTTTCAATTATCTCGAGAAGTCGCATTTTAGTAATTACTACATACATGGAAATATTCACCGTTTTGAAATATTGCCTATATATGGCAAATTTGACAATCTTTGGGAAAATTGGATAATATTTAGTGCATAAATTTAACCAAATTATACACAAAAAGGTTTAAATCTAAAAATAGGTTTGAGCATCAAATGTCAAAATTCCCGCACCAAGTAATTATCAGAACATTCGTTTAACTGGAAAATGTGTCCAATATTTACTTCAAACAATCATGGATTTGCCGCAAATATAAAATTTTCGTTTGCCTATTCGTATTTCTAAAAAAAAAAATAAAAATTCAACAAGAATCGTAAGCGACATTAATAAATATAATAGGAATATCTTACGTTATTCCTTTTTGTCAAGAGTAAAACAAACTTCATGTTTCGTTTGTATATGTAGAGATAAATAAATTAGGCAAAAAGAAGAAACTCGCGATTTTAATTTAAATTTCAGTTGCACAAAAATTTAAAACATATGCAAATAGTAACTTTTTCCCTCTTAATTTAGACCTTTATAGGCTTTACAGTGCAAATACAACAAAATATCAGAGATGTCGTGAAGAAGAAGAAGGCTTTATATGCTGTTAATTTTGTTATAAAAAAGGCAATCTATTGGAACTAAGCTAATATTAAGAAAATGTATGCTTGATCAATTATCAATTTAGTTTTATTTCAATTAATTTAATAATTTGCCGAAGTTTTTTGTTTGAGAAATGGTCGGCGAATATAAGAAAGAAACACTCCCAGCTTTTTTTTAACACTTTTGCAGCTGGTTACCACCACTGTTCGAAACGGTTTACAAACACACTAATTGCTGATGCCGTTGTTTGTCTTTAAAACATCAGTCATTTCTCTTCATGATGTTCATTCGAACGTCCCTCCTAAATACTCACATCCTATGTGGGTAATAACAGCAAAGCCACATAGATTAAAGTGAAATAATCGCGGGAAATTTTTGTTGTAAAACTTATGCAAATTATGATGATGCCATAAAAAGCGGATCGAGGAGACAGCAGCAGACTGCTTGCTGCACCTTTTTATACCTGCTGTGGCTGGCTCTTTGTGGCTTTTCTTATGCCAAGTGAATGCGAGCGTACAAATGCATATAAACTTTAACAAGCGATAATGATATCGTTGGCATTTATGCGTACGTCTTTTGTCTTATGCATTTTAAAAAGTTTCTTTTTTAGTTTTGATTTTAGAAATATGTGCCAAAAATTCAATACAGTTGAAAGGTACGAGAAAAAGAGTTCACTGACATATATTGAGGTGTTTGCAAAAAGTTAATTAACACAAAATATAATAAAAACCAAAATATGGAGATGCCGGGGATTGAACCCGGGGCCTCTCACATGCAAAGCGAGCGCTCTACCACTGAGCTACATCCCCCATAACAGCTCTTTGACAAAATACATATATGTTATGCCCTGACCCCTTTTTCTCATAGATAAGTGCTAAGAATTTCGCACATGTTTACCTAGTGGCAACGCTATTTATAGAGGGATACCAGCTGTTACAGTGATGGCAAACTGTACATTTCGTATTTATAAATAAATTGTACTCTAGTCAATTACTATACAAATTAGTTACAACTTTTATGTGTGGCAAGAACGATTTATTGCATACGAGTATTAAGGCTATTGTAAAGCAATAGCTTATTCAACTGAGGTTTGTGCCATTTGTATCAACATCGTGCAATGCAGTCTATGTGAAAGGTAAAAAAATACAGAAAAATAACGTTGAATGTTAATATTGAGCAAATGGAATTCATTTATACAAAATTTAATTTTCCTTTTGCAGTATTGGTGTTAAATAAAACAAAACAAGATAAATATAACATTTACAGGGAAGTCTTATAATAAACATTTTTAGTTTTTTTTCTATTTTCTTGAAACGGGACAAATGCTGTGGTAATCATTTGGTCAACTATTTGTTGTTTTTAGACCACAACGTCTGTTAATATCAAATAAATGCGTAGAGGAAATAAATCGTATATAGCGTATTCCTTTTTTAACATTGACTATTCGATTTCCATCCAACCTGTGACTTTTGTACGCTTTAATGAATTCGATGAATCATTCAGTGTAAACGAACACTTAAATAGAAAAATCTTAATGTAAAAGTTATCACATGAAGTAAACAGCAAAGAATCCAGATTTATATCGTGTACTTGCGTCTCGAAGAAAAACAGAGCGATTCTCTTGAAATTGAACCATTTCCGTTCACCTGCATTCATTCGGAATACTAAAATAAAATCATAAGTGATTTGATATCTTCGTTCGCGGATATGACAACACGTTAAAAATGTTTGCGATTCCGATTTTCAACTCAAAGAAGGAGTGAAAACCAAATCAGCTATCCAGGAAAACAAAGAAATTGTGGAATGAAAGTGTTGTGATTGCTATAATTCTAAACGATAAAAAGCTGTAATTTTTTTTAATAATATAGTCTGGTAAGGTTGTCAGCTGTTAAATATCATCTGAAGTATTATTTATTTAGTTAAAGGTTTGCCATTTATGAATATGGGTCGTTTAACAACCAAAGGACGCGTAAAAACAAATAAAAACTTACTACAACAGCGATAATCAAGATGTCTGATTTTGGCTTTATTACATGAGAAGCTTTCGGGAGGCGTAAATTCATAAAAGTACGTTATAAAACAGAATTTGTAATACCTGGTCAATTCTCCTTTCGAAAACTATATATGTATATATATTCATACCTCTATATCTATATCTACGAGTATATCTATATCTATAAATAAAATAGCTTTCAGTGAACCAACAGTTAAGAAAAGTATTTCATCTATTTTTATTTTCCTCTTTTTTTTACCAAAAATTATTAGAAAAGTAAATTTTTACCAGAAGTTGTTAATTAACAGTTTTTGTTGGGTAAAATCAAAGAAATTCTGACGACAACATTCGACTCTTAAGAGTTTTTTTCATTTGTATATTATATTAAGCAGTATTGTAATTTGTATTTACCACTGAAGGCCGACAAAACAGAGTAGGGAAATAATTTACTGACATTCATTTGGCTGCGAATTTTAGTTCAGTTTCTGTTAGACACCTTTTACAAGCAGATTTGATACGTAACGCAACAAGTCCAAACAATTACCACAACACTAATACAGTTTCGACCCAGTGGAAAATGTCTCCGACGTTTATTTCAAATACATTTGCTGACGTTGTTGTTGCGAGATTTACGAAATAGCTGATATTTAGAAAAAAAAAAAACATACGACCAGAATCAACATTCCTGCAACCACGTGCAATATGAGCTCGGTTTTAGAGCAAGTATGGAAAAAAATTTCTCCCGTTCCTTCTTATTTGGTTAATACTTGATATAGAAAAAAATGCTTTGTGTGCGTATAAAATTTGTTGGAGTAGTTCATACATATCGCATCACAAAAAATGTTCACAATTTCTCAGGACGTTATTATGCGAAATCAAACATGTTCATATTAACTCTTCTTGTCTACAGTTGGCAGATGTTATTCTGTCGCAAACGCAATAAACATAAGGAAACCAAACTTGCAGGAAGTTAAAGGCGTTTATTCAAATAATGTTTATTTTCTTTGTTTTATTAATAACAAATTCTTTCAATATTTCTCTGAATCAATAACAATTTGTCCATATCATGTGTGATGATTATGTTTTATTTTTAGCTTCTGTTATGCACGTTTTTGTATACAGCTGTGGAAAAGCTGATTACATTTTTTTTTTTTTAAGAGAATTACTAACTTTTTTTTGGTTTCTGAATGTTGAAAATGTACGGCATATTAAGTAGTTCCTTGCCGGCTTTCAATTCGGATTTCATTACTAATGTGAACGCTATCTTTGGCTAGCGAATATGTGCTGTATCTCCGTTGGTATGGGCAGTTTTACAATTGTGGTCAAATATTATCGAAAGCCTAGCAGTTCTAAAGCTCGCACTAATATTATTGTGGTAATAATTCAAATCCACGATAAGTTAAAGTAGATAATGTGGGTTTTCGTGAATGTTTGATTTTAATAATAACAAATTAGGTTAACATATTTTACAAAACTTTCCGAGTTTCAGCAGTTTTCTTATATATTTCAATGTAGCTAATGAGAGATCTTTTTATAGGTACTTTTTCAGAAATATGTTTATTTTTTACGAATTGTTTGTTTCCAATAATAGCTGGCTTTACGTAGCCTCAAACGAAAAAGCCCGACAGCTAACGAAGTCTTGTTAGAACTACATATATATGTTGCGAGCTTCACTCGTTCTATCTATGATGAAATTTCAAACAATACTGACGGAAAATATTATGACGATTTGATATTTTGAAGTGTCATAAAATTCCTGTTGGAAAAAAATCCCTAAAAGGATGACCATATAGATATACAATTTTTTTTCGTCGAATGGGAAGGACTCGTTCATACACAATATTAGATATAAAGGCCATAATATAATATTCGATTTGGTCTAACGATCTGCCAGAAAGTACATGTGTGATTTGCAAATCTCACTGTCTGAGATAAAGAACGGGAGGGAGAACAATTTGAAAGTTCCTTTATACTTCTCTATTTCTGAAATATTTCAAAATGTGACTGCTATGTATGGAGTCTCAATTATGCATTACGAATTAACAACACTAATGAGTGTCGTCTTGTAAAGGGTGGCGCACAAATCGTGCTACTGCTAACTGTCAATAGATAATGTTATTTAAATATGTTGAAGGAGTTTTTTTTTGTCCAGAACTGCGCTGAAGACGTATCCGTTTCAACAGCATTTGGTTCTACCTATCAAGATGGATCAACTTACTTATTGGCATAATAAAGCATAGCTTTGGAGATGCCGAGGATTGAAACCGGAGCCTATCACATGTAAAGCGAGTGCTCTACCATTGAGCTACATCCCCATAAATAATACGGGTTATCACATTATTTTTAGATTTCTTAATATAATTTATTTTTTAAATAAATTTTTGCTTTGGGGTTTTTCCAACTATTGATTTAGTTTTAAAGCATTCCCAGAAGTTAATAAAAAATTGTTAGAGATGCCCAGATGTTTTTCTTTACTCAAAACAGAGTTTTGGTAACCCAGCACCTTGTAAATTCAGTAAGATATTCCTGTTAGTATGGTGATTTAGAGCCTTTAGAGTGTAGAAAAAGTGGTCAAATATGATCATATCTGAAATATCGCGAATTTTGTTAAAACGTTACTATTTTTACTAATTTTCTGATTCATACCTATTTACAATCAGACGAAATTGTTATATATTTCCGCTGTTGCTAGGTCTACCATTAAAAATTATAGATTCAATTGAAGTCAACTCGTAAAATAAGAGCAGAATAAAAAGGAGCGATTGATTACTACTACTACTTTTGAATTTTTTTTTTTTGCGTTTAGGTTTTCGTCTCACTGCTATTTTAACCGTATCCACACAGATTGGTTTTACGAACATTGTTTCCTCTACTAACTTTATTACCATAATAATAATAAATATGGGGTGTAACACGCCTATCGTTGTTACACACCCTTTTCTGTTGACATACTATTTTTGGATTTGTGACGGGTTTGGAAAACAATTGCTTTATCTGTGCCATTGTTATAAATCCTGATGACTGACTATATAAGCAAGGAAAACAGATACAACATTGATGATTTTGTTTAATATTCCTAAAATATCACATGCGCATAGAATTACCTGGAGATGCCGGGGATTGAACCCGGGGCCTCTCACATGCAAAGCGAGCGCTCTACCACTGAGCTACATCCCCATAAATAACACATATTTTGCTCGCATTATTTTTAGATGTCTTAATATAATTTATTTTTTAACATACTATTTTTGGATTTGTGACGGGTTTGGAAAACAATTGTTTTATCTGTGCCATTGTTATAAATCCTGACGACTGACTACTATATAGCACGGAAACAGATACAAAATTGATGATTTTGTTTAATATTACTAAAATACGACACGCGGGTAGAAGTACCTGGAGATGCCGGGGATTGAACCCGGGGCCTCTCACATGCAAAGCGAGCGCTCTACCACTGAGCTACATCCCCATAAATAATACAGGTTGATCGTATTATTTTTAGACTTCTTTATATAATTTATTTTTTAATAAACAGTAGCTTTGTGGTTTTTTCCAACTATTGATTTAGTTTTAAAGCATTCCCAAAAGCTAATCAAAAACTGCTGGAGATGCCGATGTTTTGATTCACTCAAAATCGAGTTTTGGTAACCCAGCACCTGGTAAATTCAATATGATGATTTAAAGCCTTTAGAGTATAGAAAAAGTGGTCAAATATGATCATATCTGAAATGTCACGAATTTTGTTAAAACGTTACTAGTTTTACTGGTTTTCCGATTCATACCTATTTACAATCAGACGAAATTGTTATACTCGCATATTTCCTCTGTTGCTAGGTCTACCACTAAAAATTATAAATTCAATTGAATTCGATTCGTAAAATAAGAGTAGAATCAAAAAGAGCGATTGACTACTACTACTTCTGCAATCTAAATTTGAATTTTTTTTTTCACGTTTAGGTTTTCGTTTCACTGCTATTTCAATCGTATTCACACAGATTGGTTTTACGAACATTGTTTCGTCTACTAGCTTCATTATCATCAATAATAATAAATATGGGGTGGTGTAACACGCCTATTGTTGTTACACACCCCTTTTTTGTTGACATATTATTTTTGGATTTGTGACGGGTTTGGAAAACCATCGTTTTATCTGTGCCATTATTATAAATCCTGACGACTGACTATATAGCATGGAAACAGATACAAAATTGACGATTTCGTTTAATATTCCTAAAATATAGTATACGCGTAGAAATACCTGGAGATGCCGGGGATTGAACCCGGGGCCTCTCACATGCAAAGCGAGCGCTCTACCACTGAGCTACATCCCCACTTAGTACGTATTCTGCAAGAGAAACTGCTAACTTTTTTAATTCTGATTTTGGTTTTTAACTCTTTTTTTTTATAAAATTATGTCCACAATTAGATTGAAATTTCAGTACAGAGCAAGTCAATAACGGAGTTTACATTAGGTGAATATGTTTGAAAGTGAGTTCGTTTTAAATTTAACGCAATTTTAACATTTTGAATATTTTAGTTTTGATTTTTTTTTTTTTTAATAAAACGATTCTTGGAGATGCCGAGGATTAACCCCGAGCCTCTCACATGCATGCATGCGATAGAGGTTGATATAAGTTGATTATTTTTATTCGCTTGGCAACTGTGCCATTTTTAAGTGGCAAACGAAATTGGAAAGTTTTGCCTTTTTATATAAAAAGTTACAAAATTTCGGATCGCTCAAAACCATAACACATTCACGAATGAGAGAAAAAAACAATATTAGTCGAGAATTTGTTGCTCTATTTTCACACAGAAAACTTGAAATCTTCACAATTCAGCTTTCTTCTTGCAGACTTATGAGACGAAGAAAAATCTGGAGATGCCGGGGATTGAACCCGGGGCCTCTCACATGCAAAGCGAGCGCTCTACCACTGAGCTACATCCCCCCATGCATTCGAGTTGCGAGATCACAGTTTCCTCCGATGCAATTATTAACGGCGTTATCTTTGTCAGGTATATAAAATCCAGAATACTGGTGAAATTCAACCTTTGTGTAAATTTCTAAAACGATAAAGGGCGTCCGTACACACATACCTAATTTGATTTTGAATGACAAGTGTTAGTTTTAGCAAATACAAGATGTAGACTATTAAAGAGTGCATATCTCAATTTACAAAATTACATTGTAAATTGTAGGCAATTTCTAATCAATAAACTTGTACAAAGATTCAAATTGAAAGTCATGTTTCTTCACAATGTGTCACATATCATGTTTGCAATACGCAATTAAATTTTCATTTAGATTCTTTATACATTTTGTGCGTGGTTTTTACAAATGCTCAGCAGTCAAATTAAATCCACGAGCAACAACTTACAACATATAACGATATGATATGTAAGTTCACACCACATACTTAAAATTATCTACAAAATGATTGGGTTCCACAATCGAAACAATGCAATTCATTTGCAATGAAATACTATGTATGTGTCTCTATATTAGACGCTTAACATACAATCGAAAGCGTAAATAGATTTGAAAAATCATTAGATAATAGAGCAAATGAACCATTTTATCAAAATTGAGTTATATTTCTTGTATAATAAGCGAAAATTGCGCAAATGAAATTTATTTTTTATTTTTTACAATTTATTTCGCAAGAAAGGTGGCACAAAATCCCGTTTATGCAGTGGTGCATTATTAATATATTTTATAAACTTTAATTTAGAAAAACTTTGATATAAATTGTACAATTGTTCAACACTGACATTGAAAAAGAAATAACTGTCTATCGATTTCTTCAGTAGCATCAAAGATTTTTTTTACAAAAATGTTACCTTTTTCTCTTTTTCATTTCCCATATCTTACAGTTTTAAGAGCAGGAGGTTTAACTCCTTAAAATACACAAATTAGAATTTTTAACATAAGTCCCGAAAAATTATATGCTGTCATGTAATACATCCATACAGAGCAAACGAAAATTTTCAAAAACATTAATTTTGCATTTAATTTTAATTTTATATTTTAAGGAATATTTATAGCTGATATTGATAAACTATAATGTAGAAATAGCTTTTGCTGTGAACATTTATTGTACTATTAACGGAAATAAAATGTTACTATTTATAATATATTTTTTACGAAATCACTTACATCAATATACAATGTCTCACATTTCACACATTGATAAAGCACATTCAGCAGATTGTTTTCTTAAAAACAAAAGATAATTGTTAAATTAATATAAGTTGCTTATAATTGTTTTACAATATTTTCCAGAAATTTTTTCGCCGAATATTACTCCTCTTGTGTCTTCTAATACATAACGTCGAGAAGAAAGACAATTAGATAGAAAAATGTGCGTTTAAAAATTATATTTACATATAACAAAAAACTCCGCAGAACTAAAAATATCAGAAATATGAAAACTAAACTCTACAACAAGCTAGGTGATATTTGTGATCAGCTGTTTAAGAAGTTTGGTTGCAGGAACGTTGGTACAACCATACCGTACATGAGTGTATGGACCAAGTAGTTCATATTATGAAGAGAAACACATAAGCCAGCGCCAATGGGCCGGGCCCTCCAATCATGTGATCAGGCCTTGGCCTCTTTCCTCACTTTGTTTAATCTATGAAGAGAGACATATCCGTGATTCACTCTCCTTGCTTAATATCCCTGTGAGATCATATGCACGGCATTACAAGAGGTACTATCCCATTAGTTGCTATTAGCATTTGGTTCCTAACTTAATCCCCGCCGATCTCAGACAGCCCTGCGAACAAAAATATGCAATTAAAATAACACGCGAGACTTAAAATTCAAAAACTTATTGTTAGGCTTCCTTAAGCCAGCGTTCAATACATATGTATGTATAAAGCAGAAAAAAACTTTGGTTTGATTATTGCATACTTTTTTTCGGGTTTAGAGTTAATATCCTATAAAAGGATAACTTGGCCTAGAAACCGCCATCGCCAATTATTGTATATATTTCTAAATCTCTTTTACATTAAAAATGTCTACAAAGTAAGATGACATGAAACCAAAAATTCACGTTATAATACGGTAAAACATCCCGTTATCAACACACAAATTGACTCCGGAGTGGGGCCACACACATATTACGACACTCAACCACACGAAAGAATTAAACGAATGTTTCTCTGAAACGACATTTCTCGTACTAATTTCAAGTGAAAACTTGAAAGAACTTCCGAATAGCTGTTGCCACAGCCGATGCTAAAACTCGAATTGATTATTGCATACTTATCAAACAATTTTTAATGTTTACGGTATTATAAAGGGTTATCCTATTAGTGATTTCAAAACCGCAGGTCTGGCATGGCTGTCAGCTGTTAAATACCTGTCGTCTGAAGTGTTATTTACTTAGCGAAAGGTTTGCTATTTACGAATATGGGTACCTTAACAACCGAAGAACGCGTTACAACTTACTACAAAAGGGGTAACTCAAACATGAGCACTTTTCGTGCATTACAGGGTGATTATGGTCGTCATATTCGACCTACTGTCCACGTAATTGGCAAGATTATTAAGAAATTTGAAGCGACTGGAAGCGTTACAGATGTGGTCGGGTCTGTGCATCATTGCAATGTACGCGCTGACGCTTTTGTTAGTGAAAATATGGCTGGTAATCTGAATTTCAATTCAGAGCGCCATGACAATATGATAACCGACTTATTTTGGACTGCAATTGAAGATTCTGAATAGGACAATATGTGTTGTCAACAACGGTGCCACGAGCCAAGCAATACGACCATAACAGGATTTTGGCTTTACAATATGAGAAATTTCCAGAAAGCATAATTTCACGTTTTGGCAACGTCAATTGGCCACCAAGATCATGCGATTTGACGCCGTTTTTCTTGTGGGGCTACATCGAAGATCGTGTCTATACGAATAATCCCCAAACGTTAGAGCATTTGAAAACCAGCATTCGTCAAGATATAGTTGAAATACCACCGCCCAAAATGTGCGCAATTTGGTCGAAAATTATCCACTGCTGCGACCAATCCAAAGGCGATCACATTGTGTATAATGGCAAGGTTCAACAATTACAATGAAACGAAACTTTACTTTTGAACCCGAAAAATGGATAACCAGGTATTTCTATGTGTTATAATCATAAAGTCAAAGAAAGTGTCACTCATTCTGCGGCGTAAACATCACTGCAACAATGGCATTTTCGTAAAGAGCTGTGTACCATTCAATAATAAGTGGGCTAACATTAAAAGGATGCATAAGTTAAGGGGACGATAGAACATTATTATACACCACCGTAAAGGTTACACTACCGCACTACGCCGTCTTTTCGCGGTCGAACTCCATATAAAGAAAATGGCGGTGAAATTTGATTCCGATTAGAAATTTTTAAATGCCAGCATTAACGTCATCATTCCGTAGCTTGCTCTATGAAGAACAGCACACCGGCCAGGCAAATTCCTTTTCGTACTATTGACCCACCATGTGTTCGAGCCTTACCCTCATCGCCCAAATAATGCACATTACGAAGAGAAATACATGAGTTTACGCTCATGTGTTCGGGCCTTGACAGAGAAACTTGTGTGTGGTCCTTTGGGACCATATACATTAATATTGGGCTTAACTTCCAAAATGCAAACGACGCCTAGTCTGCACCATACGAGCTACTAAACCACAAGCTGCCAGGGGGGTTCCTAAATTAACCCCTGCCGATGTCAGAGCACCACACAAACAAAAACATGCAGCTAAAACCCACGCGGAAGAAAATAAATTCGCCGATGACTAGATTTAAGATACAAATACTTATTGTTATGTTCCTATAAGGGAGCAATTCAATAATACAAATAAAACAGATAAAAGGCACCAACATTTTTTTGTAGGTTTCCAACACAGAATTCGGAATAACTTACATTGTTACGTCGTAAAATATTCGATAATAAATTTGTAAACTGGTAATATGAAGTACTAAATAAAAAAAAACATTTTACATTATGATGTAAAAATGTATATGGTTCCACTTTCAGTGTTGGAAAACAATTCAAAAAGCTAGTAATATCTCGTGACGTTAAAAGAAACATGAACATTTAATTAATAATTGTGAGTTTTTACTTCTGTAAATCAACCAGCAGAAATTGTACAGTAAATAGGATAGAGAATAAAAAAGTCATGATGTGAACAGATTACACAAAATATATTATTAAGAACCCACTAAAAGCGGCACTACAAGCCGCTTTTTGGGAAGTTGTGTGTAATAAAAAATAAAAGTTGAAATTGACATTTTTAAGAAAAAATAACATTTATGTCTGTCTAATAAAACGAAAATTTAAGATCAAGGTTGAACGAAGTGATATCATAAAATAATTTAGAAAGTAAAAATGTCAATCTTTAATTTGATTCATAGAATTTCTTTATATATTAAGAAACAGCCAAGTTTGGATCCCAAATATGTAGGTGTTAAGCTTTTAAAATCTTGTGCATTCTTTGATGTCTTCATTAGAACTACATTGACTGTTTTTGTACACGATATTATATTAGAGACAAACTCAGGTCCCGCCTATCGTCTTCGATAAATAAATGTACCCAATATGTACAATCCTTACTCAAATATCGCAGAAATTTATAACATAATGTTCTAATATGAGAAACTATATCTATACTAAACTATAACCCATGACTAATTTTTTCTAATTCTGCTCCTTTAATGATGTTAATTTATTCAAATTATTTCGCTTGTAATTTAACATAGTATGTTATTGATTTGATAAGGTGTTGATAGATTTATAGTATACAGTGCTTGGATATATTATATATTCTATCATAGCATGATGATTACTAATTTTTGAGTTTACCATATATGCACTTAAGTTTAGATTTCATCGTTCTCGGATCATTAATATCATTTCAAATTTATTTCTTCATTATGAACTCAACAATTTTACAAATGGTTCAAGAGATTATTGAAGTTATAGGAATGTCTATCCTAAGCATTGTTACTACAATCGGCCAGAAATACTGAAACTTTAAATGTAGAATAAAAAATTAAGCAGGAAATTCAGTTTTTTAAAATAGTATCGGTATGTTGTTCTTTCTAATGGTATTACACTTAATTTTAGGAAGGGCTTTCGGAAATGCCTTGTCTATGATAACGTCAAATGAAAACGTGTGTCCCTAATTTCTATCCGATGCCTTTCATTATAGTACAACACCCTTAAGGACACATTTAAAGTACAAAATATCCTTTGACCACATTTTTTCAAGACGTTTTAAAACAATTGAGTGATGTATGTCCGGCTGGCTGTTAGAAGCGGTCTTTATATGTCGCAAAATTTGCCTCAGACTAATATTACGCAGACCGTAGCCGGAGATTGTAAATGGGGAATATCATTTCATTTCATTTCATTTATTGAACAGTCTTGTAATTTAAAGCCTCTTGGCCAATATTAAACAAATTACAAAGTGCATCAAATAAATACTACTTGAATTTGAAAAACAAGCGAACCCTTCTAGAATTTGTTGAATTTGTTTGGTGAAACTCCCCATTCATAATCTTTAATAACCTAAATAACTCAAACTCAAATAATGATAGGTGGTTGTATGCTGAATTGCACTGCCCATTTTAGGTGTTGGTAATTTGGCACTACAACTTGAGAAAATCAAACAAGTAACAACATCTCTATTTGTCATTTTTTGTACTGCATAATTACGATTGGTAGCTTTTGAAAAACCAACAAGATAACCATGCCATCACTGGTAAAAATGACATACAAATGATCTAATTTAATCTACATATCCCTAGGTTCAAAAATTACATGTAATAGCACTAAATTCCGCATAATTTTAGCAAAATTGGTTCTGCGAACGAAAATAATTCGAGTTGTCATGCCTTAGGGCATCACACATACAAATCGGCCGACTTGGCAAACAACTATGGCCCTTATATAATTTCTTAGCGGGGGACTTCAGAATGTTATAGCTTTATTAATTCTGTGACGACCATCCTTCCCACTTTCGCACCAACGCAAAAGGACGGTGGGCGAAGGTATAAGTAATATATAACATATATGATGAATATAAGACATATATATGTATATATAAGTCATTTTCATTGTGCTTTCTTTTCTCTTTTCCTAAAATTAATGAGTGATAAGGTATTGAAAGACACTGAACCTAATCAGAAAATTGTAAAAGTAGTATGGTGGGTAATGTAAAATTGTATGGGAGATGGATTGCCCATAATCGACAGACCAGCGTAGTATAAATGGTAACAGATGTTAGTTTTTTTTTAATCACATCTTAGTTCACTTGTGACAGATATCAATAAATATTGATCCGCAAATATTAGGGTTTACCATTTCTAACAACCAGGTTCACAATTTCCTACAAAAGACTAACCTAGAATAATATTAATAAAGAAATTTCAGACAGGTTTCAGGTCCGTGAAACACTAACCAAACTGACAGCACTGTCAAAAGTGAATTGCTTCTGCTCGTCTATCTTCGTACTATGACCAGATCACCATATTGTTTGACAACTCATATACATATGATAAATTAATTTCACATAAAATTGATTTTATTCGTAATATAAAACCATTACTGAAAAATGGAGCAAGACTGACGTTTGAAATCATAGATTCTAAATATAAAGGATCTAAGGAAACATGAAACCATTTCAGGCAAAGAAAAAATTAAACTGAAAATAACTCAGCAGCAATAATAATAGCAAATAGTCATAATTTTCAGTTTTTATCAACTCGTGTTAGCTTTACGTGGTGGAACCTGTTTGCATTCCTCCGAATTCAGGGGATAAAACCATTAAATCCGTTTCAAGCAAAGAAAAAATTGCACTAAAATTAACTAAATGAAATGAATGACACAAATCTAAAAACCCTTAGCGGGAGTTGACACATTTTTAATTTTTAATAATTCAAACATTTTCGACACACTTTTACATTCCTTTCAGGGTTTTTCCTTACATTTGCCCTTCCTTAACAACAGTGGCAACTCATTATGCCGTCACTTAATTTGGCGCATTTGTTTAAAACTTCAGCTGTTTGCAAGTAAACAAATAGATTTGTAAACAAACAAACCTTAGCGGGAGTTGACACATTTTTAATTTTTAATAATTTAAACATTTTCGACACACTTTTACATTCCTTTCAGGGGTTTTCCTTACATTTGCCCTTCCTTAACAACAGTGGCAACTTTGCTCTGTGCCATACCATCGACCGGTTATCGATAAACCGCATCCATTTCATTATGCCGTCACTTAATTTGGCGCATTTGTTTAAAACTTCAGCTGTTTGCAAGTAAACAAATAGATTTGTAAACAAAAAGGTAACGCAGAAACATATCCTCAATATTTATCAGATAAAAGGTAAAGCGAGATGCCAGACGACAGTGATGAGTTGTTGAAAGCACGAAAATTCTTCAAGGAACGTTTGCAAAGAGATCACAGCACATTTCGTGGTCATGAAAATGAGCGCGACAATGTAAGACAGCTGTTGCAAAGAACAGCCGAAATAGGTGAATCCAATTCCCTCTTGCTAATAGGGCCTAGAGGATCGGGAAAAACCACGGTGAGTTTGTAGAGAATTCTTAATGCTAGTTTTATTTATGTTGTTTCTTGTTTTTTTTTTTCAGCTCATCAATTCAGTTTTAACAGATTTAATGAAAAACAAAGACTTCATTCAGAACACTTTGATTGTCCATTTGAATGGCAATTTGCATACCGATGATCGTTTAGCTTTAAAGTCTGCCACAGTGCAAATGAAGTTAGAGAACGCCACAGACGGCAAAGTCTTTGGCTCTTTTGCCGAAAATTTGGCATTTCTTTTGGCCTGCTTAAAAGCGGGCAATAAACGCTCAAAAAGCGTCGTGTTCATTTTGGATGAATTTGATTTATTTTGCACGCACCATAACCAAACGCTGCTATACAATCTTTTTGACGTTTCACAAAGTGCCCAGGCACCCATTTGCGTGTTGGGCGTAACTTGCAGATTAGATGTTATAGAGTTGTTGGAAAAACGAGTGAAATCTCGGTTTTCGCATCGGCAAGTGTTCATCTTCCCCAATGCGGAAGATTTTGATGCTTATGTGAAGTTGTTTGGTGACTTATTAACTATACCCAGTGAAAAACAGTTAAAAGAGGAAGCTGAACGTGTCGCAAATTTAAAACATCTACAGTCCACGGAAATGACATTTCATCGCCATCATTTTCAACCTTCTAAATATAAATTTAACAAGAAATTCGTCGATTCTTGGAATAAACTTATTGGAGGGTTGCTGAAAAGTCCCATAGTGAAGAAATCATTACAAGCATTGTTTGACTTCGATGTTAGTGAGGCGTTTTTGAAGACATTCATTTTCCAATTAGTAGCACGAATACAACCCTCTGCCCCAATAGATACACAAATCACACCCGAACACATATCGCAGCTGTCGACTACCTATGAATTGGACGATAAAGTTGAACTCTTATGTGGTCTATCCGTTTTAGAACTATGTTTGATCATAGCTATTAAACACCATTCGGGGATTTATGATCGAGACCCTTTCAATTTTGAAATAATTTTCTCAAGATTCCACAAATTTGCCAAAGGTTCATCCACCATGCAGGGCATTGAGAGAGCGGTAGCTCTGAAAGCCTTTGAACATTTGCGCAACGTAGAGCTGTTGCTACCGTTAACAGCAACGGCCTCCAAGGTGCAGAAAGAGTTCGAAATGCATAAATTGGCTTTAACCTACAATCAGATCAATCAGGCGGTGCAACGTTACCAAGCGCTGCCTACAGAGGTACAACAATGGTCACAAAGCTCTTTAATATAGTGTCGGTTTATAACATAAACATCTTATTTATTAGTATTCTGTACCAGTTACAAAAACGAAAATAAACTTATGTAGTTCATGTTTTAATTGAATCAAATTGCATTTGTTGTTTGTTTACTCCCTAAACAAATTTCTCTTTGAATAAAATGGGAAAATAGGAACAAAATAAAGAATTTAAATTGATTTTATACATTACATTGATGTACAGATATGGTTGGCACATGCTTCATTTTAAAACGATTTCTTCCATTCGATGGGCGCCTGTCGCATTTCCATTGACTTCCGCATACGCCGACAGAAGGGTGAACATTTGGTACTGCCACACTTCTCGCAAGGATACCAGCATCCTGTACAATTCTTATTTGGACAATCGCAAGGATCCATCTCCTGGGGTTTATTTGGACTGAACCAATCCGTATGCGGGCACTTGCCAGTTTCATCATTTTGGGATGAATTCGTACGTGGTCTCCCTCGAGAAATCTTGACTGCTTGTTCGGTACTCATCTTTGTTATTGAACGGTTTTTACGTCGACGCTTTTACTTTCCTTTTTTTAATTCCAACACCACAAAATAACAATCTTCATAGAATCTGCCAATCAAAAATGTGGAAATTTGATGCAGATATACTTTCAAAAAAGCCGTTATGTGGAGAGATGCCAGACTTACTGCTGCAGGTGTTTTGTATAATACGACATTCTTTTTTGGTAGAGATTTTCCTAATGTACAATTTTACACCGGAAAAAATACTGATGTAAAACAGCTATTTAATAGTAACTAATAACCAATATCTTTCAGCTTTGAATACACATTTTGTTTGATACTTGCTTATTTTTGTGTGGAAACAAATAAATTATCGATTTTTTATATTGCCGTGTTTTGAAGGAATATTTCTTATGACGAAAAATGTCTTTATGTATTATTATATAGACTGATGTTTGGAAAATAATTTTTCCACGTAGGTGGAACAATTTCGCAATAAAAAAATGCGTACGAAAAGTGTGTTCCAAGAAACCTTTGTAAGGAGTAGAAACTAGATGCCCATACGGAAAGTTTCTTGATACTTCTATATGAGCGTTTCTTCCAAAGGACTAATTAACGAAGTGTGTTTTAGGAGAATTTCTATAAGCGTCTTCGAAGAGATTTTATTTCAACAAATTGTTCTTTTTGAAATGAGACGGTTTTCAAACATTCAAACTCTTGGAAGACACTTTCGTGTAGAGCAGTGAATCCTAAAATAATCTTTAAATATACAAAAAAGAGTACATTTTGCCATGAAAAACATTTTCCATAGAAGCGTCATAATGAAAAGAAGTAAAAGCGCCATGAAAAGCATTTCATGTAGATTTCGTGGAAAACGGTTTTCGTGAAAAATAAATTTCGCATAGAAAATAGTCATGGGAGACACTTTTTATACAATAAAGCGACATGGAAAATACTTTTTATATAGAATAGTGTCGTAAAAGGCAACGTTTGATAAAGGAAAATCTCTTCCAAGATGCTCTTCGTTTAAAACATTTCTTCGAAGATGGTTTTCAAATTAATTAATTTAAGGTTTTGAAACGCACTTCACATAGAAACTGATTTGGAAGATATTATTACTCTAGAAAAGTGTCATTTTCTATATGATCATGGTCATGCAGGGCACTTCTCTCCTTCAAAATATTTTCGTATGGGAAGCATTTTCCAGGCATTTGTTATGAAAGCTGTTTTCCAAACACTTGTTTATACGGAAAATATTTTCCAAAACGCTTCTTCATAAGAAATATTTTTTAAAAATATAAATTATAATAAATATTATTTTTAAAGACACTTTTACATACGAAAGGTGCTTTCCACGATATTTGTTCATAGAAAAAACGTCCGCCAAGACACTGCTTCATATTAGGTTGCTTAAGGTTTAATGCTTATTTTAAACGCATTGTTCAGGGTTGGCTGCACACATCTCCACTGATGTTCCTCAGCAGTGGTCAAATCTTTCGATGCTTTAAAGAAAAACAAATTTAAGTGATAATGCAACAAAAGATTTGCTCTCTATTTTTATTATGCAGTTACTTGCATGCAATATTAATTTGTATTTAATATTAATTTATTTGTAACTCTACGAAAACTTGATAGCAACTAATAAAATAATTTTCTGGAATTAAAATTCTTAATTTAGTTTATTCAATTCATTCATTCAATATAGATTAACCAAAAATGTGAATCGAAGATCGGTCATTGACTACGGACAGATTTTAGGAAATTATTGTCTTGTACAAATAAAAATCAATAAATAAAAGTTAATAGCTAATAAATTCCCAAACGAGTATTGAAACCTTATTTTCATAGCTCCATGGGAATTGAATTGGTTGCAAGAGAGTGATATAGTTGAAAAATTTAAACGAATGTTTAAATGTTTTTATAGATGTTTGCTTTGTTTATTGCACTTAAACGACCCATTTGAACTAGTAGATACTCTTTAATTACATAATATTTGAGAAACTAAGTTGTTCAGCTTAGTGATAGTCAACACGTGCTCAAATTTTTCAATTTAAATTAATATATTACAAAGTTAATTTTGGTCAATACGAAAAATTATGTAGTTTTTCACACAATTAATTTTAGATTGTTGGCCTCCATCCAAAGGTTTAAGTAAATTTCAAAAGAAAAAAAAAATGAAAAACTTGGTCATTGCTAGCAATACAATATAAGATTTGATAAGCAGTTAACTTATTGGGATCAAAATGATCCCATACAAATCTAGTATTATACGTGGCGATGATAAACCAAAAGAAATAATAACTGCAACAATATTTCGCATTCATTACAAAATAAATATAAATAAGAAAATTTTCCAATTTCAGGTAGTTAATTTTCCTTCATGTATAAAAGTAATTTATTTTTATACATATTGAAACTGTACAAAAGTTTTTAAATTTCGTTCGTTTTTTTACAATTTCACCATATATTCAGTTTAACATTAGTGGTATCTTATTTGTACTATCTAGTTTAATTTTTTTTTTTGGAAAGTTAAGCGATTTCTCACCAGCTAAGCAACAAGATCACTTATCTCTATCTTGTTTTCTCTAAAAATATGATTGGTCTTAGAGTTTAAGTGAAAGATTATGATAGATTATGCTTATAAAGAAGGTAAAAGCCGTTTTCAAGAAAAAAATTACACATTTTCAAAAATGCAATAAATAAATTACAATGTACATATATGTAGATAACAAAATCTTTCAATTCAAAATTAACAATTAAACAAAATCAACAATTAAAACTTGATTTATTTTTATTGAACTTTTTACCTTCTTATTGCCTAATTTGAACAAGTTAAAGTTAAGTTAATTTTTTCCATTTTAGAAAAAAAAAATTATTTAAAACTTTTGCACAGCTTTGGATTCGTTTTGTTGGGAAATAGTGCAAATTGTATACTTATTTGTAATTTTTCACCTAATCCAAATTAAATGTATTGCATTGGCAGCTTAAAAAGAAGACAAAATCAATTTGAATTTTTCATATGTCTAGAATATTTTTTTGCCTTTTTTATGCATTTCATTTCATTGCGATTATTGAATAGTCTTGTAATAGCCTTTTGGCCAATATTAAGCAAATTACAAAATGCATAAAATATATACTACTGGAATTAAAAAACAACAACAAAATATAACTTAGAATTTAACATCAAATTAGCTAGTAAAACTTAACTTATAACGCTCATATTAAAGTGCACTAAAAATGGGCGAAAAGGAGGGAAATAAAAAATAATAAGAAAAAATTAAATATTGAATGATATAGGTCAGTCCAAATTGCAAAAGTTTTTTTTTTTTTTTTTTTGATTAAGTTAACAATTTTACAGTTCCAAACTCTTTACACACAATATGCATAAATTAAAATAAATACTACTCCAAAGTAAATGTAAAAATATAAGTATATAAAAATATATATTAAATATCATATATTTAATATCAACCAATAATAATTAACAAATATCACTTGTAAATGCAACCATTAAGATGTAAAAGAATACTCACCTATGCCAACTGCATATGACAGATAAGTCTATTACGAAATATTGCGTATGATACATTTAAATTTCTAAGCTCATTTGGCACTGCATTATAGCTACAAGCCACTCTTACATTAAAAGATCGTGCTGTAAGATAGCAAAGTTTGGGGATAAACAATCATCTTCTACGAACGGAATGACAAAATTTCAAAGTTTCATATTGGAAACACGGACATTGGTTATATATTTTGTAAGAACAAAACAACAATCGATAAAAGCAGGAAATGAACATCCCAGAAATTTAAGCACAAAAAGTGTTATATGTATACGTCTCATGAAGGAAAAGATGTAGCGAACAGCTCTGTTCAGAGATAATTGAAGGAGTTTCATATATTTTCAACTAACAGCAGAGTATACGAGCAGTACATAATATTTGGCATAACTAAAGCATGAACCAGTTGCTTCTGTATTATTGCCTCAATGCATAGTTAAAACTTAAAACAACGCGATTATTGTGCTTCTCAAAGCGCAGCTTATCGTCTAATAAGACTAACAAACATTTCCTGTCATGCACAAACTGTAAATCAGAACCATTATAAACTACTTGCAAATCCCCCTCAGTTCGGTTCGAATAAAGCATGGCTTTGGACTTAGAAGAATTGACACAAGGACTGTTCTCCGACATCCAATCACGTAACCTATCAAACAGATAATTAATTTTCTCTTGAAGAACGTCTAGAAATTGGTAATCTCCTTTAAATAGCAATTGAATATCATCAGAAAAGACATACGGTTTACACAGAGTATCAAATTTTTGCAAAAAGATCGTTTATGTAAATAGTGAAGAGAATTGGGCCCAAGACTAAAATTATATAGCTTATAAATCAAAAATGTATGATCCACTCGATCAAACTCTTTTTTCAGATCCAATGACACCAATATACATAATTTGCTCCCATTGAAATTTTCCCGAATACTACCAGTGAAACTACTACTACTACTACTATACTACTATCAGAAAATATTTTGAAACCAAGAGCTTCATTTGTTTATGAAAATTCACTTCTATTTAAAATAGTTACAATACGAGTATGTACATGTTCCATTACAAGTCTTAAATGAAACAATTTCAAATTAGATATTCTCCGTTTTATTTGATATTCTCATTTATTTGCAACTTAGGCATACATTGTTTTAGGGCCAGTTGGTTTTCTCACTGGTGTATCGTAAATTAGCGGGCGTTCACGCTTTGGAGGTGGAGGATTGAATCTTGGCTGCACTGGCCTGGCGTCACGGGATGCAGATGTAAGAGCAATGTTGCTAAATACAGCAAACATGGCAATAACCATTCCCAAAATAGTAATGAATTTCATGTTGTTGTGTTATTAAACGCTTTTCTCGGCAAAGAACTTTAAGAACTGATTTCGATTGGCTAGTGCATCAGCTTTTATAGATGCTCGCCTGTCAAAATGATGCGAACCAATAGCTCTGTTGGGAAGAACCGCATAAGTATTCTATTTTTATGTGTCTTTAAACACTAAAGAGAGATAAGGCAAAGGGTTTTTTTTTTGTAAAACAGAAATCCCCTAGAACTTACTAATGCATACATAAATTAATAAATTCGTTTAAATAAATATATACACATGCACAACCATATATCGCATATATACATACTTATATTAAGCAATGATGCATGAATAATAATGAAAGGAATATGGCATTATGATGAGAATTCATAATTAAGAAAATTTCTACAAGTTGTCTTTACAAGTGCTAAAGTTCAAAATGTGGTAGTTTTTCGAGCGTTAAAGTTATGTATTTTAGTGAATTACTTTTGCGGTTAGAAAATCTATTAGGCGTTGAAATCAGGGTTTACAAATAATTAACTGCCAAATAAACACAGATTTTGACACAGTTGAAATTAACCTTTCAAACGGAAACATGGAAGACATTGTAATCTCATTCATATAAAAATGGTCAACTAGAATAATTGTAGCACGAATTTGTTAGCATCTATAATGAATGGACAAATTGTCCCACCTATGTATATACGTTAACCCTCCTTTTTATAAACTTCCATATAAAAGAAATAAATTTGTTTTATTTATACTTGAATGGTAAAGGAGTAAAACGAACGACGAAGGACATTGAAGCGTTTTACAAAATTTGGATTTTTAGCCCAAAGAGTAATTTCGCTCCTGAATGCAAAATGAACGATACTATTGCACTCGCGGGATATATTGAAATAAAGAGAATGAAAAAAGTGAACCCACAACGATTAACATTCAATGACAGTTAGATGTATAAGATTTCATCTCCCATTGCAGCACCTGCGACCACATTATGGTATTCCATAACTTGAAGTAATAACAAAATTTAGGTTTATAAGTTAAGGTTTTAGGAAATAGGCAAAATAGACAAATGTTATAAATATTTTTACTATTATAGTACACCCAACATCATTACTTCGAAATGTCATTTGTGCTAGCAGGAAACCAGAACAATCAGATGACGTGATATAAAGAGCGTTTCTGCAAAATTAATGGAGGCCAGTAACGCCGGACATAAAGTACAACCTATTCTACAAGCTAGACAAGAAAAATGATAGACGTTCTGTACGAAAGTTTAAACAAATCGAGTTAAATTTGTCACATCAGACTATTAGTGTGTCAACTCTTTTATACGAAGGATCCATTAATGTATCAACTAATATTGAGTCGTTAACTCATTACTCATTGGGTAATATCTAGTAGAGCTATAACAATTTTGAATATTTCTTTACAGGGAACTCATATCTTACTGTACGCACATATACAAATTATTTCGTTCTGAAGTCAAAATTAGGATGATTCGAGTTTTCTTCGTTACTTACTACTTTTAGACAATAACTTTGCATATTTTGGTCACTATTTTTGCAGATTAAAGTAATTTGATCAATAATTTACGAAAACCATCACATGACGTTAAAAAATGTTGAAGTATTAAAGCTCCACTTTATAAGCAATCGAACTTTATAAGCAATCGAAGTGAAATATTCGATATTGTACAAACATTTGTTTTTTAATTTTTTTGACAGACACGTATTAGGCGCTGCTGTCGAAGTCTAAATTTTAAGAAATTACCATAATGCCGTTAAATGTTGGAAGAAAATATTTGAATAATGAAAAAGTACGATACGGCTCTCAAATACTACCAACTACTCACACATTGCTGCCACTCATTTAATAGATTTTCGCCACATGGATAAAAACATGAAATGGATGAGAACAAAACAATCGCTGCGAGCTGATGGGATAGCGGGAGAAACTGAGGAAACTGCAGTATGCTGCAGTGTATGCGGAGTTGTACATTAGTACGTGATATTGATGTAATTTTTTTAATGCCTGGGAATTGAAACTTCCCCTGATAAAGTTGCGCTTTTCAGATACGTTATTGTCAGGTGGAAAAGATTTTTAGCAAACAATTTGATTTCCACTTAAAATTTGAGCATAAACTATTAGCGTATTTTTGGCCATCTGTAAACATTTATCCACAAATTGTTATCCAGGGAGAATTAAAACTCTCCTTTCTCAAGGTGCATATGTATTTATATTTGACATGTTTCAATGTATTCCAATGTCTCTCTGTGTGGATGTCCTCAAATAAACTTAAAGCAAATCCGTCTAAAACAAAGCGAAGTTGTTTGCTTCCCATCCATGTGATTCGAATCTGTCTTACAATGGGGTAGCTATTGAATTTGTGCGCAATATTGAATGTTTGGGCGTTATAATTGAGGATAAGGTCTCATTTGATTTGCATACTGATAGAGTAGTTTGACGCATAAATATGACCCTTCGGCGGTTATATAATTCCGATTTAATAATTCCGCTTTATGTTAAACGAAAATTAGTACATGGTTTAATAATGTCGCATATAAATTGTTGTATCGAAATATATGCTGGTACAGTTAAAAGCAATATAACGAAAATCCAGTTGTTCTTCAATCGTGCTATACGTTATCTGTTCTGTCTTCGTCGAATTATGCACGTGCCTCCTTCTGTGATACAATTTCTAGGTTGTTATTTTCGTAATTTTGTAGTTATTCATTCGTTGCTTTTATTTTTTAATTCTATTAAAAATCAATCTTGTAAAATTATTTAAATTTACTGATCAATTCGCACTAATTCATTAATTATTTATGACACAAAATATTATATGAGCAGATCTTTTTAAGTTAGAGTAGCCAGGCTGTTTAACAAACTTCAAAACACATTACAAATTTTTTCTTCTTCCCAAAACATTTACAAAAAGAGACTTCTTGCATATTTCAATGATATTCCTCATCTATAATTATCCGCTTGAGCCCTATTTTTTCTTCGATATTGCCATCAGATAGTGATTCTCGCTAAGCTTGTTATTTTTTTAATTTCATTTAATTTATTTATTCAGGATTGTAGTTTTAAGCCTCAAGGCCGATTTGATTAAATAACAATATTACAACGTATCTTCTTTCCTTTTTTTTTGAGCCATTACTTGTATGGCATCTCAATTACTTAGTTAATTAAATCTTAAAAAATTTCTGATAGTTATTAATTTTTGCCATTTAATCTGTTATTAAATTTTTCGTTTTATTGTGGAGTAGCTGTAAATTCCAATTAAAGTTATAATTCCGTATTTTAGGACGAAAAACTTACAAAGTGAAAAATTCAAATAAGTGAAGTAGACTGTCATATTGTAACTCATATTTTTCTGCTTTTAAGATACACAACGTTTTTATAACATTAGTACTATAAAGTTGTATAATCCATTTGTTATTTAATTTGTTATTTAATTATGTTTCAATATTGTAATTTATTCAAGTATGCCTTAAGGCTTAAAATTACAATCCTGAATAAATAAATTAAATTAAATATTATTAAATAACATCTGGTGTGTTTAGAACAATTTCAAAATATCGCTTACGAACATTCCAGAGGATGACACATTAACAGGTTAATAAGACGTATTTAGCACCATTCGTTGATAATTTATACAATTGAATTTAATTTATTAATTAATTAAGGCTTAATTTAGTAAAATTTTCTTAATAAATTTTAAAAATTTTTCCAAGAAGATTAAGTCTGATCAGGTGATTCCCTTTACATAAAAAAAACAAAGTATCGAAAGTATTAAATAGACAAATATCTAGTAGAATCGAGTTTCTCAAAGTATCGACATTTTCCAACCTCTGACATATAGTTCGATAACGAGTGTAAACAATATATTGTCATCCCTATGAAACTATAAACAAATGCCAAGTTTTCCTACTAGACGGGTGCTTATGCAGTCCAATTTACTAAATAAATTGAAATGGACAATATAACAGAAAAAGTTGACCAGCTGATAAACCTGACTGCATCACTTAAAGACGAAATTAATGATCTGAGGACAACCACGTTGAATGCAAAAATTAATGAGCTAGAAACTGAAACGGCCGAACTAAGGAGAGAAGTCAATGAGTTGAGATGTAAGTTGGCATCAAAGAGAAACGTTCTTAAGCTCGTAAAGGTGGCTACAAATTTTGTTTCTGTCAATTTAGATGCCCTGTTCAATCAGAATGCTAAAATTCTGGCCTTAATTAATCAACAAGGTAATGGGAATGATTCTCTGCAGGAGCGGAATTGTAAACCGCCTTCACCGGGTCCCTCAAGAACAGTTTCGAGATATTCGAAACATTTCCCTATTTCTAGCATAAGCGCACTGGCTGCACTGGAAGATAGTATAAATGATGGAAATAGTGCCGAAATTGTAAGTCGATCACGTAGGTAATCGCTAACAGAAACATAAAAGAGCTCAAAAATCTCTCTTTTCTGGTAAAGAGGAAAAAACATTCTGGATTGACTTGCCGCACAAGTCAATTCTAATGCTCACAAAAAACTTATAGAACATAGTATTTACATGTGCTTTAGGTATTGGAATGAGCAGTTTGTGTACATTAATTATATTAGTGGATTTAGCACCATTCCACTTGAAGATAACAGTAAATGATTTTTATAAAATGTAGCATTTATAATTCTCCATTTCAGCTTGACGCACTTCAGCATTTGTTGATACCTCAAGATGTTCCCAGAAGTCTTAGCTTCATACTGACCTCTGAAGTTATTATGAATTTTAATGTCGATGGTCATGACTATGAGTTTGGTTTATTAAACTATACTAGTTTTATGGATTTATTGTACCGTAAGTTTGAAAATATGACTCAAATAATAAGTGACTTATAATAATAAGTGACTTGAAGATACATCGAGAAGTTTCATAAGTTTTTGACATAAATACTATTGTATGATAAATAACCGAAATAACTTAACAATAGTTAAGAAAAATAATGGCATCCTATGTGAATAGAATGCTTAGAAGAACATGCCATTAACAGTACTATTCAGTTAATATAATTCAATCGGTACCGATTACCATAAAAACCTCTGTGCTTCATAGGAAAAAAATTGAACTGCAAGAAGACCGAATTGATGTGGTTCAACATTGTCATTAAAGATTAATGACCCGCAAGAAAAACCAGGAACGGTAATTTGAAAATTCCATTTTATCTCGATATGGCAGTCAAAACATTACGCAAAGTTAAAATCTGCAATTTCTCATTCTCATTTGTGTCTAAAGAATAACCTCAGAACACAACTGGCACCTATTCTTCATATGAAATAGAAAATTTTTGATATTTGATTGGGATCTCCTGATTTCGAAGCAGGCTTTTCATTTTGCCTGTATAAATGTAATGTTTTCAGTTAGTTTGAAAATATATTGCACGTAACTCTTTATGGAAGAATCGGTGCTACGCGACGTTTCTATTCAAAGCGCCTAAAACCGGCTTTGATGGTCGTTATTAAAAATTGCGTTCTTTGAGAATATTCCCCATATTTCACTTATATAATGAAAATATAATTGTTCTTTTTGCTATTTAAAAATCATCTTTATCTTAGCTTTAACGTGGTAAACACCGCCTACAACCAACGTAGTAATGTAGATTAATGAAGGAAAACTAATTTATTAATATAATTCTGAACTATAGGACTAAATAAAATATTAATTTAACTTTAAATTCACCAAATATTTTTGTTTATAATATCCTTGTAAAATTTAATCTTTTTCTAGAAGTCTAAGCTGAAGATTGTACATGATTTCTCTATTTCCAGAAGCCGCTACGGTTGAAAACGATGCATATAGTCATAAAGAGTTTTTGGATGATATACGACATGGTGTTAGATTGGTCAAAAATTGCTGTGCTAAAAGTCGAACTCGAAGCCATAGGTCAAGAGGCCAAGAAAAACGAGAACTTAGTAATACTATAGATTTCAACGGTGTTGAAAACTTAAATGATCAAGCGATGGACGATCAAACTGAGACAATAAAAAAAGAAATAGAAGTCGAGGAAGATACATTTTCAAGTGATTGGGCACAATTATATAATTTAAGTTAATGTCGATGATGATATTTAAAACATTTTTTAATTTAATCGCAATAAAGTATTTTGCCAACTCATCTCTATAACAGTCGTATCTTGCAAATGTGCCAAAATCAATCAGTTTTATCATGAATTTTATTACTGAACAACGCGAATTGCAGAAAAAGAGAAATCTTTTGAATAGAAAAAACATAATGCTAATTTTTAATGTTTAGCATAGGCTGTATATGATAAATTTAAAAAAATAGCTAGTAGCTGATACAAAATGAAATAAATTGCAAAAAAACCTGAATAAGGATTTTACGTTTTGTAGCATGATATTGACTTAGCTTGATTGAAAAAGTATATTTTATGTAAGCTTGTCTAACTCGGATTCTATATACTTGTTGTAAATACATTAGTATAGCACGTACACAAAAGATCATATTCATTGTTATCTTCGTCTTGTGTATTTCGTTTCCGCCAATATTTCTTTCCGTATGTACTGATATGTTTTG
>JAHXMU010000309.1:202110-216874 GCA_019455685.1 Philornis downsi
AAATACATTGATTAAAGAAAGTTATTTGAATTAGCAATTTTAAAAATTATTTTTTGTCATTCTTTGCAGATGCCTGCTATTTATCTCATAGAAATGCTGTTACGAAGCGTGCTATTGTTTTTGCATTTAATATTTTTATGGTTACTTAGTAGATTCTTAGGAAAAATATTATGTGTATATATATATTTATATAAATATATAAAATAAATATTGCTTAAAATTATAGTATGATTTCAGCTAAGTGCTAAGACAAGGTAGGGTTCTACAAGCTTCAAAGTAATTTAACCAATAAATTTATATAAATTCTATATTTGAAAAAAAAAATAGTAGGTATTTCCTCATAGAAATTTTGGACATTTATCTGTGTATTGTATGAAGAGTCTAACACATCACATCATTTTTTATTCGGCTCAAACATTGCATGTAACAAAATATAATATATATTATCTGAAAAAAATTAAGTAATATCTTCTATTCTATGTGTATAGACACTTGTACACGAAAAATGTCAATGAAAGAAGTTTTCTATATGACAGATGTACAACAAAAACAGTTTTCTAAACCAATATCTGCAATAAAGACGCTTTCCTGTACGAAAAGTGAAAAGAAGCATACCTTTTTATATGGAAAGTGTCAACGAAGTTGATTTTTCATTTACGTAAAAATCAAGACACTTTCCTACAATTTCCTACAAAGAATCAATAAAGACAATTCCATGTCCCGTTCATAAAACGGTAAGGGAATTTATCAAAGGAGACATTTTCTTTCTTTCTTACATTGAAACTCAAAACAAACAAAATTTTGAACTGCAGTAAAATTCTGGAATAATTTTGCAAATATTAATTGTTAAATTAGAAGAGAGGCACATAGAATGCTTAACTCAAACACATGATTCATTATGTTGGCTTGTTTTTTTTTTTTTTTTTTTTTTTTTGGAACAGTAATAACAAAACTATTTGTGCATATAGTTAAATAAACTTGCTCCAAAGATTAGCCGCCGCTAATTTAAATTTGAAATTGCCGCCGCCGATAGTCTAAAATAAGCCAAGCCGCCACATATGAAGATTTTGCATCGACTCAGAACTCTTCTACACAGTTCTTCACAAAAAAAATTTTTTGGGAGTGCTAATTCAGGGATGTTCGTGACATAGGATCTTTGTTCCTTTTCTCTTTATTTTCTATGGAAACTGCTTAGAAAATAGTATATAAAGGAGTACTTGAAATTTACATAAGAATCAACCCGAATTGCCACACAAAATACTTGGGGGAGAGATTACAACGTTGTTGTGAGTGGCGCATACTCGAGTACCCATTAGTGATGGCATTTACATGCATGACAACATCAATGACTACCATTGATTGTCAATGGCAGTAGTTACTACGCATAGGTTACAAGTCAGCGGTCGAATGATAAATCTTCACTGACGACATATCACCACCTACTGACAAACAACATTAAAACAAAGTAAATAAACGAATTTGTAATTGCTGATGATGAATAATATAAACGAACGGATAGAAAAGTTGAAAAAAGAAACCATTGATTTGCGCAAAAATGTTCATGATTTAAAAGGTAAATTTGTCTACCCACATGCATGACTTGGTCAGCCATGGATAATTAACATTTGCTATTCTTTTATTTCTCCGCCAACGTAAATTGCAGAGACTATAATACAAAGAAATGACTTGATCATTAATTTGCTGACGAAACGTTTGGGCCTACAGATTGGACGCACTAAATCGGGATGCAGTAATCAATTATTGGTGCAAGGTAAAGGTTCACAATACGCAAGACGATTCCCATTGCAAAATTTTAAAGAGATGAAACAAATGGAAAGAGACATCAATGAAGGAAACGAAAAGGAAATTGTAAGAAAGGAAGATATTTTATCTATTATTTACTTTTGTAAATGAAACATTCAATCATCTATCGTTTTTGCAGGTCGGCATTTTACGAAATCTCTTGGCTCCAAATGGTTTATGCAAAGATATCGGAAAGGTTATCGCGATCGATGTGATTATCGGATCGAATGTTGATGGTCAACATAATAAAACACGATTGCTGAACTATCCAAAGCTAATTAACGTTCTATTCCGTAAGTTGTTTTTAAGTTAAAAAAGTATATATATTATTTGGCATTATATACAAAGGTCTGCATTAAGTTCCATCACGTTGCAATTTTTTCTTGTAAATGTTCCCTTATGTTTTATCATGATATTGAAACGTGGAAATAAGCAGCAGATTGCATACGTTACTCCTCTTTGACTTCAATGCAATTTACGGGTAGTGATGCCGTTCAATCGAACATACTTTTCTCCAAGTGAAAACTTGTCAAATTACCGGTCGCAAACCTTGAACTATGGTACGCCGGGCCTGGAAAGTTTATTGCCCATCCAACGACATACATATATCGGTAATATCTTCAACCCAGCTGTAGTCAGTTGCCGGTTGTCATGAATCGGGTATTGTATTCAAATAATACATACAAATGGATAACTTCTTCGACACTAGTTTCAGAGGATAGAACTTCATATCTTTGAAACGACACATCTCTTGTACCGATAACCTCTTAAACGCCCTAGATGCGAGGGCGGTCACAAAATTAGCTGACCTAACATAGAAAACGGGAAAGTTGGGATAAATATTCTTTATTTTTTTTTATATAGTCTCCTTTCAGCTCGATACACTTTTCCAGCGATATTCAATATTTAATATACCCTGTTTATAGTTAGAATTGTTTAACTCCTTAAAGTAGCCATCAATTGCAGACTCCACCTCTTAATTGTTGGCAAATCTTTTACCACTGAGCAAAAAATCGCCGAACACGCAAAACACTTGTGTTATTTATGCTTCTCACAAACAAACTAAACATGCTATAAGGATAAGCCCGTCAACATATCTTCGAGACGAGCGTACCAACATAAAAAAATAATAATAATCAAATGTCGAATGCACGTGGCTCGCGAAATAAGCGGCAAAATTTGAAAATTCACGTTTTTTTAACAAACCTTGTAGTAAAGGAGGGTGCTAAATCTGGCGAATAAGGTACATGATGAAGCAATTCGAACTCTAATTCTTGGTGTAACGACATTTTCTTTTCCGCCACATGCGGCCCTTTTTCCAAAACTTCGCCACCTAAATACTAATTTATGCATAATATTCGCCGTTGATAGTTTTTCCTTTCTGAAGATAATCAATAAAAATAATCAACTGCGCACCCCAAAAAACAAACGCTATAACTTTGCCTGCAGATGGAATCGTGTTCGCCTTCTTTGGACACGAATCTCTCATTCCAGTCCACTGCTCTGTCTGATCCTTTGTCTCAGGTGTGAAGTGGTGAACACATGTCTCAGTCATGAATATAAATCGACGCAGAAATTCGTCGTTAGAGTCGTAAACGAAAAAGCAAACTTTCCCGGAGTAGAATCTAGCTCGGCTTTAATATTGTTTGGACTGAGACCTTTCAAAGAGAATTATTCAGTTACATAACGATGACCAATTTTTTCCATGTTTACAAATTCACTGAGATCGTTTACTTTTGATGGTTCAAATAAAAATGTTAAACATATGTTTTATAAGGTTGCCCCTTTTCACTAAAATAGTTTTTTCAAACTAATGGCACAACCTATACGTCAGGTCGGGTAGTTTTGGGATTGCCTTCGTATTGCACTTAGAAATTAAATTCGCAGCCCTTCATTTTTTCATTTTATAAAAATGGAAAATTAATAAAAAAAAAATCATATGTGAGAAATAGAAAGTGAAACGCCGCTAGCAAAAAAAATATTTCATAATTTCATTTGTATTTAATTTCATTATTTTCGACGTTTTTACACAAAATATGTAGGTACTTATGCTTCAATATTTCAATGCCTTAAGGATTAAAGGCATCATTTCTTAAGCCAAGGTTATTGTTATGTACTTAATGATACGATTGAGTACCGCAATATCGGTATTTTAAAGAAGTAATAGTCGAATTATAAAAAAGTGAGGTTACAAAATCTAAAATATCCTATGAAGCCTATAATGTCCAGAAGAGTAAATAAGGGAGATACTCGTATGTCTTACTGTATGTTTGAAGTTGGGTTCCGTAACTCGGGAAATTTAGTATTTTTAAGGCATCCAATGAAAAAATGAGAAAAATCGGGCTTATATTCGTAAAGTCAATTTGAACTTAAAGCTAGTAAGGGGCTTGAAGCAAATTGGCTCAGAGGAATTTTGAAAAAAAAATTAATCTTAGAAATATAAATGTTTGGGCTACTGACTTTTAGGGTGCTTTTGTCATTACCTGATATTTTCAAAGAATAATTTTCATGCTATTAAAAAATTCGCATAACTTTTAAAAAATGCGTTTATAAGGTTGTGGATGCTCATATCAATGGTGTTCAAAAATCTTTTTTTTTATTATTATTATTTTTATTATTTATTTATATTTTGTAATTTATTTTATGATTATTCATAGTTATTTATTTTAAAAAAATTGATTAGTTTAAATGTATCGGGTAATCTTTATCATGATGCAAAAGAGTCGTTCTTTACGAGTTATTATTTCATTCAAATGCTGAACGTAACCGCATTTAACATAATCGATGCTGAGGTTCTAATTGCCGTTCGTGTGTATGAACATTTCTAGTGACATTTGGCGAATAGTGCGAGTATTGTTGGCTTCCAAGTTCTCAATCCTAGCTGTCTTATCCATGTAGACTGTGTAGTTCATGTAACCCTATGATTTTATAGGATGTTTGAAACCATGTCTTCTTGGAACTAAATGTAATCGAAAAGAATTGTAATTTTCAATCTTGTTCCCAATATATTTTCTCTATAAATGAATTTAACTATTATGATCTTTCATTTGCGTATTATACCATGAGTGATTTATGTCCATTCCATAATGAAAATTTTTATAATATAGGAAAATGGCATAGAGCAAAGTTAGAGCACAATTGTATAACAATTGCATAATTGAGTAACAATGGTATAAGAGAATATTGTTTTAAAGATGACCATTTTCCCGTTCAAATTAAAAATGAATTTGCACATTAAGGTAAACAGCACGCTGGCATCCGTATATGGATAATTGACGTGGAATATACGAGAAGTCTATTTTGGTATTTTGGAATGAAAAAAAGTAAATGCATTCAAAAGCTTATTAAACTGCCTTGGCTACTTTCACTATAAGCCACTTAGTCATACAATTTTTTGCGCATGTATATTTTAATTTAAGAAGATTTAACCGGACTATGATATTGAGGAGTTGTCTTGAAAGATTTTTTGTCGCTTTGCTCAAGCGGTTTAGACTTGATAGCGCTTTCAGCAGTCATGCGGACTGACAGACACGCGTAATTCAACACAGATTTTTACGGCAATCAAGAATATATGTATTTATGGGGTCTCAGCCGAATATTTCAAGTTGTTACAAATAGAATGTCAAACATATCTTATGTTATAAGTCAAAAAGTGGGCGGAATTGATCACTTAAAAAGCTCTCTTAAACGGAATGTTAAAATTATTTTTGTTGGCATAACTGTCCTCTACACCGAAGTTTAAGTGCGAACTACCTACCACTTAGTTTGTTTACATTACTCCATTTAGTCAGTTCAGTCAAGTGTGTTTTGTGATATTTTTAATGAATAAATATGCTGATTTGTGTCAAATTTTATATTGAAAAAGAAACTTCGTGCTTTATAGACAGAGAGGCGGTCCCAAAACTAGCCGACCTGACGTATAGGTGGTGCGAGTAGTTTAAAAAAAAAATATATTTCTATGGCAACCTTTTAATGCATATATTTTAAGTTTCAAGGCAACAATTTGTTCAGTATTTTTATTTGAGCCCTCAAAAGTAAACGAACTCAGTGAATTTGTAAACATGGTAAAAATTGGTCACCGTTATGTAATTCAATGTTTCAGTTTGAAAGATCTCAGTCAAACCAATATTAAAGCCGAACTAGATTCTACTCTGGGGGAGTTTGTTCTTTCGTTTACGGCTCTAACGACGAATTTTTGCGTCCATTTATATTCATGAATGAGACGTGGGTTAGCCACTTCACACCTGAGATAAAGAAACAGACAAAGCAGTGGACTGGAATGGGAGAATCGCACCCAAAGACGGCGATGACGATTCCATCTCCAGGCAAGGTCATAGCGTATCTGTTTTGGGATGCACATGGTATTATTTTTATTGATTATCTTCAGGAAGGGAAAACCACCAACGGCGAATATTGTGCTAATTTATTGTAGAGAAAAAGAAAGTGCTGTTTCATCAAGGATTAGAGTTCGAATTGCTTCATCACGTAACTTATTCGTCAGATTTAGCTATCTCAGAGTATTTATTATTTCTAAAACTGAAAAAATTGCTCAGTGGTAAAAAATTTGCCAACAATGAAGTGGTGGTCTGCGGTTGAAGGCTATTTTAAGGAGTTTGACAGTTCTTACTATAAACAGGGAGATTATGTTGAAAAAATAAATAAAATTTGTCACAACCATCTTGTGTTTGCTTTGTTAGGACGGTTAGTTTTAAGACCTCCCTCTCACTGTGTCCTACGAATTAGTTCGTACTAAACCAAAAATACAAATACAAAATTTTACAGTAAAGTCTGAAAGTGTTGTAGAATGTGCCTTTTGTAAGAATCAGGACATAATTTAAAACTTTTTAAATGGCTTGGTAGTAAATTGTAAATTCGAGCTACTCTTACTACAAAAGCACGACCCATGAGTGTGGTTATTTTAGGAATAAGGAGCTGCTTATTACGAGTGGAATGTGAAAAATTAAATGAATTAAAAAGAAATTGAGGACTACACAATCGAACAACTTTATAAAATAACAGCAAAGACCTAAAATCGACATAATTTTTAAGAATTTTTACTTATTTATTATTTTTTTTTTAATTTCCAGTACCGTAGTCCAAAAGCGCCGTAGAAACATGATGCAATATCTTGGCATTGTTGTAAAATCATTTGTCATCAATCATTTGCCATTTTATACCTTACGCTTAATGCGTGCTGTTTTATTGTGTTAAACTACTTAATATTTTGAATCAAAATCCGTCTGATGGGATGCATTTTACAGTTACCATTTAAGCGACGAATTTTACTTAGGCTTCCGTTTTTCATAATATTTTTGAAACTGGAACTTAGTTCGGCTTACATCCTTAAGAATTAAATATTGTAAATTACTACATATATCTTTGCATTTTATTATTTCAGTTGCTTGTTATAAAGAGGGTTACACGATAAATCAGTTCTTGGATTATCTCAGACGTGCACTAAAAATGGCGAAAAATCGCTACCATAAAAATAATTGTCGCCTGCGGAAAAAACTGAGAGAAAGTGAGGAAGCAATGCTGCAGGAACCTGCAAAATTAGAAGCGTTTTTTTGAATAAAAGTACGAATTTTTATAGATTTAGTTAATTCTAAATTATAATTTTCTTATTGTATTATAAGGTCGTATTAATTTTTTTATGTAAATTAGTTTATAGTAATTTTTTTATTGATATTTACATGGAAAAATAAAGTTGCCATTAAGATATTTCACAAAATAAGACTTGCAGGTTAAACTAGTCTTAAGTTTTATAAGATGATCCAATACTTGTAATTTTACGGTATTTCACCGAAAAATAACAAAAAGATTCAGCTTGGGTGAAATAGTGTGATAACCAGTTACCATCAATGCACAGGGGGATAAATTTGTCGGAATTATGGTACAAATCTTTTTCCACTATTAATGGAAAATTGAGTTGCATTTGTTAGAGGTGTCTTATAAGTCTAACCCTTTTCTCCAATCTGTTTATAGACTTTCACACACCGTTGAAAACGGTCTGCATGAGTCTGTCCCGACATTTGTACTCTCAAATAGTGAAATGAATAGGGAAAAGAGAGAAATAAAACGGCCCTGTTTATACCGCAATCGCTAGGAATTCATTTCGATTCCTTGCCATTGCTTGAAAATCGAGTTGTTTAGAACTATATGACGCTTGTGAGCTTCTTGACTTCAGCGTTTGCTTTGTAAAGTATTACTAAATATTTATACTCTTTTTGTATTTTTATTTTTGACTTCCGACAGTGTGGGTTCTCATATTGAAGCAAAAAGATTATATAACTTTAGAGGATAGCAGAAAAATTGTAAGTTTTTTTACATTCGTAGTAAAGATCCTATTATGACAATATATGGAAAGTGGTTGCGGAGAGATGTTTTCATCATCTGTATGAAAATGAAAATTTTGTAAGACAAGTATCATTGATACAAAAATGTTTTACCATGGACAACATTTTATGATTGATTTGGAAGATAGTTTTCAATATCAATTTATTATTTGTAGTTTAATAGTTTTTGTTTAATAAAACTTGGTGAATAATACCCAAAATTCGTGTACAAAACTATTATTAGCACATTAATTTCGTTTCGAGCAGTTAGTAAAGAAAAATTTAATTTGTCGAAGTTTTCGGTAGCATTCTATATATGCATTATTTAGGGGAAGCATACATACATACATTATACATTAGGTTTGTCAAAAGTAAGTCCGTCTCATGTTAAAAATTTGCCAATTTTTGCAAATACTGTAAATCTGTCAAATGAACCTATTAGTGTGCTATCCCCTTTAAATTTTGTTATAATTATAGTTTACTACAAATTATGTTACATTTTGCAGCCGATATGGCAACATCATTAAACTGCTTGTTAGTCGATATCTCTGGCTTCGCAACAAACTTGGCGGTCAAAATAGTAAACAAAGACGACTGGACGCAAATTATCTTCTAGGATTGTAAATTGAACCTTTAAAATGTCGGTGCATAGCTACGTAAATCATTCCCAGAAATTTCTTGTTAAGGCTTTTGACTACCAAAAACAATTCTGCCATCTGTATTCCCACCGTTTAAGCGAAATGACCGCCTTGTTGACCAAGAGGGCCCGTGATCACTGGGGTGCCTCCGTGCCCATAAAGAAGTTGTGTGATTTGAGAGAAGAGAATGAGGAAGAGTGCATAATTATCGGCACCATCTACAAACACCAGTGCCACAAACCGAGCATTTTGAAGGAAATATCAGAGGAGAATCAACTGGCCCCTCAGCCGCCAAGGGAAAACTATTCGGATCCAGAAGATAAAGTTATACTAGAAGATGAATTGCAGAGAGTGAGACTGTATGGCAAAGTGTGGGGTGAACACCTGGCCACGGGAGTAGTTTGCGCAGCTATGGGATTGATTGAAGAGGATGGCCGCTTTGATGTTCACGAAATGTTATTCTATGAGGGAGGTGTCCAAAGGCCTCTTCCAAAAAAGGCAGAGAATCGTTTATTAGTATTGGTATCTGGTTTAAACCAAGTCCAATCACACGAGTATGTCGACTCTTTAAATCTTTTTCAATATTGGCTACGAGGAAATTTCTTGGATGCAAAGGATTCGAAGAAATTGCGTGTCATCATTGCTGGAAATTCTGTCAAAATCTGTGAGGATAAGCGTTTGCCTTCCCTCCAAACTCGACCCAAGGAAGCAAAAGATGTTGTAGATGCCATGGCTGCCTTAGACGAATGGTTTTCGGCTTGGTCAAGCTCTATAGCAATTGACGTTATGCCAGGTCCCTACGATCCGGCCAATTTTATGATGCCTCAGCAACCGTTTCATAGCTGTATGTTCCCACGTGCTGCAAGGAATGCGAACTTCCAAAGCGTTTCCAATCCTTACGTTTGTTCAGTGGACGAAGCATTAATTATGGGTACTTCAGGACAAAACATTCGAGACCTGTTGAGAACTACCACTTTGGAGACACCCCTAGATGCTCTACGATGTACTTTGCAATGGAGTCATGTGGCTCCTACTGCCCCAGACACTTTGGCTTGTTACCCCTACATAGAATCCGATCCTTTTATCATCAAAGATTGCCCACACATCTATTTTGCTGGCAATTGCGACGAATTTGCAACACTTTTACTAGATGGATCACAAGGCCAGAAGACCCGTCTGGTGTGCGTTCCCAATTTTGCTAAAACACAAAGTATAGCCGTAGTTAATTTAGAGAATCTAGAATGCCATGAAATCACTTTCGATTGCAAAGAGGAATAAATTAACACATTAGTAGCTTACAATTATTTTGCTTTATTGAATTTTCACACATGCTAACAAAATTAGTACTTTTTGTCAATGGACCACCGGTCCTAAAGGTTCTCCCCGTATGTTTGCAAAATCTAAACGGGAATCAATGGTCTCGTCGATTTGGCCAATCACTGCTATGTTATCACCTCTTATGATATGCAATCCCAACACAATTTGCTCAATGCCGGCCGTTGTGGAAAAGACCCTTTCATGGGACTCATCCAAAATTACATTGATGGTCTGATCAAATCCTTTGAGAGTCCCAATGAAATTCCGCCCGTCGGCTGTTATTATGGATACTGTGTGGTTGATGTACTGTTCCAAAGCAGATGCCATTGTGGTGGAGTGCGGGAAATAAACTGACGAAACAATACTTTGATTCAGTAAACAAACGTTTGGGTTTATTTTGGTTTAGCGTGACCGGCTGCAATTATCGCAATTAGTGGTATGAAATGGAATTGGAATTGGTAAACAAATGTTTAGAGATGACAGATTGAAATAATTAGCGATTGTTGCTAGTGACAGTTACCAGATTACTTTAAAAATTTAATTGACGAATCGTGGTAAGTTTTTCTATAATATGTGTAAAAGTATTTATTTAAAAGTGAATTGAGGAAGAAAATGCATTATGCGCAGAAACATGTAACGGTTACCATTTCAGCATCATCGCCTTGAAAAGGTAGCCTTTTGGAAATGAATATCTCTATGGGCGCTCAGCTAGAAAATGTAGCAATTCCGTAATGTATAGAAATGTTCGACAACCTAACACATGACTAAATGTCTTGCAATATGTAGGAAATAATACGTACGGGGGTTGATCCTCGAAGTGTTACTGGTTGAAAATGTTTTACTTTTTTATTTTGGTTTCCTTTATTTACAACTTCTGTTTATCATGAGAACATTTCAAATTTAAAAAAAATATCTTATTGTAGATGTAGCCACGTTTAGCGCGGATAATAAAATCGGGGTTTTCGGGAAATATTCACACGCTGCGACAATGTGGCCTGACGGTACGTATTTCGTCTCATTCTCGCCGAAGAGCTTTTACTCTCACTCACTCACATTGCCTTCTAGAATCACATGGGGAAATTCATCGGGTTTAAACCAAAAAACCCAATTCCCTTGCATCTCATGAATAAGACACCTCAAATTCAGAGAGCTTACACGCATCCTACAGGGTGTACGTGGGGAAGTATACTACTTTTTTTTGCCGCCATTTTGGTAAACATTAGTCTTCACAGTTCATATTTGGCAGTCATGATTATTTAGATTTATTTATTATGGAAAAAATCTAAATCTATTTAGATTTAGATTTATTATGGAAAAATATTCGATAAACCAACGTGATTTAATCGTTAAAACATTTTATTAAAATCAATCATCGATTACTGTGACGATGAGAAAGAAAGTTACGTGAATTTTTTTGGAGAAACAACGTGCCAGCAAGACGCACAATTTATCGTGTGGTGAATGATTTCGAAAAAGAGGGTCTGTAGCTGACAGGGCCAAGCATAGACCACAATACACTTCAAAATTGGCTGAAAACATTACTGCTGCTCTAGAAAGTGTTCAAAACAATCCATCAACCTCAATTCGACGCCGTGTTTAGAACTTGGTCTAAATTTTTTTGGTCAAAGATTTGCATTTGTTTCCATTTAAGATTCAGTTGACACAAGAGGCTCTTCCACAAGAGCATTTACCCCGCCGCACATATGCTAATAGGATGTTAGAGCTCGCCCCTGACAACCCCGATTTTCATGACAAATGAGTGACGAGGCAAATTTGCATTTCAATGGATGTCTGAATAAACGGAATAGTGTGGCCAATGGAAAACCCTCAAATTATTCATCAGTCTCCTTTCCATCGATTAAAAGTGACAGTCTGGTGTGCAATTTGGCCAGGAGGAATTATTGGACCTTACTTCTTTGAAACTGAAAATGACGTAAAGGTAACTGTCAATGGGGAGCGATATCGTGATATGATTGAAAACTAATTAACGGCACAACTGTATGTTTTGGGCTTGATTACCATCTGGTATCAACAAGACGGTGCCTTATCGCATACAGCCAGGATCACAATGGAATTACTGCGAGACCTCTTTCCACAAGTTATTTCAAGAAATAGTGATGTTGATTGGCCTCCACGGTCGCCTGATTTGACTGCTCCGGACTTCTTTTTGTGGGGATATCTGAAGGGCAAGGTTTATGCAAACAAACCAGATAAGATCCCTTCTTTTTCATTTAATCAAAAATTATAAACAAAGTAGTATACCTTCCCGACGGACACCCTGTATTTTTAGACTCACTCAACGAGACATACAGTTTAACGACGATCCCGAGCGTCATATCATAGCATTCGCAAAGTTTGTCGATTATTCGACTACTCCAAAAGTTCGTCAAACACATCGTGGTTACCGCCGCTCTAATAATAATAGTTGGCTATATGCGGAGTGTATTAACTATCGCCCCATGATCGGAACTATCTTTTTGGGCGTTGACCCTCATATTTTTTGGTTGATGTTTTGGCCTCTAGAATGAATCATATGGAAAAATTCACTGGGTTTAAGTCCGTGAAATATGATAATCATTGTTTTGGAGAAATGAAACGGGAACTTTTTTTAAAAGAACTCTATAAAGCATAGAGTTCTGCACTATGCTGCAATACATGTAGGAGTAATGTGTGACGAGAAGCGGCTATGCCATTAAATCGCTAACTCTTAATAGCATCTGTTTGTTACCAATACTGTTATCCTATTATAAGTTCAAGGCTCTCATCGTTTACCGTATTGACGATGGAGCCAAAGGAGATAAAATCATTCTTCACCCAAAGTTATAGCTATAAAGGTTCATGCAGTTTTCTACGTAGACTTTTTGTTTTTCGAAAGGAATGACTTGATTTTGTGCCGTTTGTGCCAAAGGCAGCTTTATTTATAATCGTCAGAGAGATGATAACTGTCGAATACGCAGTAAATCAACTTAATGAAACTCCAACTTTTCCTACAGAAAAGTGTCATTGAAGACACTTCTTGTTAATATAGAAAAAATACACTTTTCGTATTGGAAGATGTTATGGAAGAAAATTTTCATATGTAAGAGTATCAGGGAATGCATTTTTCGTGTTGGAAAGTGTCACGAAAAGCGTTGTAAAATACATACATCATATAGAAGAAGACACTTTTTATTAAGAGGAAAATCGTTTGTGCAAAAGACTTAGAAGATACATTGTATAAAGAAACACAGTCTTCAATAAACTTTGCATAAAAAAACTGTCTTAGAAACACTTTTCATACAGAAAAGTCTCTTGGAAAATAGTTTTCGTTTTGGTTAATATCCTACATCACACTTTTAAATAGAAACTGTCTTGGAAGAGATTATTACTGAAGGCTACTGAGATTTTCTCAAGCAACAGGGACCTACAAGACATTTTACTACATGAAAATTGTGTCTTCTTATCCAAAGCGTTGCATAGGAAAAGATACAGCACCCTTGAATTTAATTTTGGTTAAAGGCTAGTACTGTGTTAACTTTTCAAGATAAAACTGCATATAAAAAATGGTCATGAAATTTTAAGTTCATTTTCCAGGCAGTACTATGTTTTTTTTCAGGAGGAAAATTTTCTGAAATAGCAACGCCAACCTCTTTTCTGTTGATCTCCAATACTGAAGTCAGAATAATGTACATTTTTTACGTCACAATATGATCGATAATGCATTTGTAAACTTGAAAATGCAACAGTATTAAAGACGCAAATTCTTCTATAAATATTCGTATGTAATCGACCATGTTATGTAATAAAGACATCAGCTGTTTCGATTTCAGAGTTGGAAATCGATATAAAAAAATCTGGCAATGCCTGCAAATTTTTTCAAGAGCAAACAATGTTTGTGGAATTGTTTCCTTGCGAAAAAATCATAATATTTAACTAAAACTACTGAAATTATTTTAAATTTATTGTTCAAGATTCTTCGGACTTCGTCCTGGCTCGGTGTAGAAACTATAAACTATAATGTGAATAAAGAAGAATTGGCCTTATTTTTCACGATAATTTTTTTTTTGGTTGCAAACTGTTAAATAAAGACAGCTTAATAACGTAAAACGTGACTATATAAGGTGTGATAAAAAAAAGTTTTTTCTTTTCCAAATTTCGTGAGTTACGTATGTTCGATTTTCACACTTTTTTCTGTTCTACTGGTACACATGTCTGTTATATATGATGACAATATCAGCCATTTTGGATTGTCAGTTTGTTTTTGACAGATGAAGAGGTTAGTCGTGTTTTGGTGTGCTCTTCGATTTTTTACTATTCGAAAAAATGATCGATCAAAGGAACTGTATTAAGTTTGTGCAAGGACATTTGAAATGTTGACTGTGGCGTTTGGCGGGTCTACTATGAGCAGAACACAAGTTCAATTGTGGTATAACCTGTTTAAGGAAGGGCGAGAAGATGTCAATGACGATGCTCGTCCTGGACCGAAAAAAGCATGTCAAGTTCGGTCAAATGTGAAGGTTTTGCTCACTGTTTTCTTCGATTGCAACGGCGTGGTGCATCATAAATTCTTGCCAAAATGTAGTACGGTCAATAAGGAATACTACCTTGAAGTTATGCGCCGTTTGCGCGAAGGAATTCGTCAGAAACGCACAGAACTGCGGAAAAATCAATCATGGATTTTTGCACCATGAT
>JAHXMU010000309.1:226874-237928 GCA_019455685.1 Philornis downsi
CTAAGTTTATTAAGCCCTGAGATTAAAGTATGTGGATCAACTAGTGCCGATTCTATCTGAGCTTACGCAGCCTCATAGCCGGCATAGCTGTTTAAGACCATTGGCGATGAGTTAATAACGAGGAGGCATAATCTCCTAAAGACGATTTGGCTTAATAATTAAGTTGAAGTCTAAGTTTATTAAGCCCTGAGATTAAAGTAAACGATCCTAGTGTGTGGATCAACTATCAGTTCTTTACCCATTACTTGTACGGTTCTGTAGAGTGCTAATTGTGAAAATCTAAGCTGATTCCATCTGAGCTAACGCAGCCTCATAGCCGGCATGGCTGTTTAAGACCATTGGCGATGAGTTAATAACGAGGAGGCATAATCTCCTAAAGACTATTTGGCTTAATAATTAAGTTAAAGTCTAAGTTTATTTAGCCCTGAGATTAAAGTAAACGATCCTAGTGTGTGGATCAACTATCATAGTATCAGTTCTTTACCCATTACTTATACAGTTCTGTCGAAGTGCTTGGATGTGGTAAATTATAAACTGGCCACTGTCATGAGGAGTGCATACGAATAACAGATAGACCTTTATCACCTTTTTGTCAACTATAAGGCTACTTTTGATTGATCTATACGGTAGAAATTGTATGAAGTGGGCCTGGCTGTAAATCAGCATAAACATGAACTATTTTCTGCGAATAACGAGCTGCATGAGTTGCATGAGCTGAACATTAACGTCGTTGTGATTAAGCGCATCAAAATACGACGATTGTGTTGGTTATGCCATCTTGTGTGGAGGGACCGAAACACCGCAGTACGAGAAGTCTTCGGTAATTAATTTGACGCACGGTACAGGAGAGGGTGATCGAATCTCTGCATCATGTTATTGAAAGACTAGCAAAACTTGGTATGATATAAATACTCGTATTAGAGAATAAGTTCAGAAGACCGAAGAGTTTGGAATTCTGTTATAAGTGAGGCGCATAGATGGTAAATATATTTCTGTCTTAGCCAATCAGTATGCTAGGCAAACATTTGTTTACGCGACAAATTAAGGATGGAGCCCAGAAAGTCAAAACGTTTGAATTTTTTTTTTCTTTTTTGCTTCTATCCAGGAGTTTTCGTGTCTTAATGTATCCTATCAAAATCACTACAGAGTTATGGAATGTATCATTATAAGCACATTTCTAAGTCTATTATGGCTAACTATCATATACAAAAATAATGCAGAGGAATGAACTTTCTCTTGGCTCCAAAAGATAAAATATTCGATTAGCAGGCTCAGGCATGTTTATCTTGTTTGCTAGAGTTTAACGTCAATTTGGTCCAAATCCATGCTATTTGTCAAAAAACCAATGACAATGACAATCGTCTAGAATAATGCCTCAACATGCTTTCAGGCGTAATTATAAATTGTTGTGTCAAATATTGGAGACATTTAGTTTGATCGAACCTACGGAAAGTATCTGAAGTGAACAAGATGAATAATCTACTTTATTCCCTTCTATGCTAACTATCTATGTGTAGCATTTTCCCTCTCCCGCGTCGACAGTTTTGATATTATTAACATTTTTGGCAATACTTTGGTAGCTCCCTGTAAAACTCATACAGTCGAAACATTCCGTGCCGAAGGCATTTCTGACTCTGCACATAAAAATCAATGTGTGTCTGTGTGTTGCGTGCAGGTATTTTCACCGTTCATCTTACTGTAGTGAAACTTTGACAACTTTTTCCATAAGTAATTGGGATGACTTCTAAATGCTTCTATTGCAATATGTAATTTTCATATGTGCTGCAGGCACATATGACTGGCAGGATACAAGTCCTCTCTATAAGTATCATTTATACATAACGATCTATACGTTGCTGTATGCCGCTATGTTGGATGAGAGATTCTACACTGCCATCTATCTGCAATAAGAAGGAATTTCACAAGATATTTTCATAGTGTCTGCCGCTGTTTTTATAATGGTACCACTAATGGATGAGAGGTAAAGCGCAAGTCAATTTAACAATTTTAATTTGAAAACGTATTTTTGTGAATTATTAAACAATCGGTTTTCTGACAAAGTCGGATATTTTAATATTATAATGCTCATCTAACAATTCAGCAACAACAAATGAGTTTCTAAATTATCCATCGTAAAATAAAAGTAATTTTTTTGTTTTCGTACAAAACTGTGGTTGTATAAATTTCCTCTTTACAATAGTATAATTTAGCAGCTGCATTTACAAAGGGTCGATATTACAATTACTTTTAATTGGAATACTGTGTAATTCCATTGGATGATTGCATTGCAGGCTATGGAATAGTTTAAAAAACACAACTTTTCAATGCCACAATGATGATTTAATGTTTTTACACTCATTTTTCCCCTATGAAAAAATTGTGTTTTTCGTAATTAGCATCGACATTCTCTGTTGACCTATAATAATACAATAGCTTGTTAGAAATGTAATATCCCCTAAAGCTTTAGAATCTGCATGAAAAACATAACAACCATTCTGTTATTTTCCTACATCCACCCGTTAACCACATCCTATAAATCATGGACGCATTTGAAAGATTTTTGAAAACTCTCAATGGACAAAAGTTCTGGGACACCATTATAAATATATTTCTCATATTTATCAGTAGATCGTAATGATGGTCAGACTGACGAACTGTCGACTGACCGACCCTATGGTGGGCTGACTGGCTGACTATACCACTAGGTTAGCATAATAGCACAGCAACGAAATGCGAGAGCACAACGATGTGAAGGAAAAAAATCAATAATTTTCATCCCACACTCCTCCTACTAACACCGCATCGGTCGACCCCCAGCACTTAACCGCATATCCTGTTCGTTTCCTTCGCCCCATCCTCTCGTTCACACCATCGTTTCGCATTGTTTTCCGTTTTGTTATGATGTTACAATTGAAATAATTATACATTTTGTTTGCGTTCGTTATAAGAGCAGAGAGAGGATATTGTTGGAATATTATATTTCAAGTTATATACAAGGCAAAGGACGCCATAATGGGTTTGCTACTGACTGCGCTAAGGAGACAGCGTGGAGCAAGGACATCACTTTAATGTACTTTGGAGATACATGTATATAAACAACTGTGTGTGTGTGTGTGTTTGTGTGTGCGGTGAAAGGACTTTCTCAGGATATGTAATGCTAAAGATTACGTGCGATGTTGAGTATTACGTAAATTTACAAGAATTTAACATTTATTGTTCTGTGGCGTATGCGTGTTGCCCTGAATTCTACGAGTATGAATATGTTAAATATTCATCATACGACCTGTGCGATCACTGTGTAGTGGTATGACAATTATCGTATTTTAGGTACGCGCAGACCGATTTCTGCAGAAAAACGATTTTATTCGCGTTGCGGAGACTGTGCAGCATTAAAAATAACCTCTTCAGCGTTAGCGGACAGTCTCATATTGCTTTGTCAAATAAAAGGCTGACATTACGGCTATGGAGGGCATGACGGAGAGCCCTAGAATACACATGAGGGAAAAACCTGCCGCACGCTACACATAAGTGCCAGTAGTTATCATAGTGCTACAAGTCCAAAATTCGAAAAACTTGGGTCACGTACGTATTTCGCAAACCAGTTTCACAAAATTGAGAAAAAACTGTCCGTTAGAGTATAGGTTGTGTTTAGCAGAAGGTGGTATTTTGAAGGTGGTTTAAATGACCAGCACTCGACCAAAAAATGCAGAAAGTCAGAAAGAAAATGAAGAAATTTGAAAATGTAGTAAGCAGAAGGAAAGAAAACAGCAAAGACCGTCATATCTCTTGGCTTAATATTCAGTGGTTGCTTTCTTAAAAATAAAATACATATAAAATATTTTATAAAATCTGTCTGAGTGGAAACACAAAATCACAAATTTTTCAAAACATACCCTTAGTTTCCTTATACTAATCGTTTAACAATAGCCATTTATAAACAATAAATATTTAAAGTACACTTCACATAACAGTTCTGTTTTTACTTATTTGTTCACACATCACCTACAAAAATTTCAAGACATGGAAAAATTAGTTCTTCTCTTTTGATCAATTTGAACGGCAGCCCTCACGTCGTGATCAGCTTGAGTGTAAAAGTCTTTTGCAGATCATAAATTACAGTAATTGTGTATAATTAAATATAAAACAATCGATTTTAGGTAAAATAGGCTGAGCTAAATCCTTGAGTGTCAAGGAAAGATCCAAAATTAAAACCTACAAAGAGTGTAAACTTTCTATGTATTTATCAAATAGTCAGAAGAACTAATAGAAGTCGCAAAGTTATATCGGCATATTTACGTGACATCGAAGGCTATGGAAATAGTATGAAAGGTCGAACAGCAAGTGCTACTACAGCCGCTGGCAAGAGGGCTATTCTGAGATATGCCTCAAATTCATACGACTTTGCTTTCAAAATTAAAGAAAAAGCTGGCGTAAGTGCAAGTGTATCAACGGTGAAAAGAGTTATTTTCAAAGCAGCGCACTTGCAACGCTTGAAACTTAAAAAGAGACCACCACTAGACAATCTCCGTAAAGAAACGTCGCCTTAATTTTTGCCGTACCACTATGTCGTGCAGTAGAGAGTGGAATAGCATTATATTTTTCGACGAAAAAAAAGTTAATTTAGGGGGTCCTGACGGATATAATTACCACTTTCACGATCTTCGAAAAGAGGAACACCTACTCAATCGATTACACAGCCGGGAAGGTGGAGTTATGGTATGGGCTGCGATCTCTTATTGTGGCACAATAGAGCTCCAGTTTCTCTCTGCCACTTCATACAAAGCCGTGTTGGAAAAAGCTTTTCCAGAAGTTAAAAATGTTTTCGGAGACTTGGAATGGAAATTTCAGCATAACAACGCGCCAATACACACAGCAAGAGTCGTCAAATCATGGATTGAAAGCCAAAATATTGAGTTTATGAACTGGCCGCCTTACACTCCAGACTTAAAGATTATTGAAAACATTTGGGGATGGCTGGTACGCAAGATGTACGAATCAAGCCTGCAATATTCAAGCAAAAGTGAACTTATTAATGGAATTAAACAGGCCCGATCGTGTATTTTACTGGATCTAATTAAAAAACTAAATGATTCTTTACTGAATAGAATATATGAATGTATTCTCAACCAGGGCGGAAGCACCGACTACTAAATTTTACTTGAAATACTTAGTTTTAAATTAGATTTAAGCAAACAATAATACTTTTAGATTAGAATTAAGGTTTTCGTGTATAATCTAATTTTTGTAATGGGGGGCCTATTCAAATGAACCAAAAACTGAAATTGAATTTCTGATTTTTTTTTTGTGTTTAATGTTTTAGTACTTAATTTATTAAAATGAAAGAAAATTTATGTTATAGGATTACAGCAAATACGTGAAATATGATTTATAAAAGCACAACTAGTTTGTTATAATTATTATTTTGGGAAAAATCGAGCTTAGAGAAATATTCAAAGGGGGTGCTTTTCAAGTGAGTGGCACTGCGCAACACATACACAAATTTAAAGATATACTCGAGCTGTTACCTCAAATACCTCCAATTCATCGCAAATGTTATAAATCTCTCAATCATAACAATGACTTTGAAAACTGAAAATTATTTTTAGATTTGTGTAAGAAATTCTAAGGTGTGCAACTTAGTTCTCGCTGCAATTTTTTATTATGAAAACATGTTCACAAATGATTAATTGAAAGTATTGCCCATTGCTAGCTACTACTTTTTCGCATCTTTCTGGCAAAGCTCGAATTCCGTCACAGTAAAACTGTTCATCTTTTGAGACTATCCACGAATCCATCCATTCCTCGATGTCATCATATGAATGGAACTGCTGGTCAGCCATACAGTGTGCCATCGAACGGAACAAGTGATAATCGGACGGCTCAATATCTGCAGTCTGCAATATCTGTGGATAGGACTTACCATTTCAACGTTTCCAGATAGTGAGGTCGAGCGTTATCATGCTGAAGAATCACTTTATCAGGCCTCTCCGCGTATTGTGGGCGTTTCTCGTACAGAGCTCGGCTCAATCGCATTAATTGAAGTCGATACCTATCCCCAGTGATGGTTTCGCTTGGCTTCAACAGCTCGTAATAAATTACGCCAATGTGGTCCCACCAAATGAGAGAGCATAACCTTTGCAGCGTGAATATTCAGCCGAGGCGACAACGTAGAAACATGACCGAGCAGCCCCCACGACTTTCTTTTCTTCGGATTGCTGTAATGAATCCATTTTTTATTATCAGTTACAATACGATGAAGAAAACTCTTCCGTTTTTTTTTGTCGCTGAAGTAGTTGTTCACAGGCGAAAAAAGGCGCTCAACATCCCTTGGCTTCAACTCGTAAGAAAGCCAAGTTCCTTGATTTTGAATTATAGACAACGCATACAAGCGCTTGGAAATCAAGCAATGCCGTCAATTCAGTGTCTTCGAAGGTTTTTCGTCTTTCTTCACGCGAACGGTTGTCAACATCAAAATCACCGTCTTTAAAGTGACGAAATCAATATCGCTCTATCTGCATTTAACACGGATTCCCATCAAGCAATGCCGTTAATTCAGTGTGTTCGAAGGATTTTCTACTTCTTTCACGCGAACGTCAACATCAAAATCACCGTCTTTAAAGTGACGAAATCAATATCGCTCTATCTGCATTTAACACGGATTCCCATCAAGCAATGCCGTCAATTCAGTGTCTTCGAAGGTTTTTCGCCTTTCTTCACGCGAACTTTTGTCAACATCAAAATCACCGTCTTTAAAGTGACGAAATCAATACCGAAACGTTGTCTCACTTAAAACAGCATCTCTGTAAACGTTGTAAAGCTTTCGATGAGCTTCAGCCGCCATTTTCTTCGATTGAAAGAGGAAAATCAATACATCCCACATATGACGACTATTTGGCACGAAATCATACATATTCACACAACCAAAAGATTATGACGTCAAAAGAAAACCACTATTGTATCGAGGCGGTATGTTTACCACATGCCTAAGCTCGGCTCATGATGTTTAGGTTATGGTACAATCGACTGTCACTTACAGCTGGCGCCATCTGTTGGCAAACAGCGTAAACTTAGTTGCGAATAATAGTTCCACGAAATTTAGTTTTTTTTTTTATTTATTTATTGCAGAAAAATGAATACGAAACTTTTTTGATAATCTATAACATGATAATCTGAGTTTTAAACTGATTTTATTATTATTTATCTTTTCAATATTTTATTTTCATATCGTAATCCAAAGTCACATACGGCCAAATTGATTACGAAGAGAAGAATTTTGCGACACAAGTTTGAAATTTGAAAATTTTATGCTTTTAAGCATGGTTTAATTAAACGCCTTTACAAAATTCGTTAATGCTGAAAGTATTTTGAGTGAATTCGAAACGTAAAAGTCTAGCTTTCAAAGCGTTTACTGACATACAGTTTTTTTCCGAAATAATTCGATTTCTTAAGAGCAAATTTCAGAAAATATTATCTTATGTAGTACAAAAATCATGTGAAATCCTTTAAAATGCGAATCTTTAAATAACTCGAAACGAATTAAATGACACTTGAATCACTATCATAATTACTGGCACATATGTGCTTACAAGGAAAAAAACTTAACTCGGAATTTATCGTAATAAGATATTAAGCGTTTTCCGCAAAAATCGCTTTAATGGAAATTTATTATAAGTTTCGAAATATGTGAAACTTTGAAATCGCGTTTAGGCGGCAACATGTGTTTCAAAGCCAGTAACATTAATGACAAAAAAATATGGTCTCATTTATACGAGTATCAATATTTGGAGGCAATGCAAAATTTTTAAAAAGATCGATATTTTCTAAAATTGCTATAAAATGAAAATAATCTTTATATTAATTGTAGCAAAACTAAAGTCATGCTTTCTGTCTCCTCGTTTCAATCTTTTCACAATTTTGACATCAACATTAATGGAAACAGTATTGAGTCTGTAGATGAAATGAAGTGCCTCGGCATAACACTTGATAAACGACCTGATTTTCGTGCTCATATTGATTTTATACAGGGTGGCGCAACAGAACGTGCATATTTAAAAAATAGATTAAAAAATAAATACAAAAGGTATGGTTAAAATAAATCTAAGGCATTGTAGAGTAATAAATGGAGTTTACTTTTTAAAAATAACATCATCTAAATGGTGACCCTCTCTACGACGGCACTCCTCTAACCGCAAACGAAAATTATTGAAAACTTTCTTCAGTAATACTGGTGTAATGGCTGCCATTTCACCACGGATATTCTCCTTGAGCTGAACGATGTTTCTTGGAATATTACTGTAGACTTTGTGTTTGAGGTATCCCCACAAAAAAAAGTCAAGAGGCGTCAAGTCGGGACTACGTGGGGGCCATGGGATATCACCTCTTTTCGGAATCAGTCTGCCAGGGAACATTTGCTTCACCACCGCCATGGAGTCATTTGATACGGGACAGGCAGCTCCATCTTGTTGGAACCAAGTTTTGGATTTCACTATTCTTGAACTTTCAATTTCTGGAGCCAAAAATCCGTCCAACATCTCAACATATCGTTCCGTATTAACCGTGACGTTTTGGCCCCGCGCATTTTCGAAGAAAAAAGGACCAATTATTCCTCTGCCAGAGATTGCTGCCCATACTGTCACTTTAGGACTATGCAATGGTTTCTGCTGTTTGATTTTGGGATTTTCACTGTTCCATTCATCAGAGAAAAGGATATTGTCAAAATTGGAATCGATTAAGCATTTCATTAGCAAGTGCGAGCCTAGCTATGAAGTCAGACTCTTTCAATTCTTGTGTTAATTGCAGCTTATGTGGATGCAGTTTAAGATCCAATGTTAAAATTCTTTGCAAACTTCGTCGCGATAATTGTAAGACAGACGATCTCTTGCGAGTCGACATTTGTGGATTTCCTCGTACTGACTCCATAACTCTCTCAACATTGTCTTCGGTTCTAGATGTTCTTCTTGCTTGTGGTTTAAATGTTGAACCAAAACGCTTTACCCATATTTTAATTAAATTAGCACTCGGAACCTCACTAATTCGCCGTAGTCCATATTCAGCACAATGTAGTCGCCTAGTAGCAATATATGAACGAGAGTTCTCGTAAAATGCGCGCACGCAAAATGAGCGACGCTTCCCGTCGAAGTGATTCATAGCGACTAAAACTTCATGAGCCAGCCAACCCAATGATGTAGGCGCCCCCCGCCCGCGCCTTTTCTACCCCGCAAAAAAAGATTATGCAATATGCACGTTCTATTGCGCCACCCTGTATTTCCAAAGATGCTTCTAACTCTGCAGAAGTTGTAGAGGGTGTCTCAACAAGAACGCAAGATTTAAATTTGGCGCCATTCGAAGTGTCGTTTGACATTTGAACGATTGTTATTGTTTGCTAGTAGAAGGTACGAGGTTAATAAAAATGGAGCGCTACACGAATGAACAACGCATTCTCATTGTGAAAAAGTTTTACTAAACTGGTGAAAGTTTTGCGGCTACAGTTTGCCAATTGCGATCAATTTGGGGTCACAATAATGCACCAATTGACTCAGGAACTGAAGCCTGCTGACCATGGACAGCGAAGGGAGTTCGTTAAATGGGTATTGGAGAGCCAACATGAAAACGCTGATTTTGCCGATAAAATCATCTTCAGAGACGAGCCCCATTTCTATCTTGATGGCTTCGTCAATAGGCCGAATTGTCGCATTTGGGGTGAGGAAAATCCTCGAGTGATTCACGAGAAGAAAATGCATCCTCAACATGTCACTGTGTGGTGAGGATTTTGGGCTGGAGGAATCGTTGAACCTTTTTTTATGAAAATGAGGCATGTCGAGCGCAAACAGTCAATGGTGTTCGGTATCGTGAAATAATCAGTTTTTTCGTGCCTACAATTGAAGAAATGAATGTGGAGGGCATGTGGTTTCAACAAGACGGGGCCACATGTCATACAGCCAGAGGCACAATTCAATTGCTGCATCAGTCATTTAAATCTTGCGTTGTTATTGGGACATCCTTTACAATATGAATATATTCCTTCCAATTCATATTATTCATGCCTTGCTATTGTCTCAAACTAATTATGGCATTGACGTTTTTTGGGAACAAATTTTGGTTGCCTTAGGAAAATTAAGTTGATTTTTAATATGGTAGTTAGGTAAGTGTTTAGTTTGAGGCTATACGTTTTTTACGTGTTCCCTTTAAGAATTATGTTGAATTTCGAACTATTAAATCAGTTTATAAATTGGTAAATTGGTGGTCTGACTCACCACCTTTACTGCGAAGTATATTCAGGTTCACTAGATCAATTAGAAATCCACTGCTTGTAATTCCTCTTATATCAAGCTCTTCTATATTCTTGAAATCATTTACGGTGCGCGTTTGCAGAGATTGAAATCGACTCCCTCTGCATCTACGAAATTTTGCTTATTCAAATCAAGTTTTCCAATACAAATATATTAGATTTGCATCAAGTGAACTTCAGTAGCCTATTTTACATTATGAGCTCATCATCGACACTTGGTTTTTCTGTTTTATTTGCTTTATTAGTACAACTGAATTTGACTGGGAAACCATAAATTTGCTCTTAAAATTTGAATTTATGTCGTTTTTAACTTTATTTTATTATTTCTTTTTTTTTTTGGATACTTAATATTGTATTAAAGAATTTCATATTTTATTTGTGATGTCACATAATTGGGCTTTTTGGCTTTCCTCCCTCACGATGTATGAATAAATGAAATGAAATGAAAATTTTTGCGTTTCGATTTTTCAATCCACTGTAGTCCATTTATCTTTCGGCAAAACATAAAAAAATTAACGCCCATATGTTTGGATTGATGTTACCGAGATTTCATCTATTGCTAGCCCAATTTCTTCTGAAAGATTCCTTTTTCAGACTAGGATAGTTGTCAACTAACTGCAAAGTCTGTTTTGACCATCATATTTAAATTTTTCTATTTTTGCCCCTGCACAGGAATATGTTTCATATAAAATAAAAATAAAATGTTTAAATTTTTGTTACATAATTTTAATATTAATCTGTATATTAAATATATAGTTTTTTTTTT
>JAHXMU010000309.1:237938-279034 GCA_019455685.1 Philornis downsi
ATTTGAAGAAGTCGAAAAATTGAGAGAAAAAAATTAGAAACGAGAAAGAAATCAAAAAATCTAACTTTTGCGCTAATTATAGGTTCCTTTAGTAATACTAAGTGCCAAAAATTTAAAACTCGAACAAAATTCAAACAATTTTTTTTTCCAAACAATCACTTGTTACGCTATTAACTGTCCAAGATAATAATTACGTAAGTAGTATTTAAAAAAAAATTGAAAACTCGAAATATGAATTTTTCATATATTTGAAAAAGTTAAAACCTCTCCCAAAAAAAAAAACATATTTCATGTATTTGAAAAAGTTGAAAAATTGACTTTTCATATATTAGAAACAAATCGAAAAATCTAGTTTTATATCAATTATAGATTCTTATAGTAGTTTCAAGTGCCGAAATATTCAAAATTCGAACAAAATTTAAACAATATTTTTCCACACAACCAACTGTCATTCTATCAACTATCCAAGTTAATAATTACGAAATTAGTATTTGGAAAAAAAAACGAAAAATAGAAATATCGATTTTTTATATATTTATTATACGAGTATATACAGTTTATATCGATTTTTCACAAATTTGAAAAACCCAGAAAAAATATCATTTTTCATATCGGGGTGTCCGTCGGGAAGGTATTCTACTTTATTTATAATTTATGATTAAATGAAAGAGAATGGATCTTATATTGATAAATGTATGGAATACAATATCTGATAAATGTCCGCCTCTGTTAGCCCCACAAATGCGAGCTCTTTTGAGTACATTTTTCATTACATTCTCACACATTTCGCGCGGTATTTCATTAATTTCATCACGAATATTTTGTTTGAGTTGCTCAAGTGTTTCTGGTTTGTTTGCATAAATCTTGCTTTTCAGATATCCGCACAAAAAGAACTTCGGAGCAGTCAAATCAGGTGACCATGGAGGCCAATCAACATCACCATTTCTTGAAATAACTTCTTGTGGAGAGAGGTCTTGCAGTAATTCCATTATAATCCTGGCTGTATGTGATGTGGCACCGTCTTGTTGATACCACATGTTAATCAAGCCCAAAGGATGCAGCTGTGGCGTTAAAAAGTTTTCAATCGTATAACGATATCGCTCCCCATTGAACAGTTACAGTTACGTCGTTTTTCAGTTTCAAAGAAGTAAGGTCCAATAATTCCTCCTAACTAAATTGCGCACCAGACTGTTACTTTTATTGGATGCAAAGGTGACCGATGAATAATTTGAAGGTTTTCCACTGCCCAGAACCGACTATTCTATTTATTCACATATCCATTCAAATGAAAATGTGTCTCGTCACTTATTATGATTTTTTCATGATAACCGGGGTTGTCATGGGCGAGCTGTAACATCCTATTGGCATATGTACGGCTGCGTAAATGGTCTTGTGGAAGAAGCTCTTGTGTCAACTGAGTCGTAAATGGAAACAAATGCAAAAGTTGTTTTTTGAAGACCAAGCTCCTGAACACGGCGTCGAATTGAGGTTGATGGATTGTTTTGAACACTTTCTTGAACAGCAGTAATGTTTCTAGCCAATCTTGCAGTACGTTGTGATCCATGCATGGCCTTGTCAGCAACAGACCCTCTTTCTTCGAAATCATTCACTACACGATAAATAGTGCGTCTTGTTGGCACGTTGTTTCTCCCAAAGATTTCACGTAACTTTCTTATTGTCACGCGTTAGTTTATCGAATATTTTTCCATAATAAATTTGCCACGTCTCTACTTCCCGACTGCCAAATATAAACTCTCAAGACTAATGTTTATCAAAATGGCGGCAAAACAAAGTAGTATACCTTCCCGACCGACGCCCTGTATTAACAGTTCAAGTTAATAATTGCGAAAGTCTTCTTCTTCTTATGTGTCGACAGGAATAGACTGTCTTAACTATTATACGCCGGCCGTAGAAAATAATTCCAAGTGCTTCGATCTTCTGCGCTTCCCCTCCAATTCGATAGTATTTCAAAACCCTGGTCCTTCCAACGGAGTTTTGGTCGCCCTCTTCTGCGGCGTCCATCGAGTTCATTGTCGAAAACTTTCCGTGCCGGAGCATTTGGGTCCATCCGCACAACATGATCCAGTCAACGCAATCGCTGTATATTAATGCGTTTGATCACGTCGATGTCAGCATATAGCTCACACAGCTCATTGTTCGTGCGACGCCGATACTCTCCGTCAACGATGATGGGTCCATATATTTTCTGGAGTATTTTCCTCTCGAAAACTGCCAGTACTGATTTATCCGCTTGCGTCATAACCCAGAATTCTGTGCCATACAACAAGACGGGTAGAATTAACGTCTGGCACAGCCAGATTTTTGTTTGTCGAGAAATGGCTTCATTATTGAATCGCTTGCTTAGCCCGTAGAAACATCTGTTAGCAAACAATACTCTCCTCTTTATCTCCATGTTGACATCATTCGTTTTGTTTACAGTGGAACCGAGGTAGATGAATTCTTCCACCACTTTAAAATTATAGCTGTCAACGTTCACACAGCGTCCCAAACGAGTAGACTCTTTGTTCGTTGAAATAACTTTGTTTTGTCCTCGTTTACCACCAGACCCATTTTCGCTGCTTCCTTCTTGATGCTTGAGAAAGCTGCAGTAACATATCGCAGTTTTCGCCCAATGAAAGTAGACGCGATTTTTTGAAGTTCAGAAATTAAAGCTAAAATAGATAAGCAGTGGTATTTCTATAGCTTTGGTATTCTTCAGAAAATAACAGGTCGACATGTTATTGCTACTCAGTTCTTAAAGCTACCCTTAGGTCATTCCTTCCATATCCAATGGGATTTTTCCATGAAAAGAAGCTAGAAACAATAATAATAAGTAGATTACGAGCATTATCTCATTCATCACATCCGCTCCAGATTTGTTACCATTCCTGTTCACCAGGGTGACAACATCAATTTACTTTTATTGCTAAGCACACGAAATCACACATATTCCTACTGGCCTTTGATAATTACGTTTTTAAATTATATCACAAAAATTGTGTAGATTTCACAACAATTTTATATACATACGAGTAGTTCCTTAATTTAACGTAAGTCTTCTTTGTTTCTCATTCTCATATCTCGCCAGTTACAGATGAGTGCATTTGGCTTCTCGTTTATGTGTGTTTGCGTTTGTCCTTCTTATGTCACTTGTTGGATAAGAGCATTGCCATTGTCTCTCCTTCTATGATTGATGTACATATTTTCAGTCCTGTTCATATTAGTACATGCAAACGTACATACATTTATATTTTGTGCGGCGTAATTGTTGTTCCAAGGAATTTATCGTTATGTTTTTGGATGCATTCCAAGTTGAATGACTTGCTCACACAGTGAAATTGCCAACAAGTCTATAGTTATTAGAACAGTCCCTTTTTCCGCTTGCACTGAGCAAATAGCAAGAACTTTAAACGAAATAAGGAATTGATGTAAGTTTATTGAACTAGATGTATAATATTTGATGTAGCAAATTGTCATAGTTTTAAATATATTTTGAGTGTTGCTTAAATGTCTTGCAAATACATTTTGGCAGAGAATGAGTTGAAAGGCCTGAAATAAAATTTAATTTAAACTTTATATTTTTTGGTTTTTAAATGACTTTTGTTTACTTATGGACGCTGTTTTTGTCTTTAATTATCTTACAGATTTTATAGCGAATCATTACATGATTTTTACAGGACAGGATCTGTTTACAGCCATGAAATTTTCTTGCTTTCTGCGATTCCATAGTTTTCAGTAACACAACGAAATATATTTTAAGGCTGCATTTGGCTGCAGACGCCGACCAAAAATAATAGCTAACTTTTTAGCTGTAGGCACTATAATAAACAATAACTCACAAGGGGGTAGCTAACTTATTCAATTTCTTTTATGGGGATTTGACAATTCAACTATCGACTATAAACCCTGCACAGAAACGAATGCCAAGTGCTTTGAGCTGTTGTTATGCTGCATCTTCCACTCATCGTACCAAAGTTTCATAGGGTCTTAAAAGCTTGACCCCATTTAAGACCCTATTTATCTTTTTTTCTGCAAAAAAGCTTTCATTAAACGTAAAGAATGGTTCAATATTTTCTAACTTTTTCATTAAAATAATGGGGGTTGACAAAGACAAATGCCTTGGAAAAGTCAAAAAGTACGCTTTGCGACCTCTTTATAATCATCCTCTATTCCAAATCAGATATGCTTCAAAACGTTGGCGAAAGTTTTTTTAGTCCCAAAGACTTTAGTAAATCCAATTGAGCTTTCATAGAAAATCTTAATGCCATTAATGTATTTCGAAAGTTGTTCAAATAGAAGTAGAAAATCGGCAACACATTTCGCATTAGATTTTTTTGACATGGGTATTATCTTGTGAATCTCGGGGACACTAGGATAGGATACATCTAAGAGCATGTTTTTGAAAATGTAGTGATATACGAGGTGTGTTCGAAAAATAAGGTGAATTTTAAAATTTCGCGGGCTACGTAACTTCGACTTTGATTATTACATTGTTTTGTTAGGTTGGTACACTCGTTTCGAAGATATGTTGGCGGTTTTATCCACATAGCATATTTAGTTTGTTTGTGAGTGTATTACGTGTTTGGTGATTTGGTTTTTATCTCCTCAATCGTCGGAAAACACCGTCCTTTCATGGGTCCCTTCAATCGTGGGAACAGCAAAAAGTCGCAAGGGGCCAAATCTGGTGAATACGGTGGCTGAGGCATGATAACGGTGTTGTTTTTGGGCCAAATAATCTCTCATAAGCAGGCGCATTATCATGATGCAGAAGCCATCAATTTTGTTTCCACAATTCCGGGCGTTTTTTTCGTATTACTTCACGCAAACGGCACATAACTTCAAGATAATACTCATTATTATTTACCGTGCGACCTTGTGGTAAGAACTTCTGATGCACTACGCCATGGTAATCGAAGAAAACTGTAAGCAAAACCTTGGCATTTGATCGAACTTGACGTTGACGTCATTCAATAATTCCTGAGCGATGCTCATGCGACGTTGCTTTTGGTCAAAATTCAGCAATTTAGAACGAACTTCGCTGCCACATGCTTCATGCCCAAAATTTCCGAAAAAATTGCATGGCCTGAGCCAAACGATATGCCGACATCTTCAGTAACTTCTTCAATTGTGATTTGACGATTCTCCATAACAATTTTCTTCACTTTCTTAACATTTTCATCGGTTGTTGATGTGCTGGGGCGTCCAGAGCGAGCGTCGTCATTCACATCTTCTCGGCCTTCTGTGAAAAGCTTATACCAATGTAAACATTTTTTTTTTGACTCAGAGTACCCCCACCGTATGCCACTGTCCACGTTTCAAGAGTTTTTGACCACTTAATTCCATTTTTTACACAAAATTTGATGCAACTTCTTTGATCCATTTTTTTCGAAAGCAGCAAATCGCCGAACACGCAAAAAACTGGTCTTATTTATGCCTCTCATGAACAAACTAAACACGCTATATGGATAAAACCGTCAACATATCTTCGAGATGAGTGTACCAACATAAAAAAAAAAAATTATCGAGAATCAAATGTACGTAGCCCGCGAAATTTGAAAATTCAACTTATTTTTTGAACACACCTCGTAGTGTATCAGAAATTAATGGTTGTTATCATGTACTGGGCTTTTGGAAGAATTTAACTGGCCCAGAACGTCTTCAACTTCAGTTTTGTTTACCATTTGAAACGTGAAAGTATTTCCCTCAGGCCGTAATATCCAAAAAATATTAACATTACAGTATCGCATTTTTAGATATCATTCCGTTCAAAATTATTAATTGAATTAATGAAACATTTGTTAGAAATGAAAGCCTTTTCTCCATCAGATCTGATACAATTGCCTTCCTCAGACATAAACTTTTTAATTATATCTTTTTACCTTCCAAGCTCTCTGTAGGAATCGTCGTTCGATGTCTTAACAATCGAAAATGCTGTAATTTTGTCAATTTTGATTTTTTTATTTATTTATTTTATTTATTTATTTATTTATTGATGTTATTTTGTGGTGTAGTCATCTTTAGTGTGGATAGTAGCAGTGAGCTTGTCGGGGAATGCTCCTGACTTGGACGTATTTTGTTCCATTCTCAGCGAAGAGCAATCTTAAAGGCATTAATTGTCTCACATTTTTCAGTTGATACTTTAAACTATATTGAAAATCCATCAGATTTAAACCCTGGAAATATGATAGCCATTGTTGTGGAGAAATGAAGTTGAGAACCATTGCTTGTAAAAAACAAAGGATTTCGCGGTCTTTGGGGGATGTTGTTGAGTCCTATTTAAACATTCATTGATTTCTATCACTTTAATTTCTTTTAGTTTTTGAAATCTAAATCAAATACTTGTATATACGAATACATATAAAAACTTTCGATCTTAGTTCTTACACTCGAAACTAAATAAGAAGCAATTTAGGTTGTGATTCAGTTTATGAAAATTTTTTTTTCGTATTTCATTTGAGATTTTTCAATTCAAAAACAGATAAAAGTTTTCAGTAGTTGCAAAAATTTCTGCGAGTCTGGTATCGTAAATTCGTAAAATACATATAAATATATTGTTATTATATATTTAAATACAGGGTGGCGCAATAGAACGTGCATATTTAAAAAATAGGTTAAAAAACAAATACATAAGGTATAGTTAAAATAAATCTAAGGCATTGTAGAGTAATAAATGGAGTTTACTTTTTAAAAATAACATCATCTAAATGGTGACCCTCTCTACGACGGCATTCCTCTAACCGCAAACAAAAATTATTGAAAACTTTCTTCAGTAATACTGGTGTAATGACTGCCATTTCACCACGGATATTCTCCTTGAGCTGAACGATGTTTCTTCGATTATTACTGTAGACTTTGTGTTTGAGGTATCCCCACAAAAAAAAGTCAAGAGGCGTCAAGTCGGGACTACGTGGGGGCCATGGGATATCACCTCTTTTCGGAATCAGTCTGCCAGGGAACATTTGCTTCACCACCGCCATGGAGTCATTTTATGTGTGGCAGGTAGCTCCATCTTGTTAGAACCAAGTTCTGGAATTCACTATTCTTGAACTTTCAATTTCTGGAGCCAAAAATCCGTCCAACATCTCAACATAGCGTTCCGTATTAACCGTGTCGTTTTGGCCCCGCACATTTTCGAAGAGAAAAGCATCAATTATTCCTCTGCCAGAGGTTGCTGCCCATACTGTCACTTTAGGACTATGCAATGGTTTCTGGTGTTTGATTTTGGGATTTTCACTGTTCCAGTAACGGCAATTTTGACGGTTTACGAAGCCATTCATAAGGAAACGAGCCTCGTTAGAGAAAAGGATGTTGTCAAAATTGGAAAATCGATTAAGCATTTCATTAGCAAATGCGAGCCTAGCTATGAAGTCAGACTCTTTCAATTCTTGTGTTAATTGCAGCTTATATGGGTGCAGTTTAAGATCCAATGTTAAAATTTGTTGTAAACTTCGTCGCGATTATTGTAAGACAGACGATCCCTTGCGGATTTCCTCGTACTGACTCCATAACTCTCTCAACATTGTCTTCGGTCCTAGATGTTCTTGGGCGACCATTTGCTTGTGGTTTAAATGTTGAACCGGTCTCTTCAAAACGCTTTACCCATATTTTAATTAAATTAGCACTCGTAGCTTCACTAATTCGCCGTAGTGCATATTCAGCACAATTTAGTCGCCTAGTAGCAATATATGAACGAGAGTTCTCGTAAAATGCGTCGAAGTGATTCATAGCGACTAAAACTCCATGAGCCCGCCAACCCAACGATGTAGGCGCCCCCCCGCCCGCGCCTTTTCTACCCGCAACAAAAGAGAATGCAATATGCACGTTCTATTGTGCCACCCTGTATATTATTTGAAGGCAAATTCTTTTCATAGTTAGGCGCCAGGTCTTTTTCTATGCCAAAAACCGAAACCGTATTGGTGGACACCATGACATTACGTTTGGTTCACCCCACAGTGCCAGTTCTGCTTACCAAAAGTGACCCACACAGACACATTATATCACAACGACAATCATCATAGCAAGCAATGTGACTTTTTTACCCATTGAAAGTTTGAGAATAAGTTAAGGTCGTTTCGACCCTGAGGTCTCTAATCATTCGCTTTACCAGATAAGATTATTTTACATTATTTTTAAATGCACCAGCTTTCCTGAGTGAAATTTCGGAGGGGAAACTTCTGATTTAGATTATGAAGCGATACTGCATTTTAGGTTTTAGAATAAAAAAACATCTGTTTCATTATGTTGTAACAGAAATGGAACGGAATGAAAGTTTCTAATTTGGTACAGATAAAAAAAAACGTAACGAGTTGTTGTTTCGAATATTTCATTTCATTTATTTTGGTCTGTGGACATATAAATCCTTACAGACTCAGAATTGACATAATATATTTTAACAAAGTTATGTAAATACTCGTATGTGCATTATTTTATTTTAAATATCTAAAAAGAAACAGTTGAAAGTTATTTTTAGATATACAAAACTCTAGGTGTAGAATTGGGTATTCATTTTTTGCAATCCCATTTAGGATATTGAATTTAATAAATTCGCAATCCAAAGCACTATGTTGGGCATAATTTGTGGAGTGGCGTGTTACATTAAATATATAATGATATCTGGTGATTTCGGCGGAACATAAAACAGTGTAAACGACAATAATTCAGAGCAATCAATTATACCAGCTATTCTATCGAATACAAATGACAAAGTATGGTAAATACGGCGAAAAATGGAAATGGAAAAATGAAATGGCTGTAAGCCCAGTAACCAGCATCTGGAAATATAAGAAGGTATAAAATCACCAACGTTAATTGAAAAGAGAGCAAATATATTGACTTTGGCAAAGGGGACTCCAAACAATAGAGGCATATTCCAACTTTGATCTTACAATAGGGAGTACACAATATTTTCAAAGTATGTGGATCGAAAGAAATCGGAACAATTTCTTCTAACATACGCTAGTATAGAATAAGCTTTAGGGATAATATAATTTATATGCGAGGTAAAAGTCAGAGCCGCATCAGAAACAACACCTAAATCTTTTTTTTAGAAAATAATTTCAAGCGCTTCGATCTTCTGCACTTCTCCTTCAATTCGTTGTACCAGGTTTGGATGATATTTCAAAAGCCTGGTTCTTTCAACGGTGTTTTGGTCGCCCTCTTCTGCCCCGTCCATCGAGTTCCTTGTCAAAAACTTTCCGTGCCGAAGCATTTGGGTCCATCCGCACAATATGACCCGGCCAACGCAATCGCTGTATATTAAAGCGTTTGACCACGTCGATGTCGGCATGTAGCTCATACGGCTCATTTGTTCATGTGACGCCAAAACTCTCCGTTAATGGTGATGGATATTTATATATAGCAGGTACACATTTTTCTATTTTATTTCCATATCGCAATCCAAAGCCGCATACGGCCAAATTGATTACGCAGACCAACATTTTGCTACACATGTTTGAAATTTTACAATTCAGTTCTTAAAAAGTTTTTAAAAATGATTATTATAGTAATAGTAATAACAGTATTAATAATGAATATGGAAAAAGATAAAATATAAAACGTGTAGCATCAACAATTTATAGTGAAGTATAATAATTCTACAAGCAAGACATTAAGAGCTTCTTAATTCATATAGAATTATTGAATTCCATAATCGTATAGTATGAAATCGAAAAGACCACTGCATTATTAGCGTTCGTGCCAGCGGAAGTTATAAAATATTGGTTCTTGAAAATCTTCCAAATACAAATTTGGAAACTATGTATTTGGCAGTGCTAATTTTCAGGAGTATTTTTCTCTTGAAAACTGCCAGTACTGATTCATCCGTTTGCATCATAAATCAGGATTGTGCGCCATATAACAAGACGGGTAGAACCAACGTCTGGTACAATCGGATTTTTGTTTGTCAAGGATAAGAATCGCTTGCTTAGCCCGTAGTAACATCTGTTAGCAAGCAATACTCTCCTCTTTATCTCCATGTTGACATCATTCGTTTTGCTTACAGTAGTTTTGCTTACAGTAGAACTGAGGTAGATGAATTCTTCTACCACTTCAATATTATAGTTGTCAACGTTCACACAGCGTCCCAAACGAGTAGACCTTTTGTTCGTTCAAATCAATAACTTTGTTTTGTCCTCGTTTACCACCGGACCCATTTGCGCTCTTTCTTTATTGATGCTTGAGAAGGCTGCAGTAACATATCGCTTTCTGCCAATAATGTCTATGTCATCTGCCTATGCGAGTAACATCATTTCTCATTTCCTCATAATCATTTCTAACAGTATGTTGAAGAGATCACACGATAGACTGTCACCCTGCCTAAATCCTTGTATGGTGCAGAAAGGCTTCGTGTTAGTCAGCGTCATCCTTCAAAGACGTATAAGCTTTGTAGGAATTCCAAACTTGGACATGGCTTCATGCAGTTTTTGCCGTATTGGGCTATCGAAGGCAGCTTTATAATTGGCGAAAAAATGGTACGTGTTGATTTGTTTTTCTTGGGTCTTCCCCAGAATTTGTTGTAGTGTGAATATCTGGTCGATTATTGATTTACCAGGTCTAAAGCCACACTTATAAGGTCCCATCAGGTCAGTTAGAAACGGCTTTGTTCAGTCAGATGATATGGCTTAGATATATCCTCAACAACGCCCTTTCGCATTGACGCAAAAGTATGCTGAATGCCAGGACGCGGTAAGTTATTATTAACAAATGGTTAATATATGTGGGAGGTACCACACCATCGATCTTGTTATGCAGTTGATTATTTTTCGCATTTTACCAAGCGACATGGTTCCTCGATAAATTTTTCTCAAATTTTGCCAAATAATATGAAATAATAGAATGAACGAAAACTTAGGCTGTTGCAGTCTACGAACCGAAACCAGAAAATCGATCAGTTTGTATGGTTTGCTTTTATTCTTAAATGCGTTCTTAGCAAACTCTTAACGTGTACCGAATTTGATTGAATTTTCTGCAACCGATTAGAGGACGTGAACTTGTGAGTTAAATTGGTCATTTCTATGAGTGATACCAGAAAGAACATGGTTAGTGGATAGATTAAGTCAAATTATGCCAAGAATTATAGACAAAAATGATAGACAAAAATTCAGGCCGCTGTAGCTGGATAACATTTTTTCTTAGCTTTTTCAACATTAGTGTAAGAGGGTAAAAGATTTTTGCATTTTGTGTTGAGTTTTATCCGAATAACATCGTATTGATGTTTCGACAAATTAGCATCAACCATTAAAGATAAGGCTTCATCGGGAGAAAGGCTCCCTAAAGGCTCAGAGTTAAATCTCTTTTGATTTACCTTAAATCGAATACTTGAAAGATTAACCAAAATATAGATTTACACCGGAACATTGCAATACATTTTCATTCTTAAACAATATCTCAGCAAACTTTTAACGTGTACCAAATTTGATCGAATTTATTGCAACCGAATGGAAGATGTTGAACCTGTAAATATGTAGATTAAATCGGTCATTTCTATTGGAGGTATCAGAAGGTTTGCTAAGAATAAGAGTTGAAATCAATATACAAAAATGAAAGTCGCTGCAGTTGATAAACTAAGAGTAACAGAGGATTGAAATACGAAAATTGAATTCAGCGAAATCGAACAATTTGTATGCGAGGTATCTACTGGGGTGGGGGCATAGATCAAACAGTCTTCGGCCACGATCTAATAAAATATTAGTCTAAGTCAAGATTTATGAAGTTTTATAAATACTTACAGCAGTTGTCGTGTCTACCAGCCAGCCCCACTGACGGTCAATGCTCAATCGATTTAAAAATTCATAATAAACTTATTTGGTACCTTAGACGCCTCTTTTTGGGTATTAAATTTTTACCATGTCAAATGATTTCGTATACTTTTGTTTCTTCGGGTGCAGGTGCAAAAAGAAAAGTGCATTAAAAAAAAATAAGATACAATAAAGATTTGAAAAAGATTTTAACAATTGTATAATTACTAAGGCAGTAAATCATTCTTTGATATGCCAAGAAACAATAAATAGAATGAAAATATGTATAAATTATGGGTTTTATTATAGAAATACCTCGTTCGTCCAAGGTCAGTAATAAATAAATAAACAAATTGTCATTTTTAATGTTTGCAATCTCGTTTTCTAACTCATTTTAATATCTTTTTTTTGCCTCCTAACATTCACTCTATCATTACCTTCAAGCTATAGCGATAAATTTGAAGTCAACAATTTAAAAATTTTGTATAAAAAGTTCACCTGAGGGGGGGAAAGAAACATCAGACAATAAAACTTCATATGAATATACTCGCATACTATACTCGTATGCTATACTATCTTGTATGTACAAAACTTCTCGGTAAAAGATGTTTACTGACAAATCTTATTATCAACTATGAAAAATGCGAAACAAATTGAATGAACCGCATCCTGCACAAGCAGTTGGAACCGAAATTCTATTGGGAAATAACTTTATATGTTTTTTTGTAGTCAACAACAAACTTTTTATTTCTTCCAATGCAAACAGAGAAAACTTTGGCAAATACGAAATGGCAATTCGTTCAACACAAAAGCCCTCACATGGGTATAAAATCAAGCGGAGAAACAGGATAGCAAACACAATTTAAAAATTCAACAATATAATATTTGAATTCGAAGAAATTGCAATTTTGGAACTACAGGAAAAATCATTTTAACATTTTTATTAGGAAATAGCAAGAGCCAGCAATTTTTTACCCGTAACTTTATCGTTTAAATTAAACATCGTTTGCAATTTATTTGTCACTGTCAGGATGTCAATTTTCCCTTATCAATTTTATTATTTTAATATTATCATAGAGATGTGGCTTTTTCTCATACATTTGCTAATTAAAATTTCATTTCATTTAATTTATTTTACAAAATTACAGTTTTAAAGCCTGGTGGCCAATTTAAATCAAATTACAATACCTCCCTAAAATCCATAAAAATACTGCTCTCGAAAATGTCAGATAACCTTTTACTGCAGCGTTCAAGGTGTTATCACTTGAAAATGCTGTAATTTTGTCAATTTTGTTTTATTGTACTTAAAAAGTTCAACGTATGTTAAAAAGAGATTTCAAATCTTAAGAAAAATAAGTTATTGTTCGATGTAGTCAACTTTAGCATAGATAAAAGCATAGAATTTGTCCGAGAAGACTTCACAAGCTGCGGGAATAAGATCCGATTTTATTCTGATAGTCTGATGGTGTGATGGTCCCATTCTCAGCGAATAGGAAACTTTAAGTTGTCGATCGTCTCATGTTTTTAGCTGATTTTTCGGCCTTTAGAATAGACCATACTGAAAAATCAATCTCGGTTTAAGTCCGAGGAATATGGTAGCCATTTTTGTGAAGAAATTAAGCTGAAATTAAGCTTTTTCTTGTAGAAAACGTTAGATTTTACGGATTTTTTGGGAAATTTATAATAGTTTTTTTTTTACCGAATTATTTACTTGTCAAAGGTAACAAAGTATTGCTTAAGATCTTTTCACTATGGATAACGAGTGCTGGCCGTCCTGTGGCAGTTACCTCAATTGCATAGGCAGATCAATTCCTTGCCCTAAATTGTATTTTGATTTGCACTCTAATCATACATAATCGTTGCGTTTGATTACATATTACCGAACCGTAAAAATGTTTTCATCAAAAAAAGACCAAATTGATTTTTGCTCTTGCTTGCCGTACTATCTTATGTGCAGGTATTAAATCTAGCACCTTTTGTTTTTTATAGGGGTTTAATAGTACTCCTTCTTACTCTTCTTTAGGAGAAGCGCAGAAGATCAAAGCGCTTGGAATTATTTTCTACGGCCGGCGTATAATGGATGAGGATGTCTATTCCAGTCGCCAGTCGACACATTGAAATTTTTCGCTAATTGAATTGGATTCTGATCTTCATCATTGCAACTATTTCTGGCGCTGTTGCTGTTTTTGAGTGTCCACCTGGGTGAGGATGAGGATGTCTATTCCAGTCGTCACGTAGGAAGAAGAAGAAGTAATAGTAGTTGATGCTACGAGAAGACACATTGAAATTTTTCGCTAATTGAATTGTTTTCTGATCTTCTTCTTTGCAACCATTTCTGGCGCTGTTGCTATTACCAACATCATCGTAACTTGTAATGGTCCGATGTACAAACGTTTTCTTCACGCGTAAATCAAGTAGCCAATTAGAAATGATTGATTGTTATTTTTGTAACACAAAGTAATAATACCGTTTCGGTAATTTCTAGGCTTACGAACAGCGTAACAGACTAACGCTTGTTAAAAAATGAGCGCGCTGTCTTTAGTTTTTTAGGTACTGCAGTAAACAATGTTTCGAGCGCCTGCCCTTGTAATTTAATGATTTTAGCCTTCAGCCGTTTGATTTTGATGGCGGTACAATTCCTGCTTACATTTCTTCCTAATAGTACAAGTGTGGTCAGCCATGGCGTTAGAAAAACGAAACGACTATCATTTATATCATTGGGTGTTCGGATATCGATAAAGCAGGCTATCATTATTTGAAGTCGAGTCGAGTTATCAAGTATGGTAAATACCTCCCAAACTGACGTTCGGAATCAACGTTAAAATCTAGGTCTCGTTGATTAACTCTAAGAATTGAATGAAAATATGGTGAATTTTCATTTTTCTCAAAAAATTTTTATTTATTCATCAATTTCTATTTTATCTCCTTCAAAGTAGTCCCCCTCAGATATAGTGCACTTGTGTAGCGTTTTTTCTAATCCTCGAAGCAGTTCTGATATGCAGCGATTCGGTTTTTATCTCCTCAATCGTCACAAAACGTCGTCCTTTCAAGGGTCTCTGCAATCTTGGAAATAGGAAAAAGTCGCACGGGGCCAAATCTGGTGAATACGGTGGCTGAGGCATGATAACGGTGTTGTTTTTGGCCAAATAATCGGTCACAAGTAAAGATGAGTGAGCCAGTGCATTATCATGATGCAAAAGTCATGATTTTTTTTCCACAATTCCGGGCGTTTTTTCGTATTGCTTCACGCAAACGGCGCGTAACTTCAAGGTAATATTCTTTATTTACCGTACTACCTTGTGATGAGGACTCCTGATGCACTACGCCATGGTAATTGAAGAAAAAAGTAAGTACAACTTTAACATTTGATTGAACTTTTTATGATTTTTGTGATCTTGGGTTTCCTGGACTCTTCCATTGGGACGATTGGGCTTTTTCCGATGTTATGACCATATATTCATGATCTGTCACCAGTTATGACCCTTTTAAGCAAATCTGGATCCTTGTTGACGTCATTCAACAATTCCTGAGCGATGCTCATGCGACGTTGCTTTTGGTCAAAATTCAGCAATTTTGGAACGAACTTTGCTGCCACACGCTTCATGCCCAAAATTTCCGAAAAGATTGCATGGCGTGAGTCAACCGATATGCCGACACTCTCAGCAACTTCTCTAATTGCGATTCGACGATTATCCATACAAATTTTCTTCACTTTCTCAACATTGTCATCGTTCTCGACCTTTGTGAAAAGTTTGTACCACTTGTAAACATTTTTTTTTTGACTCAGACTACTCTCACCGTATGCCACTGCCAACATTTCAAATGTTTTTGAGCACTTAATTCCATTTTTTACCCAAAATTTGATGCAACTTCTTTGAGCCATTTGTTTCGATGGCAGAAAATCGCCGAACACGCAAACCACTTGTCTTGTTTATGCTTCTCACAAACAAACTAAACACGATATATGGATAAAACCGTCAACATATCTTCGAGATGAGTGTATCAGCATAAAAAAAAATAATAATCGAAAGTCGGGAAATTTTAAAATTCATCTTATTTTTTGAACACACCTCGTACTTTGTTCTTTTATTTCTAGCGTGTTTTGTTATTATAATGCCACGCCCAATTAGTGAGTTTTTAAAGGTGCAAGTGATAAGATCATTATTATTTTTATGAAGAAGTGGTAAAATTCAGTAATGAAAAAGACATGCCGCGAGGAAAAAGTTTGACAGAACGCGAAATAGGTAAAATGATCGCTTACAAGAACGAAAAATGCAGTGGGAAGGAAATTGGGTGGCCATAAATTGGGGCCATAATCTCATTCAAAATTTTTTACGAGATCTTGGCGCTTATAAATCTAGTAAGCGTTGGCCAGTTCATATCATTGATTTTTTTTTAAGGAAAACCGGGATTTTGTCTCCCTGTTGACATAGATTGACAAGTCAATTTGTTGGACGTTTGTTGTAGACGTTCGTATCGGTTCCTTCCTGTTTCACGCCTAAAAGTATAAATTTCTGAAAAATCCTTCCCTTTTCTTTGTTATTGTGATTGTGAGTTGTATGGTTCGGGCTTCAGCTTTTTTTTGTAGGTGACGAAACCATTTTTGCACCCTAACTTTTCTGATTTAGCCCCTAAAAGTTTCGCAAATCTTATCTTATCGCCAGTATACTCTGGCAGGTGATATCTTCACTCCTAAAATCAATCATTTATTCTAGGTATTGGTACAATTTTTGTCCACTTCTTTTAATTTCGTATTCTTTAAAAGTAGAAGGATTTTAGGCCTTTTCTGTTCCTGTCCTTTTCATTTTTCCCAATTTCTTCACTTTTAAAATCAGTCATTTATTCTAGGTATTGGCACAATTTTTGTCCGTTTCTTTTCATTTATTATCTCTTAAAAGTAGAATGATTTAGATAGGATATAGATTTCCAAATTGTTTTTTAGAGTTGTACAATTTTTGTCTCCTTTCTTTCCTGTAAATGTACGAATGTATATATAGGGAGATTTTTTAATCGTAGTTTTTTTAAAAATCGAAAAAACCACTCAAACTTGCATCATATATTAAAATTTTTTATTGAAATCGATAAATTGGTCTTTTCCATTTAATTGTTAAAGATAATTTTATGTAAATGTTGCCCGCGGCTCCGTCTCAAAATGCCCATTCGGAAGGTCCAATTTTTCGTCACTTTTTCGAGCATTTCTGCTCGTATTCCACGAATAACGCGTGTTATCCTGTAAGTCTTCAATAGTGTTCGGCTTGTCCACATAGACTAGCGACTTGACATAACCGCACAAGAAAGAATCAAGAGGCGTTAAATCGCAAGATCTTGGGGGCCAACTCACAGGGTCAAATCGGGAGATAAACTGCTCACCAAATTCATCCCTCAACATATCCATTGTTTCACAAGCAGTGTGTCATGTTGCACCGTTCTGATGAAACCACATGTCAACCAAGTTCAACACAGCCAATTGGGGCAAAAAAATCGTGTATCATGGCTCGATATCGTTTGCCGTTGACGGTCTTCTTTGAGGAAAAATGGACCGATGATGCCACCAGGCCATAAACCACACCAGACTGTTGTTTTTTCGAGATGTATCGGCAATTCAAGTATGACATGTGGCTGTTCATCACTCCAGATGCGACAGTTTTGCTTGTGCACATATCCGTTCAGCAAGAAATAAGTCTCATCGCTGAACACAATTTTTCGACAACACATTCGAACAACGCATTTTCGTTGAGCTTTTGTAAGGCCCATTCACCAAAAATTAGACGTTGTGGTAGGTCACTCGTCATTCCATGATGAAATGGCAGAGTATACTGTACACTATTCACTTTGACAGATGACATTTGGAAGCCATTACCAACCAGTGCTGAAAACCTGAAAAACATAAATTTTAAAAATTCATCCTACATGTCCTTCATCATTTAATCATCAGATAAATTTACAGCCGTTCAATTTGATGATTTTTAAATTTAACAATTTCGGAAACTGGAATTCACTGCAAATTTTGCAGCAATGTGGTGAAAAATTGCGTAATCACCAATGAATTTAACATAGACCTGTCATGGGGAGAAAGCGGTTTTTTATTTTGGACTTTTTTACATTTTCATCAGGGTTATTATAATAGGAATGAAAAAGCAGCCATTTTGGTACAATTTTTCATTTCATCAAAGAAATTTTGTTTTTCAATTAGAGTTTTCTGACCGCAATTAAACCGTAGAACGTTTCTAACAAATGTGATTATGTGGTAGCCAAATCCAAACAAATTAATAGTATTCAAATCTAATTCAAAATTTTCAAAGTGACAAATATGCACATATTGCGCTATTAGAAGTTTTGAAATGACTTTAATTTTTTTACTGGGTTATTTTAGGCGACATTATTGTTTTTGTCATGTTTCTTCCTTGTTTTATCCCTAAAAGTACACTTTGCATAAATCATATAAGCTGTTAGAGGAATGTATACTAAATTTCATTTTGTGGTGCGATGGTTAGTAGACACAACTAACATTCGCATGGTCGCGGGTTCAATCCCGCATACGACCACCTATCTTTGTTTGAGCTGCGTTCACTGTGGTGTCCCTGGCAAACACTTTGAGTAGTCGGGCAATCTATAAGTCTGGTAAATCCTTCTCAAACTGTGAATTTCAGACCTGTCGTTAAACTATAGGTCTCATTGAGTTAGTCTAAAAACAGAATTCGTATAAGTTCACTGACTGTGCTCTCTCATATCTCATTCATGGGACGCAATTTGTTTGTTTGTCTTAGACTATGGTAGCTCTGTTGTCCTCATCTTTGCACTTTTTACCCTTGAAATGCACTAACGTTTGCAAATCCCTTTTAAATTCTTGTCTACACTGATTGAATATTATTCACACTTAATTTTATAATTGTGGCTTTAATCTGGATAATATAATTCTATATGCCCCTTCTCTAACGCGTTTTACATTCTAAACAAACATCATTATAATAGCAGCGGCTGTTGCCAACCAATTAGTCAATTACCCCGCGCAATGTGGTTTATGTAGATGGTTTGTTGACAATGTCTGTTTTTGTTTGCCAGTATAATTTCTTTTGAGGGATTTCGTCAATTAATTTCACTGGCAAGATTCTTACCACGTTGTTGTGCCAAATTGTGTCGCAGTTTATTTTAATTACCCGACACTTTTCCGCTTTTACTTCGCTTAAATTTATACGACCCATAAAGCGTATTAATTATATTCTTTAAACAAAACAATGAACACAATTTATGGCTGAAATAAATTATATTTCTTTTCAAGGCTTTGAATTCGGTCAGACAATTTAGTCGACATTCAATTTTTATAGTTTAATTAAATTTTCAAATTTCGTATTGTATCGAAAACTAGTTGAGGGCATAGAAAATTTCTTTGATATATTTTGGCAGAAGTACAGATGAGATCTTGATAGGACTTAAGCGGTTGTTTGTGTGTAATTAGCGGTCGTGATACACCTTTATGGGTAAATTAATTTAGTATTGGAATTGAAACGTAGTCATATTAATGGTGTTGAAAATTAGTAAAATCTTCTTTTAAATTAAACCCTTTGCGAATTCTACTATTTTCAAGTTAAGCAAAAACAATTGTATTAAGTTCATTTCAAGCATTTTCGAATGCAGGACAACAATTTTAAATGAAATTCAAGCTTCGAAAGAGAATAGCAGGATTGCTTTTTACGCCTCGCGGCCTCAAGCCAAAAGTAAGAATACAAATTTGTTTACATTTATGAAATATTCCGGCTCAGTAAGAGATTTGAAAACAAATGATATCCTTCATAATGTGTGTAGAAAATTCGCAACTGAAAAACCCAGAAAAAAATGTAAAATGAAATAAAATAAAATACATCCTGAAGGATTACCTTTTCGCTGCTTTCAAAAATTGTTAACACTAAAACAATTCATTGGGTACGACCATTTAAAAACTTTTTACAGAGGCCACAAATAATAATAATATTACACTTTACAAATGCTTTCTAGTGGATTGGGACCAATTTACCAACATCCTTGCTTTCATTAATTGGTTGCCAATTTGGATCCAGTGCTGAATCCTAAAATGTAGTTGTTTTGCCCTTCTTTGAAAGCTTTTTGTTTTTGTTTTCTATATCCAAACATGGGATATAAACGAAATGAATGAAATAACAAAATTTTTGGAGTGCTTAAATGATATGAAGAAAATGGTATCCGCCACATGTTTTGTTGCCAGAACATGATAATGACAAAAAGCTATAACTTTTACAAAAAAAAAAAAAAAGATAAAATAATCTAAAAAAGTCATAAAAACAAACTTTCTTTTCAAGAAAATTAATGTAGTTTAAACTGAGATATATTGATTTCTATTGTGTTTATAAGTTGAAATTTATCGAATGAGATTTTCATTCATACTGACAGCTCCAGTGCGAAAATATATGTATTTAAAATTCAATTCGATTTAAAAATTCGTAAGAATTACAGAAAAGTGTAACCTTCATCCAATCATAATATTGCTTTCTGTTTATTTAATCATGTGTTGATTTAATTATAGTTGTAGTAAAATAGAGTGGGTAATTGTAACAGGGTGGGCCATAAAGGTGTTGGCGGTTTAAATATTCAATAAAGAAAAAACTACGAAACATAACAAAAATATATTTGTATTTTTAAAAAGTAGAAGCATGGGAATTTTTAAGACTTAAAAATAATGTTGTCCAAATGGCTTCCCTCGGCTGCTTGACATTCTTGGAACCGAAGTCGCAGATTTTGGAAAACTCGTTGAAAAGTTGTTCTCGTTATTTTGTTATTTTCCTGAAGAGGAACATCAACTGCTCTAAATTGGTCGGATTATTCTCATCGACTACTGATTTGAGGTAGCCCCATAGAAAATAATCGCTTGGAGAGAGATCGGGGCTACGTGGGGGCCATTCAATACCCCCCTTTTCGAAATGAGTTTTCCAGGAAAAACATTTTTCAGCAGCTATATGGATACCCTAGCCGTGTGACATGTGGCCCCATCCTGTTGAAACCACATCCTCGAGGTATTGCCTTGAAGTTCTTGCAAAGCTGGCACCAAAAAAGAAAGAAAAAAATTGTTTGCTCTAACCGTCATCGCATGCCCTCCTTCGTCCTCAAAAAAGTATGGTCCAATAATACCAGTTGACGTTATCCCAACCCACACGACAAGCTTAAGGCTGTGAAGTGGACGTTCATGCAAGCGTCGGGGATTAGTCTCGGACCAGAACCGACAATTTTGCTTGTTCACATGGCCATTACGGTGAAAATTGGCCTCATCACTAAAAATCACATTGTTGAAATTGTTGAACCGCTCTAGCATCAAATTGACAAAGTTAAGTCGGTTATTGGCATCATCGGGTTTTAATTCTTGGACTATCTGAATCTTATAAGCCTACAAATGCAAATCACGTTTCAAAATTCGTCGTAAAGTTGTTCTTTTGACATCCAAAGACTGACTTCTCTTACGTGTTGACTGTTGCGGATTTCACTGAACTGAACCACGAACACGCTCCACAATGTCGGCTGATCTTGCAGAAACTGGGCGACCACGAACCGTAATTGGTACTGTTGAGCCGGTTGTTTCGAACATTCTGATCCATTTTCGTATCATATTGGCGCTTGGAACTTCACTTAAATCGTGTAAACCGTGTTCTTGCCGATACAAACGTCGTGCAGTAATCACTGATTTATTGTTTTCGTAATACGCTCGGACACAAAATGCACGCTGCACTCCCGTGTACGGCTCCATGGCGACTAAATTTCCAGGAAGCGGCGCAGCGAACAACATATCCCCCCGCCACCCCGCGCCACGCGTTACCGAGAAATTGAAGAATTAAATCGCAAACACTCATATGACCCACCCTATATAAATATTTTGAATGTTTTATTTGGAAACAGTGTAATTTTAGATGAAACTGAGTGAGTTTTCTCTTGAATTCAACGTTAGTTATATGGTTGCACGATAAATCTCTCAGATTCAATGGTTTAAATGTAAACTGTGACGTTTCTACCAGCACAGAAATGTAACAATGACAATTTGATTGACGTAATAGTGATGTTCAAGAGAATTGATCTCCGATTCAATAACACTGTTATGTTTTACAACATAGAGAATGTGCTGGCTAATTACTAATGTTAAATAACATTTGCAAAGCTAGAATTGATCCGAGTTAAGTGTTAAGAGTGTTACAATGATAGACGTAAGAGAATGTGCTGGTTGCGCACTAATGTTAAATAACATTTATAAAGCAAGGATTAAATGTTAAGAGTGTTGTAACAGTGATAGCTGAAGATTCAGAAATAACTAAAATCTCTTCCAAAGCAAATGTTAAGTTGTCACATAAATCTAATCAACATAAGTATGTTGAAGGAAAGTGATTGAGACACTTGTTAGATGCAGAGTATGTTCTCAGAGCATTTGTATTGCTTATGTTATTTACATAACAGAATAAATTTTAGTATATCACATATCACTGGTCACTGCAATTTGAGAATATCGTAATTTTTGCTGTTAAACTCTTTGTGGATCTCGTTGTTAAAATCAAGGGATATTTTTACTTGTTAATAGCAAATCACTCTTTAGCGTTTTTTTTCTCAATTCTTTTTTTCTTGTAATATAAATTCTGTGTTTTTTGTTCTTGTAATATGTCTAGCGAGTACTTCGAGTGTATGGAATTAACATACCTTCTCAATCTCGTAAATTTATTAACTTCAATCCAAAATGAAAGCAGCAATGTTAATTAATATTCCTGTTGTACTCACAGTTCCGGGGGGTTGATTAGAAGTTTTTCAAACGAAATTCTGAAATTAAAAACTTCTGTCTTAAAACCACTTGCCTATCCGGCTCGAAGGACTAAAAAATATTAATACGGGAGGTTATGACAAGTGGTTTCAAAAAATTAGAAGTTAGAAAATAAAAACACAGGGGGTTAGAATTTTGATAGAAACTTCTTTTTGTTGAACATATATATATGGTCATATACCTATATATTTCCTTTCTTTTTGAGGTGAGAGTGTAGGTTTCGCACTGTTCTTAACAGAGTAAGATCAAAATAAGTACTGAATCGTGTTAGCCACTTCACGAGAGTTCAAGTGTACATCTCACGAAGTATCTCACTACTTGAGTGCTGGAATAAAGCCAAGAATGATATAAAGAGATTACGCATTGCGCAGGTCCGTTATTCTTGAGAAATGTAAACAAAGAAGGGAATGACGTCACTCGGCTAGACAGAACGTTAAACAACAGTGAATTTAAGTGAAAAAGTGATAATAATTTGAATTAATTGAATTAATTAGGTCCCGTATGTATTTTAAAATATTTAAAATATTAAAAACACGGCCTACCAAAAACGACGAAAAATAAACAAAATTATAAAATGAATAAAAAGCTTTTTCGTGTCTTTTACACAAAACATATTGTTTAAATAATTTAGATTTATTTCAGAAAAATGTATATCAGCATAAATTGTCTTTATAATCTTACATTCATATACCTACATATTCTAAACCAAAAGCACACAAAGCCGAGTGACGTCATCTGCGCAGAACTAAATATTTTTGTTTCTCATTTGTGTTACCTTATATTCTTATACCATGGAATAAAGCTATATTCTTAACAGTTAACGAAATAGAAATGGGAACGCGTATTTAAAAGTGCGTAGGTGGGACGACATAGAATCGTTAGTTTCTCATAAACACTTTCATTTTTGCCATTAGATCAAATTACCTTATGATAGAATTATAAACATTATTAATTACTATTAGAGAATCCAAAGCGATAAGTTTTTACTTCCAGATACCGTGTGATTGATTAAACGGTTATATTAATTAATTTCAGTTAAAATACTAAAAATCCGATAAATATTTTAATGTTTGTGAAATAATTTTTTTAATTCATAAAAAGAAGAGAATTATATTTAGACTCCGTTCATATAATAAAATGTGTACTTACACCGAATATTTTTATTCCCATCAGAACAAACAGTAATATTTTGTTGCATGAAAATCTATGCATCGTTGATTTAAATATTCTGAACCAAACTTGTCTAAAATTATTACACAAATCTACAAAATTGGACAGTAAAATAGCTTTTAAATATTTGTGAAATAACTAATAATAATATTTAATTTAACAGAAAGATATATATTCAGAGTCGTTTATATCGAATATTTTCTACCCATCAGAGCAAACAGTAATATTGTGTTGCATGAGAATTGTATCATTGATTTAAATATTTTGAACCGAACTTGTTCAAAACTATTACAAAAATCTATAAATTTGAATGTAAAACAGCTTTTAGATCTATATCAAACAGGACAGTCTCACGTTTGACCCGATGTGTTAAAAGATTTTTCGTGTTTTTTACTCATTAGTATGAACTCTAAGTAGTTTTACTCACAAGAATAAAGAAAATGTTAACATATTTCAAAAACTATTGCCCTTTTTTACGATTCTATCATAAATAGCCTGCATTAGCTCTTAAACACAATTTGTCTCGAGGAAAACATGCCTGATGCGTCCTGTGTTTAAAGAAGGCAACTCAAGTGTTTGTAAAAACTATTGCGGTTCAGTGTTTTACTCATTGCTTATAAGGTCTTGTCGAGTGGGATATGTGAAAGACTAAAGCCGATTCTAACTGACCTGATTGGACCTTATCAGTGTAACTTTAGACCTGGTAAATGATCTGATATTCACACTATGACAAATTCTGGAGAAGACCTAAGAAAAACAGATCCACACGTACCATTTTTTCGTCGATTATAAAGCTGCCTTCGATAGCCCAATATGAAAAAAACTATATAAAGCCATGTTCAAGTCTGGAATTCCTGCGAAGCTTGTACGTCTTTGTAGGATGACGCTCTTCAACATACTGTTGGAGATGATTATAAGGAAAACTGCAGTTAATACTACCGAAACTTGGTGTGACGAATTGGAGGAGAAGCGCAGAAGATCGAAGCGCTTGGAATTATTTTCTACGGGCGGCGTATAATGGATAAGGATGTCTGTTCCAGTTGCAATCTAAGAAAAAGAAGATCATAAACTTCTAAGTTGGATACACTTCCTAGGAGGCGCATGCACATCGTTAAAAGGACACTTTTATGGTACAGCAAATAAAAAACTTCAAATAAGAATTGTCTGTTGTCCTTGGTGGACATATTTCATCAAATGTTATATATCATTCGCTAATGTGTGAATTCAAAATTATCTTCAGGCGTGAAATCTATTAAAATGCTAACCTAATCTGAATTTAAAATCCAAATTTAAAATCCAAATTTAAAATCAAAATGTTCAAAGTTGATTTTCTTATTAATATTGATATTTTATTACTGAATGTTTAAATTTTCATTTATTTATTTTTACATAACATAGAAGACCCAAGTGCAAAAATTTTAAACAAAAATCGACTGTTGTGTTACGTTTTCTATGAGAATTAGGGTTTATTAACACCCTCGAAGTACTAGAGTTAGTCCCTTTAGATATTTCAATGTATTTTTCTTAGCTTAATAACAAAATTCGATTACAGTTCGTTTGAAGACATTGGAATATTAATTCTTTATCACAAAAGTTTCAACATTTCTAGTTTCCTTTTGAATATTTTGTGCTTTTCTACTGCGTAGACATTTTTCCAAGTCATTCCAGAGAAATATAAAAAAAGTGTTTTTTGGCCTGCCTCAGCGGGTAGTCGTTCGATAACTGGGGTATTGAATCTGAGATTATTTTTCTTCATTTGTAGAGTTATTTTTTCAACGCTGCAAGATAATGTTGTTTTCTAAGTTGAATGCAACTGTAGCAATTTTTAGTGTAACCATTGCTGAAATAAGTTTCTATAATATTCTTAGCGAATAAAGCCAAAAAATTTGAAAAAAACGAAAAAACAGGAAACAGGCTTAATGTTGAATGAAATTTTCGCTCTTTAAACAGGTTGGAAAAAAGCTAAATGTAACGTGGAAAACAGCTACATTAGCAACACTGATCACATGGTGCCCAAAAAATTGTCAATCTCGTCAATAGAAAAAAATCACTAAAATACAAATATATCTATAATCCGAAAATGGATTCTAATAGTATGTCGAAAACTGGAGTTCTGAATTTGAGATTTTTAAATTCACTTCTAGAGCCATTTTTCCAAGGCCGCAAGATTTTTTCGTAATCATCATAGGATTATTTTAGGTTTTTTTTTTTTTTTATTAAAAAAATTTTTTATAAAAAAAAAAAAAAAAAAAAACCGAAAACATCTACAAAAATTATGACAAAACGAAAAGGCATAAACCTAAATCCAATTTATGCATAGCAAACAGGTTGAAAAAAGCTAAATTTAGCAGAAAAAAAAAATTAAAATTGGAAAAATGTGAAATCCATTTCAAGGAGTCTAAAATATTTTCAAAAACTTACCAAATGAAACATAGGGTGATTTTTTAAGATTTAAGTTTTTAGGTTGGCAGCACTGGTTGGTAAAGGCGTCCAAACGTCATCTGTCAAAGTGAAAAGTGTACATATGAATTAGCGATGCATCCCGGAAAAACGGTCTGGTGTGGTTTATAAGGTGGTGGCATCACCTGTCCATTTTTCTTCAAAGACGACCGTGGAAGAAACGTTAGCGTTAACGGCGAACGATATCGAGCCATGATACGCGATTATTTTTTGCCCCAATTGACTGAGTTGAACTTGGTTGACTTGTGGTTTCATCAGGACGGTGCAACATGCCACACTTCTTGTGAAACAATGGATATGTTGAGGGATGAATTTGGTGAGCAGCTTATCTCTCGATTTGGCTCCCAAGATCTTGCGATTTAACGCCTCTTGATTATTTCTTGTGTGGTTATGTCAAGTTGTTAGTCTATTTGGACAAGCCGAACACTGTTGAAGCCTTACAGGATAACATGCGTTATTCGTGGAATACAGGCCGAAATGCTCGAAAAAGTAACGAAAAATTTCACCTTCCGAATGGACATTTTACAACATTTACAACAACAACAACAACATTTACTTGAAATTATCTTTCAAAATTAAATGACAAAGACCAGTTTATCGATTTCAATACAAAATTCTAATATATGTATGATGCAAATCTGAAAAATTCACCCTTTATCATCACACTATCTAAGTATCGTTAGCCCGTATAAGGGTCATGTTACAAGGATGTACTGACTGGTAAAAAACTGTCAGTGAGAAATCCAGGCAGCGGTTAAAATCAAATTCTAAACAAGGTTCCAAATAAAAGAAGATCAATATACATTGAGCTCTTTTACCGAATACATTAGTTTTTGGGCCAGAAAAGTTACTTACATCCTACCTGTTGAGGCCATTCCCCTGCCAACCTTACGTGTCGAATGCTCTTTTAATGTTTGCAAAAATCACACAACCATAGTCTTTAATAGATTTTTTTTTGAAACCATTTAAATTCGAATTACCAAGGGTATGTGCTTTCAAACCTAAAGCCTCTACAGTCTCAAATACTGTTATTAGTATTGGAGGAAGACTGATAGCCATATAAAATTTAGGATTGCTAGGTTATTTCGAAGACAGTACTGTATTGAGTATCACTTGTTAGTATTATTGGTTTTATTGTCATTCACGAATTTAATTTATTGCATTTCATTTCAATGCTGAGTATCTGGAGTTAAACAAATATCTTTTTTTTTACTTAATAGTAAGATTTAAGAGATTTAAAGTTTTTTCGAGCGTACACACACAACATGTTTACAACTTTATCCTAAGGTAATAGCATCTAGTGACAAAAAAAAAAAAAAAAAAACAGGAAATGATGATAACTGGATTCAGATTACACTTTTTTGTAATTCTTATGAATTCACAAGAACTCACGTATCTCGTATCTCGTATCGTATCTCGTACCAACAACATCAATATTATTGAAAAAATAGCTTTTCTTCTGCATTTTTTACCTTGTTTTAGCTTTTATTCACGGAAATTTATTTATTTTTTTTCATTATTAAGTTCTGGCATCACTGACTAGGATGGCCTTTTTTGAATACATGCCATAGTGCACTTAACATAAACTCCTATCATCGGACATGCATTCATCCAGCCACATCATTCGTAGGAAGGAGCTGATGCATGGTGACTATCAGCACATCGTCAAGGGCCATAGTTCTGCTGGCAAGCCATTTGTAGCATTATGTGCTTAATTGTGGCCAAAATCTTAATACGGTTCAGGATCGTTTAGAATATAATTTATATATTATTATATAATATAATTTATTATATTATATATTGACATAGCTGACCGGACGGACTGCTTATTCGGTGTTCGTCAAAAAACTGTTGCTGCCGCGTTTGTCCTTTCTCGAACATCATCGCTACCTGATAATTTCACAAAACAGTTAAGAAGTTTTGCCTACCGGTACGAAAATGTTCTTAACGAAGATCATATATCAAATATAACTCAATTATCGCAGGTTCTTATCTATGCATTTGCATAAAAGTTATTATTGGCAGAAATGCCAACACATGAATAGCTGGACAGTGTACTTTCTGTGTATTATGTTTGTTATTGAATTTATTATTAATATTTAAACTATCTTCAATCGGATTAAGAAGTAACAACATATTGCATTGAAGATCGAGAATAAATTCAAAAATGAACGCGACCGAAATACAATTCCTTTCAGCCAAACCTCACCTAATCTATTCAATGCGTTTTTTATATTTGCTACCCTATTTGTCCCAAAATTAAAGCTGCTGTCCACTATCAGTCCATTTTTTCCCCTACACCATTCATAAATGTAAACGTCTCTATATAAATGTGCTACAAATAAATAAATATTTTCACTTCTATCGGCCGTATGAATGATATTTATTTACGTTCTATATGATATATTTGAAACAACCGAAATTTTAAATACGTCATTGAATAAATTCACAAGCTTTATACATTTCAATTTTATTCTATTATTTATGAGAGCAGCCTTTTTCTGGTGGCATTTCAAGCGATTACACTGCGGCCTATGAAGTGGAGTATGATTGATATTTATTACGACTCACTGAGCGTATGAATGATGTTCATTGAATTATTTAATATTCATACGCCATGATGGCCATTAGCATTATTTTAATTAAAAACTTTGTATACTCGTATACAGTACAATGTTTGTTGTATAGACACTTCCTTTTTTTGAGATTTTAACAACAACCAAGCCCAAAAAACAGGAAATATAAACACTCCCTGCAACGCCCCTCTGGAAACCATGGCAGAAACATTTAACAAATATCAATAAATTGGCAAAATTGAGCCGTCAGCGATGGAGGCAAAGAGAGAGAGATAGAGAGAGTAAATGATTTGTTTCCTTTTTTGGGTTTCTGTTTGAGTTATCAATAATAAAACGAAATAAAAAAACACAGAAATTTACTTAAAGTGTATACCAGTACACAGTGATTGGCATATATATAACTGTGTGTAAGTCTGTATTTATGTATACGAGTATATATTATAATATAATGTGTATTGTATACAACGAATGTATGCTGCCAAATTTTATAAAATGTTGAAATCTACATCATTTACATATCAAAAACCATCAGAAATATTTCCCCTCACTTGCGGGTATGTGTCTGTCTATGTCGTGGTTTTCGTTTCCAAAAATAAAGTTACATAAAACACACATAAAGCTATAATTTCGATAAAACTTTTATTTCATTATAGTGCTTGGACCTTGTCGTTGTGTATGAAATATCGCCTCTAAATTGGTTGCAGCAGTTGATCCTTTTGAGGTAGCATTCGACTATTTTTTCGCATATTTCGGGCGGTATCTCGGCGATAACTTGACAATTTTTGGTTTTCAAATGCTCCAACGTTTGGGAATTGTCCGCGTAAACAGACAGTTTTTGCCGTAGCCTCACAAAAAAAAAGTCCAAAGGCATCAAATCGCATGATATTGGTTGCCAATTGACGTCGTAAAAATGTGTAATTACGCCTTCTGGAAACTTCTTATGCAATAAAGTCAAAATCGGTCATGTTATGTGGTTCGTGACATCGTCTTGTTGAAACTACACATCGCCTAGTTTATAATATTTAATTGTAGACTAAAAAAGTCGTTTATCATATATAGTTGTAATTGACGGTAACAATTCTTCCAGCGTCATTTGGAGAAAAATACGGCCCAATGACACCTCCAGACCATAATGCGTACCAAACAGTCACATTTTCTGGATCCAATGGCTTTTCCACAATCACTTCTGGTTTTTCCGAGCTCCATATGAGATAATTTTGCTTGTTGACGTAACCACCGAGTGAGAAATTAACTTCACCTTTGAAGAATATTTTGTTCGGAAATCAATAGTGAAAGCTTTTTCATGTAGCACCACAGCTGTAACTCTTCAAATTTCTTTATAATCTTGCAAATTCCGTGCACAGTAGGTCGATTATAATCGACCATAATCATTAATGCATGAAAAATGCCCACGTTTAAATCACTACTTTTGTGGTAAGTTTTAATTATTTTGGCGTTTTTTTCGGCAGTTAAACGATCCATATTCGCAAATGGCAAACCTTTCACTTAACTTTCACTTTACTTTGTTTTGCCGCCATTTTGGTGAACTTTAGTCTTGACAGTACATATTTGGCAGTCGTGAAGTAGAGACGTGGCAAATTCATTATGAAAAAACATCCGATAAACCAACGTGTTTTAATCGTTAAAACATTTTATCAAAATCAATCATCGATTACTGTGACGATGAGAAAGTTACGTGAAATTTTTGGGAGGAGCAACGTGCCAACAAGACGCACTATTTATCGTGTAGTGAATGATTTCTAAGAAAGGGGGTCTGTAGTTGATAGGGCCAAGCATAGATCACAACGTAGTGCTAGATCGGCTGAAAACATTATTGCTGCTCAAGAAAGTGTTCAAAACAATCCATCAACCTCAATTTAACTCCGTGTTCAAGAGCTTGGTTTTCAAAGAACAACTTTGGCCACAATTTTGCAAAAGGATTTGCATTTGTTTCCATTTAAGACTCAGTTGATACAAGAGCTTCTTCCACAAGACCATTTACGCTGCCGTACATATGCCAATAGGATGTTACAGCTCGCCCATGACAGCTCCGATTTTCATGAAAAAATCATAATGAGTGACGAGGCAAATTTTCATTTGAATGGATATGTGAATAAACAGAATAGTCGGTTCTGGGCAATGGAAAAACCTCAAATTATTCATCAGTCACCTTTGCATCCATTAAAAGTGACAGTCTGGTGTGCAATTTGGTCAGGAGGAATCATTGGACCTTATTTCTTTCATACTAGAAAGGGCGTAACTCTAACTGTCAATGGGGATCGCTCCCAATCGTGACATGATTGAAAACTTTTTAACGCCGCAACTGCATCCTTTGGGCTTGATTAACATGTGGTATAAACAAAACGTTGCCACATGGCATAGAACCAGGATTACAATGGAATTACTGCGAGACCTCTTTCCACAACAAGTTATTTCAAGAAATGGTGATGTTAGTTGGCCTCTACGTTCGCCTGATTTAACTGCTCCCGACTTCTTTTTGTGGGGATATGTAAAAAGCAAGTAAAAAGCACGCTTGAGCAACTCAAACAAAATATTCGTGATGAAATGATTGAAATACCGCATGAAATGTTTGAGAATGTAATGAAAAATGTGCTCAAAAGGGCTCGCATTTGTGAGGCTAACAGAGGCGGACATTTATCTGATATTATATTCCATACAATCTTACATGTATTAATGTAAGATCCATTCTATTTAATTAAATCAAAAATTATAAACAAACAATGTAGTATACCTTCCCGACCAACACCCAGTAGATAACACTTCAAATGGTAGGTATTTAATAGCTGACAGCCTTGCCAGATCGGCGGTTTTGGAATCATTAAATGGATAACACACCATGATACATTATCAGTTCCAATGAATTTCGATACTGCTTCGCATTACGTACACTAAAGAATATGTAATGGGAAATCCTTAATACAAACTATGATAAAGTTTGTGTTTTGTCTTCTCTTTCCATCGATGATGAGGGCAGTGTCACACTTAATTGACAGACGTAATGTTCGCAAATAAAAGCCAGCATCGACCATGTCGACGTTTGTCATTTAGTTAAAAAGAAAATTACAAATATAGCTTTTCAATTATAGGACAAGTGTGAACCCATATACATATATATGTGTACATGTATAAATAAATCTTTATACCTATATATATAATTCTATTGTACGGGCGTTGTCAGTGAACTCCTCCTAAACGGCTGGACCGCTTTGCATAAATTTGTGTATACATATGCGTCTGGGTGGTGCCCGGGATGGTTTAGATTTACAATTCGGTCCAATTGGACAAAGGGGCGTGGTACCTCCCATACAAACAAAAAATTAAAAATCAATTATTTCTGCTCCTGCTTACGGTATTTGAACAAAATTTGGTGCGTAGGTTTGGTGTACATATCTTAAGTGCTACTGCAAATATGGGCGGGATTGGACAATGGGGCGTGGTACCTCCCATACAAACCATAAATTAAATATCCAATATTTCTGCTCCTGTTTACGGTATTTGAACAAAATTTGGTACATCGGTTTGGTGTACATATCTTAAGTGCTGCTGCAAATATGGGCGGGAATGGACAATGGAGAGTGGTACCTCCTATACAAACCACAAATTAAAAAGCAATTATTTCTGCTCCTGCTAAAATTTGAAGGCAAAGCAACGTTTGCCGCGTCGGCTAGTATATATATATATATATATATATATATATATATATATAAACACAAATATATATAAATATGCCCTAATACATGTGTTACATGTATTAAATACACAAAAGCGGCATGATAACTGCCCGTTCTTAAACACACTAAATAGAGCCTGTGAATAAAATGAAATCAGAGCGGAATAATTTCAAAAAATTGCGCAAAAGTTGCCTTTTTTTGTTTTGATAGTTTGTTGCGCAAATTAAAGATAATCAAAATATACTGTGATTGACACGGTGTATCAGAAATAAATCTATTATTTTTTTTTTTTTTTGTAAAAGACTGCTTCAGTAATGTGAAATACAGGCGTAGTTAGGTTTCGATAGAGGGCATTAGAAGGACATAGGAAAGAAATCCATTATTTTATCAATAGATTAGAAGGATATAGGAAAGAAATCCATTATTTTACCAATAGATTGTCTGAGCAATATGTATCTTGCATCGCACAGGAGCAAATAGTTTACGCTAGAGTGCATTAGAAATATAAGGTCTAATACTTACACTATAAAAATTACTCAGATAGTTTTGTAATTGCCAGGTGTCAAAAATTGACACCGGTAAACAGATAGTATGTCATATTTTACAATTTGTCTTCGAGCTTCTAAAATTACATTCTTGCCACGCAAGTTATATAACATAAATGCGTCTCTTCCGCTAAAAATATGAAAATATGACGCAAAGGGGATGTTGATCCCACACATTATTTATGGGTTAGAAGTTTATTGTGAAATAAGTAGACGTAGGCTAGAGCGATTAAAAATAAGCTTTAACCGTAAAATTAGTTTTGCGTATAAATTGAAACATTATGATCATGTTTCACCATATACCATTGGGTTTTTGGGATGTACGTTTGAAAGCTTTATCGACCTTAGAAGTATTTTGTTTTTCTACAAAAGTATTTTTCCCAAATACATAGATTCAAAATTTGCATTTGGAAAATCTTCAAGAACCGATATTTTACAACTTTCGCTGGCACGAACGCTAATATGCAGTGGTCTTTTCGGTTTCGTACTATACAATTACGGAATTCAACAATTCCACATGAATACAGGAGATTCTGGCTGTTATGCTTTAGATTTAAGAAGCTCCTAATGTATTGATTGTAGAATTATTATATTTCACTATAAATTATTGATGATACACGTTTTATATTAATATAATAATATTAATACTGTCATTACTATTATTATAATAATCATTATTAAAAACTTTTTAAGAACTGAATTGTAAAAATTCAAGCGTTCGTCGCAAAATGTTGGCCTGTGTAATGTGGCTTTGAATTGCGATATGGAAATAAAATAAAAAATAAAATGGAAGCCAGGTAGCTGGAAATGTGAAAAATATTTATGGTCCTATTGCTATCTATACCTTATATACATATATATATATATATATATATGTATATATATATATAGAACGGTTGGACCGATTTGGCTCATTTTGGTCTTAAATTATTGGTAGAGTATTCCGGAAGGCTTAAAAGGTTTTTTTTTTATTTATTTCAAGGTTATATTTTATTTATTTATTGAAGTGATAAATGGCGTTGGAGATGAGAGTTGTGCAATTAATTTTTTTTACCACATTAACATTTTGAAGGCAAAACAACGTTTGCCGGGTCAGCTAGTAATAGATAATTATGTGCAATTTTGGTTTTGCCTATTCCATTCCTATAATTTTGATGTCAACTATGCACTACGAAGGCAAATTGTCGAAAATGTCCACAAAATTATGAAAACCGTCAAGTCTAATATTCTTACAAGCACTGTTTTGGTTTCCAACAGCTGAGAATTACACAAAACAATGCTTGGAACCACTTGAATAATACTGGATATTAAAAGATGAAATATAGGCGCCAGTTAACGCAAATAACTTTACGGAAAGAATTTTCATTTGTTAATTGCTACTAAACCGCAGCAAAATCCGGTAGATGATCGATGATGGAAGTTGGTTCTCTTACGACAACATCAAGCGGTCAAACCAGAATTGACAATCAGGAAGGTTCTGCTGTGTATTTGGTGGGATTGGCAGGGAATTGTCTACTATTAGCTGTTTTGTTATGGTCAAAATCGGAGCTGTTCCGCGCTATACGAGTACTGTCAACAATTGAACCATCTGAAGAAAACAACTACTCAAAAGCGGTGAGCTTTGGCCAATAAGAATAGAATTGTGTTTCCTCAACAAGACACCTGAATACACACACCGATATTGACCCCCAAAAGGTCCGGGAGTTTGTTTGGAATGTTTTTATGTCTCCATCCTATGGCCTGGACCTGCCACCAAGTGATTGCTACCAGTTCTTTTCTATGGTCAGCGGATTTGCTGGTGAAAAATGTGTCTCAAGAAAAACTTATGAATATCGAGTGCCCTAATTTTTTTTTGTTTCTCAAGAGAAACTTATGAAAATCGAGTGCCCTAATTTTTTTCTAATAAGAACTACAGTTTCTATGAGAGAAATATAATGAAATTGCATTTACTATGGAAACAAGTTATCGAACAAAATGGTGCATATTTGATCTAAATCCAATCATTCTAACTATGCTAAATACAGATTTCAAAATAATAGATTTCAGTGCGGCAGTTTGCTTTGAAAGTTCTTATGCCTCGATCTTATGGCCTTGACCTGGCACAAAGTGATTGTCATCAGTTCTTTTCTACGATGAATGTATTTGCTGGTGAAAAATTTGTCTCAAGGGAAATTTATGAATATCGAGTGCCCTAATTTTTTTCCAATAAGAATGACAGTTTCTATGAGAGAGGCATAATGAAATTGCACTCACTATGGAAACAAGTTATCGAACAAAATGGTGGATATTTGATCTAAATCGAATTATTCTAACTATGCTAAATACAGAATTGAAATTAATAGATTTGGTGTTGTTGTTATTATTATCGGAGGGCTTCATATTCATATCTATAACTTCAAATTGCCATCGCTCTCTTGATCTTTCTGTTACCGGTTATTCCCCTGGAAACTATGATCGGCTTTTCGCATCTTCGCCTTGGATCTTTCCCTCATAATTGGCTGCAGCATTGCCATGTACACAGCTGATGTTCCTTAGGTGTTATGCAGTATTCTAAGCGCGGTTTCTAATATCCAAGTGCGACTTTTGGGTTAATTGCCATCGATTACGCAGTGTGTTACCACTATTTGTTGGAGTTTTTTTTCCATCGTGGAATGATATCAAATCCAATACATTTATACCCACTGTATGTTGTTTTTGTTCACGTTGACTATATTGAAAGTGACCCAGGCGACGATGATGATGCCATTGTATATCATGAACTTATCAAAGTTCCATTGGCAATTTGTAATTAGCTGTAAGCGAATACATATAAATACCAGCAAATGACTTATTTCTCTGGCAGTGACGACAGCAATAGTCCCCGTCCTTTCCAAATACCCCAAGAGAGAATCCACATTTTACTATGTCATCATCGTTATCGCCATCCTTCCACGTCATCGCCATTCACGAGTATGAAAAATGAATGCTGACTGTTAGGCAAACTAAGACCCCCTCAAAAAAAAAAAAAAAAAAAAAAAAAAAAAGATTGATAAGTTGTGATAACATGAAAGCAATCATCTACAAAAATTCAGCTATGTGTTGAGCGTTTTTTTGAGAGAACAAAATAATAATTTTTAATGTGTTCGACGATTTCCCACATTTGAATACATGAGATAGGAGGGAAACTCAAAGAATGATAGCTAAATGAACAACAATGGGGATCATTAAGATAAACAATTTAAATGTCAGGAGTTTTTGTGTAAGAGGTTGATAGACGAGCCACAGTGAAAAAAGCCGTCCAAAAAAAAAAAAAAAAAAAAAATGTTGTCATAAAACCTTCAAGCAAAAGCGTTGTACGGTGAAAGGAAAATTTAGGATATGTTATAAAGTTAGCGTATACTGAGTGAAGGAAAATTATTGTTTAAAAATACTTCAGCGCAATTATCATAAGAATGTATATCCCACAATGTGTACACTAAGGTGGCCCTAATGAGTAAGGAGATATTTTAAAATTCAAAAATGTTGTATTTGGGAGCTTTCAAAGAAGGAGATTTATAACGAGAGCATATTAGAGCACTTGCTTACTTTGGCAGTGAGGAGAAGCAAACTCTGAGAAAATTTTACAATTATCTTAAAGGTACTTCGACTAATCCTTCCGTAATTAGTCTGAGTTCCCCAAAGGAGCGCTGGCTGTTGCAAACACTTTCAGAAACAGTCCCATGTGTGATGGCACAATGTGAGTAAGACTTTCAAAACGAGCCCCACGTAAAATTAGACAATTGTTGTTGTTGTCCCTATCTAGGATGTAACACTTGCTGTGTTATGTTCAACTGGTTCAGAAATTGCAACAACTGCTTAAGACCAGACAACATTTTCTACTCCTGGGTACAATTTGTAGATTTTAAGCTTTTGTATCAACACAAAAGAACACTGGGCGATGTTATATGTAAGTTAGTTTACCTGACTGAAATTTCCATCTACATGCATATTTGAAATCAGTTCGGACATTTTGTTGAACTTTGAAAAAACACTCCTTTGAAATCCCATAAAGTAAGCATTGGATGAAATAAGAAGTTTTGAGTATTATTAGCTTTATTTCGACGGTAGAATTAACATGGTTGAGATCATATGATTTAGGCTTGATTTTTGAGAATTTTTCTAACAAATTTAACATTTACTCGTTAATTGAAAGCAATCTTTGCTATCATCTGATTGATTTGGGAAGTGCTCACTTCAACTTACATGCATTTGTAAGGGCTCATTCTCGTTGTATGCTTAGTTATAGAAAAACCGTAGAAATTGTCTTGCTTAAAAACGATAAGATAATGATCTGATGATAACTCAATACTCGTACATCAACCATTACCGTCACAAGTGGTGAAATTCATTCGGTTTGGAAAAAATAGTCCGTATTAGACAAAGCCATAACCAGCAAAAATTTATTGCTTTCCATATTTTCTTAAATTTTATTAAGTACTAGCTGACCCGGCAAACGTTGTTTTGCCTTCAAAATGTTAATGTGGTAAAAAAAAATTAATTGCAAAAATCTCATCTGCAACGCCATCTACCACTTCAAATAAAACCTTTTAAAACTTCCGGAATAATCTACCAATAATTTAAGACCAAAATGAGCCAAATCGGTCCAACCGTTCTCGAGCTTTAGCGAGACTAACGCACAGCAATTGATTTATATATATATAGATTACACAGGATGGCGCACAAATCGTGCTACTATCAACTATCAACTGTCAATGGGGACCGTTATTTTAAGATATTGAATTAGTTTTTCACCCAGAACTCCGCCGAAGGCGTTTACTTTTTGTTCCAGCAAGATGAAGCAACTGCACACATAGCCAGACCAGTTGTGGTGAAGCTCCAATGAAAATTTTCAAGCAAATTAGTATCCAGAAACTCCACTATCCGTTGGCCCCCAGTGTGGGTCACTTGACCTGACTGCATTAGACTTTTTTTGTGGGGTTATGCCAAACAAGAGGTGTACAAAAAGAAACCAGTGAATTTGACTGAATTGAAGCAGGCCATTCAAACAATAATTAAAGCGATCCCGCAACAAATAATTTTCTGATCAGGTTTCATATAAGTATGCGGTCTATCATCTTCAAAACCCATTAATTATAAAAAAAAATTAATTGTCTATACAGTAAAAAATGAAATATATATATACATATGTATATATACAGAAAATAATATATTTTGATTAAAAAAACAATTACTTGAATTTCTTATTGTAGTGCAATTGATGCGCTACACTGTACAAGGAAATAAACAAGTATGATGCTCCTCTAAATGTGGGGCAAATTACTGAAAAATATTACAAATGTATTTCACTGCAAAAACAATCCACGATAATATATTACACAATGGAAGAGGATGTTGCCACTTATCTGGCAACGAACCGGGGTATCGTCCATAACACTGCGGGCCGTAATTCATCTATGTGGATAAACAAGCTTCGGCCGCCCTAAATTTTTCTGCACCTGTTCATTGGTTAATAACACTAACCAACAAGGTTTTGGACTGAAGCAACCAAATATATCTTTCCTAGGGTAATTTTGTGGGCTGAATTCGAAACTGAAAATTATAGATTTCGTGTTGTTATTATTACTATCGGAGGGCTTCATATTCATATTTATAACTTCCTATTGCCATCGCTCTCTTGATCTTTTCATTACCGGTTATTCCCCTAGAAAATATATCTTTCCTAGGGTAATTTTGTGGGCTGAATTCGAATCTGTAATTGGTTCAGTTATCACGTTATCACGTCAGGTTTTCCAGATACAAAACAAAAAAAAAATGATTTTATTCGTTTTTTCCATAAAAAAATCATTAGTTTATTTAAAAATCAAAATTCGGATTCACATATTAGAGTCCAGCAATAGTCTCCCAGCATGCCTTTGTCTCTAAATCCTTGATAATTTCTTTCAATTTTCATTAAATCTCGGTGAGGACACTCGCCTTGTTCATCGCTCACCGCATCTAGGTTTTGTGGAAAAAATATCTAAATGCGAATGAAGAAAATGCATTTTGAGTGACATTCGTGCATCTAATTCTTGATAATTTTTCAAAAATTCAGAAACAATTTGTCTGCAGTTTTCACTCTTATTGTTTTCAAGAAAACTGTTTACGAGGCTCTTGAAAGGTTTCCAGTCTGCATATTCTTACTCCAATAAACATTCTGAAAAACTGTCATCATTTAATAGCTTCCTGATCTAAGAGTCAACAAATATGCCTTCTTTGATTGTAGCACATGAAATTTTAGAAAAAATCGCTAACAAATATTTAAATGCTGCACCATCTTTGTCCATAGCCTTAACGAAATTCTTAAAAAGGATCAATTTTATGTGTAGCGGCGGAAAAAGAACATAATTTGGATCAATTAATGGTTTATTTGAAATGCTTTTTTTTTCCTGGTGAATACTCAGTTCATTTTGGCCACTCTATTCTGACGTAATGATAACCTGTAGGGTGACTATCCCGTAGACAAAGAAAACAACAATATTTTGTGAGATTTCCTTGCATACCTGTCAACAAATCAACGATGGTCTATACTATATATAAAAAGAAATTTAAATCACATATCTTAAGGTCACCACAAATTTTTTATTTATTATCGTTGTGTTTGAGTAATGTCAAAATTTCAGTCATTGATTCGTAAATTTCCTTTGTATCAACGGCATGAGCAATTGGTATGGATGGTTTTTCATTCCCATTATGCAAAAGAAGATCCTTTAAACTGTACTTAGAGCCATCAATAAATAATCTCCATTCAGTTTTGTTACATGGTTGGTCAATTTTTTTGAAATAAACCATCAACATCACTACAGTATAGAATAGAGTGTTTATTTTCAAAATATGCAGCCAATTCCAAGTTTCTATCTCTATAGACTGTTGCTTTTGTCTCAACTGCAAAATGTTTCCACTGTTGCATGCGTAAAGCTGGCAATTCTGCGTCTTGCTTCGTTATTAGAATTAGATCATTCAGCTCAGCTAGAGTCACTAAATGGCGTTCATCATCGGCCTGACACAAACTACCACTGCTAATGAAAGATGTTTCGGACTCACTGTTCATAGCACTGAGAGTAATTGGTAATGGATCATTTGGTGGACGGTGAACTGGTTTGGAAACCCTTGGGACATTTTTCAATTTTTCACATTGAGTTCAGCAATTTTTGATGGACAGAAATTACATTCGGTTTGGTAGTTACTTGACTCTCTCCAAAATACTGGAATTGAAAAATCGAAATAGATCTTCTTGCTATTTGACCACTTGTATAAAACAGTTCTGCAAATATTGCAAAACATTGTCGGTGTCCACGGTTTGTTCAAGTTTCTGACAGCAAAACCAAAATAATGCAAAAAAATGCATATTTTAATGATTCTGATATTGCTTATCCTTTTTCATCCTTTCCTTTCAGTAACACACGATCTCCCTGCTACTATTATGAAGATCTAGAATGAATGTGGGCTTCTGTCAAATTAATAATTGTGAAATTGTGGTGTCAGTATTGACTGTTTTACAGTGTTGCCAGCATGAGATAAAAAAATGAACAAGACGTGACAGCTCAATGTTTATGTCAGATTCAAATTCATCGCATTTGCATGACAGATACCAGAATACGGTTACTTTTTTCAAACTTTGTCTGTACATTAGCAATATTTGGAACACAAGTTTAGTTTGCTGTAATCTACGATTTAAGAGTTACAGAAAAAAACACTGAATTTCGAAAAATTAGTCAATTTGTCTGGGAGATAGCAGATATACCAGATCGATGCAGTCCATTTACAATTGCCTGGTATGATCTGGTAAAATATTCGACTATGTCAAGTTTTTAGAAATTTCATGTAGATTTACGGCAGTTATCATATCTGCCAGCCAGTCAGCCGAGCCGAAAATTGCTTCTATTGATATGGTCACAAAATAATTGGTACTTCAAATGCTTCCTTCTAACTATTAAATTGTTGCCGTATTAAATGATATACAGGGTGGGCCATATGAGTGTTGGCGATTTAATTCTTCAATTTCTCGGTAACGCGTGGCGCGGGGTGGCGGGGGGATATGTTGTTCGCTGCGCCGCTTCCTGGAAATTTAGTCGCCATGGAGCCGTACACGGGAGTGCAGC